>SJYO01037955.1:45673160-46115025 GCA_006410555.1 Capra ibex | reverse complement strand
TTTTATTTTATTTTTATATTATGACAAATAAAAAATAAAATAAAAATAAAAATAAAACGATCTTTCCGTACACCCTAGAATCAAGGGACTGGTCCCTAACTTGGGTGTGGGAGACGTGACCTTCCGTTTCAGAATTGGTGACCTGGTGGTTCCCTCAGAGATTACGATTAAAAAAAAATTAAGATAAAAAAAATAATTGATTAAATAAATAAAATGAAATGTTATAACATAACCAAAACGGTATGTAACTGAACTTAGACGGTACTCACATGCGCACAAGGGGTAGGACTTGGGGGGAGGGAGGAGGGAGGGGTAGGGTAGGGAGACCCAGTAGGGTCACGTGGTCGGGACTTGTGGGACATAGTACGTAGCTTGGACCTGACCACTAAGTAAAGTGTATACTATAAAATGTACAAAGTTACGTTAAGAGGGCATAATAGGGTGGGAACGGGAGAGGGTCTCAGGTTTTCTGACAGGTTATGTAGACACAGAGAAAACGACAGAGCGTATGTCCCAATAGTAATGGTAGAAAGATTTAAGGTATATATACGAAATCATATGACATAACCACGAAAAGAAAGGCCGAATGAAGTGAGACATATTATCCGAGGTCAAAGTATGTGGAGTAATCTTGACTAAGTTTACATAAGAAAAATTACAGACTCATTATGAGGTAACACATGTACGTCGTGTCGAAAGAATAGGTAAGTAGACGACTACCTGTAGATCTACAGGACCGATAATATTTGTCGCGACGCTACTCGTAACCCCATGTCCACAGAGAAAGCTAAGACCAAAGGAGCCACACATACGGGTCGTCACCTTAACGACCCAGTATACCGTCAAGATAAAGGAAAAAAAATTCCTTAGATGTGTGACAAGAGGTATCACCGACATGATCAAACGTAAGGGTGGTTATCACATTCTCCCAAGGGAAAAGAGGTGTGGAAGAGGTCGTAAATATCGAACGCCTAAAAACCTAGTGTCGGTAAGACTGACCACACTTTACCATGGAGTAACACCAAAACTAAACGTAAAGAGACTATTACTCACTACAACTCGTAGAAAAGTGCACAAACAATCGGTAGAAATACAGAAGAAACCTCTTTACAGACAAATCAAGAAACCGGGTGAAAAACTAACCCAGAAAATAAAAAGACCTTAACTCGACGTCCTCAACGAATATATAAAAACTCTAACTAAAAAACAGTAAACGAAGCAAACGATAATAAAAGAGGGTAAGACTTCCGACAGAAAAGTGGGACGAATATCAAAGGAAACAACACGTCTCGAAAATTAAAATTAATCTAGGACAAATAATTAAAAACGGAAATAAGACCCTCCACCCAGTATCTCCTAGGACGACACCAAATACAGCCTCTCACAAAACGGATACAAAACGAGATCCTCAAATTATCAAAGTACCAGAATACAAATCTAGAAATTAGGTAAAACTCACACAAAAACACATACCACAATCTTTCACAAGATCAAAGTAAGAAATTAAAATTTAACAGAATAAGGCGGACGGTTACGTCCTCTATGTTCTCAGTGTCTAAGTTAGGAACCCAGTCCTTCTAAGGGGACCTCATCCTTTACCGTTGGGTGAGATCATAATAACGGACCTTTCACGGTACCCGTCTCCTTGGACCGGTCGGGCACCACAGTGTTTCTTGACCTGTGCCGACTCGTAAGTACGCGTGTCTGTGTAAAGAGATTGAATACTTAATCCTGATGACCGAGTAGTACTTTGAACTTAATTAACTCGGTCCTTAAGGTACTGAAATATCTATGGAGAACCCTTATTCTAATAAAATTGTTTGTTGTACCTTTATCAAACACAATACAACGGATAAACCCACCTTTATTCCACTTTTAATAAGAGTCAGAGACACGAGAATACGGAAAAACCGATTACCGTCGAACGGTCTTCGGATACCAGTCATATACATTTTACAATGAAGGTACTCACATTACCCTTGGGAAACACTGGAGGTTAAAATTAAAGAATATCGAATCTCCTCAATTTTCTTGACTACTACCTTACGAACATTGTCCAAGACGTAGTACTGGATTAGTAACACGTTGTGTATAAAGGGGTTTCAGTAGTGAGTCTTACGACGGAAGAGAGAATCCCTCTTTCGGGATCTTCCAGTCCCAGTTTCCGGAGGAGAAACTGGGTACTGGTTGCACACAATGTCTAGGCACACCCTTAGACAGCGTACGCTGTCGCAGAAGATAAAGTTCCGAAACGTCATGTTTAGATCTTACCTCTGAAAACGTTTCCACTTCACCGTCATACAACCCCGGTTACTATATTGAAGAGTAAACCCCTATAAAAAAAGTTTCCCAAAGGAGACTCCAGGACCCTGGGGTATCGATGATTTCCAAGAGACAAAACCGGTGTTTGTCATATGTCCTAGGTGGTTGGGTTAAGAGAAAAAACCTAGACAGACGTAAAAGGGGTAAAGTCAGATAAAAACCATTGACCGATGTTCTAGTATATTTGTCGATACTTTCGGGTTCTTACTTCGTATGTTAACGTAAGTAAAACCTCTTGTAATTAACGCACGCATACCAAACCTCTCGAAACAGGACCCAGGACTTACATTTGACACCCGAAACGAGAGGAGTGTACCTCGGGCTCAAAGGTAAAATCTACCCCGTACGAACGTGCATGTTTGTCTACGGTCGTGGGTCGGAGGCTTCACTTTTGTGACAATTGGACACTGAGTGTTTAGATGGGTCTGACCTCTTACTTTCAATGTTAAATCCCTACGGGAACTTAGTTTGTATGGGTTTGGGCTAGAGGGTCTGCACTGTTGAGCTTTACATGTACTTATACCCCTTGTCTTTTCCAGGAAACGGTTGTTTCCACGCTTATCAGTTCCGATACCAAAAAGGTCAGTAGTACATACCTACACTCTCACCTGGTATTTCTTCCGACTCGTGGCTTCTTAACTACGAAAACTTGACACCACAACCTCTTCTGAGAACTCTCAGGGAACCCAACGTTCGTCTAGTTTGGTAGTTAGGATTTCTTTTATTTAGGACAGACAAGTAACCTCCCTAACTACGACTTCGACTTCGAGGTTATGAAACCGGTGAACTACACTTCTCGGTTGAGTAGTCTTTTCTAGGACTACGATCCTTTCTAACTTCCATCCTCCTCTGCCCCCTACTGTCTCCTACTCTACTAACCTACCGTAATGACTGAGTTAAAACTGTACTAAAAATGGTTCGAGACCCTCTATCACTTTTTGTCCCTCCGGACCGTACGACGTCAGGTACCTCAGTGTCTCTCAGTCTGTGCTGAGTCGCTGACTTGTTGTACTCCCTGTCGGTACCCGACAGAGACAGGCCACCGAGGCCAAATGTCCCTTTGTACAATCTTGTTCGATTGGTCCCCGTTTCCCGAACAGGTCCTCACGTCCTAAATCGACTCTCCTTTAATAATGGATAAAACCAGAAAAACAAAGAAGATCTATAAAGTCAGTAGTATCGCCTATCTTCACTTGACCTCTTTAGTCTCTAAGAACGGACGGTACGTCAATAGGGTCCAAGCTAGGGATCCAACCCTTCTAGAGGACCTCTTCCCGTACCGTTGGGTGAGGTCATATGAACGGACCTCTTAGGGTACCTGTCTCCTCGGACCCTCCGATGTCAGGTACACCAGCGTTTCTTGACCTGTACTCACTCGCTAATTGTAAGTGAAAAAGACTAAATTATAACCAGAGACTAAAGTCGTAAGAAGAAAATCTTGAAACTCACCCAGTATCTAAAGAATTCGAAATCAAATAGACCTGTTTTTCGTGTCTATAGGAAGAATATGTCTGAGTACCCATAACGTTTAGTCCCGTTAAGGTCCCGGTGGTGTAGGACCACGTCGTATATGTTAAACTGATTTCTGGTCGTATGTATGTCCTAACTTCCACCTCCACCCATTGTGCCTGTTTCATCGTCTAAGGTCGGAAAGACGGAAGTACTTTCGTTGCTAGGAACAAAAGGGTTAGGGTCCGTGGGGTTACATTGGGTAGAACTCGTCGTAGAAAGTCCGATACTCAGCCCGAAGTAATGCAACCCTCTGGTTGACAGGATGAAACAGGCCTTGCCAGGACTAAAGTGAACATTTTCAAGTACGTAGGGTCCTTGCCACGGGTCGGGACCCTTTTGGTCCTACCGGTGGGGTGGGAATCGAGATTCTCTTTATGACTCGTGTCTTACCAGGACATCGGTTTTTTAAAATCTTTGACGAAGAATACCAAAGGTGGAAAATCTCTATATCTTCTGTTATGATATAGTTCCGTGAATTACTCAAGAAGTCCTTTCTATAGACAACTTTGAGTAACAAAGGATTTAAATAAACCGGTATCTTGGGAACTGTTGTAGAGAAATTGTGACAACTAAAATTGAACTTTTTATGAGAATACCAATGTCCCTATAACACTAAATATTCTTCTTCATCCAAAGACTATATATAAACCAAAAACACCAAAGACCACATGTTGAGGGGTCTGGGAACCTTAAAGGGTTCGTCATACTCTTTACGCTCGTAGAAACCAGTATTATAAACTAGAGATCAGAAGTCAGTCACTTTAGTGAAGACTCGGTAGTCCCATTTCACTCACAGAACAATAAGTATTGTTCGGGGAAAAGGTCGTGTTGATCCAAATACAATTACTCCATTTAAAACCTCCCGTAGACTTCCTACCCCTGACCAACCATCCTTTAGTTGGTACTTTAAAGACCGGGAAGGGCTAAAGACCTCTCCCTTCTCTCCGATCTACAAATTGGGTAGTGGTTGTCGGTCATTAAATTAGTCAACACACACATTACTTCCGATGTACTTTTAGGGTTTTCTTTCCCAAGTCTCGTAGAGACTCAAACACTTACGAACCTCTAGACTCTTCTCACTGGAGAACTCTCTCGAGAACAGGAAAGGGGTATTCAGAAACGAGATGTGTAGAGGAGGTAGAGCGACAAGGACTTAACATAGAAAAATCTTATTTGGTCAGGGAGTCAGTACAGGTTGAGAAACGCTGGGGTACCTGACATCGGATACTCCAAGGAGGTAGGTACCTTAAAAGGTCCGTTCTCATGACCTCACCCAACGGTAAAGGAAGAGGTTCCCTAGAAGGGGTGGGTCCCTAGCTTGGACCCAGAGGGCTTAACGTTTGTCTGTGAAAATAGTAGACTCGGTGGTCCCTTCGAGTTTTATTTGGTCACTAGATCATTCATTTTATAAAGGGGCTCAAGACACTCGTCCACTACAACCCTAGAGACTGGAGATCAGTCACACAGTCAGTCTTCGGGTCCACTGTTAGATCCGAACGAAACCACGGAGTTCACCCCCGTCAGTACGTCTACTCGGGAATTGAACGCCCGAAACTGTGACAGAGGACCACCTCTCACTGTCTTGACTGAACTTAACCTCCTGTTGGGCGACCACCCCACTCCTTTATTAGAGTTTGAGTGTGTGACTTTAATTTGTATCTAAAAATCAACGGGAAAAGTTAGAACACCTCATTACTTGCATAGCTCGTAACAAAAGATAATTAGTTCAAAGACCTTCGTAGATGGTGGGAAGGGATAAAGTGATCACCTCACCCAACGGTAAAGGAAGAAGTCTCCTAGAAGGGTTTGGTCCCTACCTTGGCGTAGAGAATGCAGAGGACTTAACCGTCCGTCTAAGAAATGGTGACTCGGTGGACCTTTCGGAATAAAAATATGTATAAAACAACAACACGTGGTTGTAACCCAACTCCGAAGGGACAACCGAGTCTACCATTTCTTAGACGGACATTACACCCTCTGGCCCCAAGCTAGAGACCCAGTCCTTCTAGAGGACCTCTTCCCTTACCGTTGGGTGAGGTCACAAGAACGGACCTTTTAAGTTACCTGAATCCTCGGACCGTCCGATGTCAGGTACCCCAACTTTTCTCAGTCTGTGCTGACTCACTGATTGTGAAAGGGAGGTAAAAGTTGAATATTTTAAACAAAAAAATTTCACGGAGAATACGCAAAGGATGTAGGTAATCAAACATAATAGGAAATAGTTTCCTTTCTCTGGTATCGGGTAGGATACAGGATAAAAGTATTAAAACTTTATTTAAAGATGAAAGTTTCTCCTTTCAACCGTCCAGCCAGTAATAAGAACACGTCCAACATGGTGTCCAGTATCTGGTGTCTCACTGAAGTTTCCTGTGAGTCGGGTGTGTGATAACATATTTTCTGTCTATTGGTCTTTCCCGGGTGACATACCGGGTCCTTTGTGATGAGTCACAAGACAGTATTGGATGTACTCTTTTCTTGGACTGTTTCTGACTTATATACATATTGATTTGGTGAAACGACATGTGGACTTTGATTACGTTGTAACATTTAGTTGATTTCAAGTTATTAAAAAAATTTCCTTTTGTTATTTTTTTCTCCACACAAAGACTAAGGGTAAAGACTGATTCTTCCGTGAAAGGGGAGTCATTGTTCCGCAATGTTCGTTACCAATCTCCACAGATCTTAGTAAATATCCAACTTATTCG
Source organism: Capra ibex (assembly GCA_006410555.1). Classification (NCBI taxonomy): domain Eukaryota; kingdom Metazoa; phylum Chordata; class Mammalia; order Artiodactyla; family Bovidae; genus Capra; species Capra ibex. The sequence continues at coordinate 46,108,486 of SJYO01037955.1, read as the reverse complement.
AAGACACGAGACGGGATTCTTTAAAGGGTGACGTCTGGATTGGCACCACGGATCCCAGGCCGTACACTAACCGAGTCTTTATAAACATGACTTACCTTGATTAGAAGTGAATATGAGAAGGAAGGTACCCCCACCCCCACCCCCCACTCCCCTACCTAAAACTTAATGTTTACAAATATTGTGTTGAACAAATTTTTAACCTCTATTGGACATAAATAAATAAAAAACAGATAAGTAAAAAACGAAAAATAAATAAAAATTTTAAATAAATAAAATTAACCTACTATTAATGAAATGTTATACCACCACAAAAAAAAAAACGGCATGTAATTGTACTCATCCGGTATCCATATATACACATGAGAGGTAGGCTTTCGGGGTGGTTGGAGGGGGGTGGGGTAAGAAGGTCCAACAGTATCTTCTGACCGAAACCCACGGAACGGAGTATGTAGTTTGAGAGTGACTATTGAACATAAATATAAACTTCCAACGGAATCTTTTCTGAAATTCCTAGATTTCAAATGTCAGACGTGGTACAGAAACATAAACGATGGTTTAGTCAAGATAAACTCTGATACGAAGTCAGAAGACTCTTCACATACTTGTTAGAGAATCTTAAAGTTCTACAGTCTTATGTCAGACAAGAGTTTTTTACTGTTGTCCATAAGTCGCACAAGAGTTTTTTACCGCTGACCACAATGGGATAATCAACCTGGTCCATGGAGCCTAGTAGATGAATCTACCTATTTGACTCCGAATTTTTCTACTTCAACGGAGAGAGACATTTACAGTCCTACCCCCGTTCTAAGAATTAAACTACTCAAGAATAGTATAGAGTAGAGTTATAAGAAGTCTAACAACGAAGGCTCTTTTGTATTTCACTCCTAAGTTAAGGTTCAGGTATCACGTTAGAGTAAGGGGAAGGAGAAACTTATAGATAGTTTACCATGGTATCAGAGTAAAAAATTTTTTTTAATAAATAAAATAAAAAATTCCAGAAATAACTTAAATAATGTTATAATGAAGACAAAACACAAAACCAAAAGACCGCCAGTCTTTTGGACCCTAGTCGAAGGACTGGTCCCTAGTTTAGGTGTGGGGGACGTTTTAGAATTGGTGACCTTTCACTTCACTTTCAGTGAGATCAATACAGACTGAGAAACACTGAGGTACCTGATATGTCAGGTACCTTAAGAGGTCCGGTCTTATGACCTCACCCATTGATCGACAAGGGAAGAAGCCCCTAGAAGGGTTGGGTCCTAACTTGGGTCCGGAGGACGTGACGTCCGTCTAAAAAGTGGTCGACTCGGTGTTCCCTTTGGGTTCTTATGACCTCACCCATTGGATAGGGAAGACGTCACTTAGAAGGACTGGGTCCTTAGTTTGACCCAGAGGACGTAACGTCCGTCTAAGAAATGGTTGACTCGATTGGTGACCTGGTGCTCCCTTCAGGACCGTAATATAAAAGATATTGGTCGTACCGTACTAGTTTAGTCTGAAGGAGTTAAAAATCAGACACTACCTCTAATACACTTCCTACAAATAATCCCTCACATAAGCTATACCTGAGGACGGTTTTTCTCTCTTTTAAACGGACTGATTCACACTGTTCGACTCGACACTACGTCAGACCGTTATCGAAGTCGAGTAGGGTGATCCTCGGGACTTTGCCTCCACCACGAGTCTTGACTGAGGAGAACCCCGTTTCTAGAACTGGAGATACTGGGGATACTTAGTCAGTGACCTACACCCGTAACGTCTCCCCTACACTGAAACTCACTTCTTTAAGAAAAAGTGGTACCACCAGTAGTACCCCCGTCGTGTTACTCTCAGACCCCGAACGTCGTAACGGTCGTCGACCGCCTCACTCAAAAGTAAGGACTCGCCTCAGACACGACTCGGCACGTTCCGGGTGGTACCCGGAGTAGGGTAGAAAAGAGGGTCCGACCTCTACTAATCTAATTTTACAGGATGTGATCGAAGACACTACATAGTTTCTTGTCCTGACTTCGGTTATATTCTCACCGATGTCTCGGTTGAGGAAAAACTTTGTTTAGACCTGTCTATTATTATTAGGAAAGTTACAGTCGAAAACCTACGATTAAGACAAATGAAACTATCTCATCACGAGACAGACTGAGAAACCCCGGGGTACCTGAAATCGGGCGGTCCGAGGAGACAGATACCCTAAACGGTCCGTTCTTATGACCTCACCCAACGACAAAGGAAGAGATCCCCTAGAAGGACTAGGTCTCTAGATTGGTCGTAGTGAACGTAGAAGAGGTAACCACCCACCTAAGAAATGGTGATCACGGTGGACCCTAAAGGACTAACTCATCTCTACTACCAATTTTGTTTTTTGTTGAGGACTTAAATTTTTCCTCCTCCTCTTACTCCTTCTACCCCTCTCCTCCTTCCCCTCTTCTTCTTCTTCTTCTTCTGTCGATACCACGGTGTCCTACCTGTAAAAATTTGTGACACAGTAGAAAAAACATATAAAGACACGTTAGAACATAACACATGGTAAATTTTTTTCTAACACACTATGTTCATATTTAAGGACAGGGGTGGATACTCTCTCTGAAACCTCGGGACTTGGAGTCCCGTTCGTTTCTTATCACCGACCACTGTCGGTCCGACGACTCTCTCAATTAAGAATCCATCCAACTATTCTTCAGACCGTAGGGGTCCCTCCTCTTTCCCCAGACCCCGAGAGCTCGTCCTCTTTTTCTGTTTGTAAAAAAAAGATGTAACGAAACAGAATCAGGGTATTCTGACAAAAGAACTTCGGGTCTCGATTACTAATGTGTTGTTTTAAGTAGAACGAGTTCCCATACAAAAGGGAAATTGAGACATGATTACTAATATATTATTGTTACATAGAACGACTTCCTGTACAAAGAGGAAAAATTGTTCTTGGAAGATTGATTAGAACAATAAAATTCTACATACAACACCCTCACCCAGCCATTCTGGAAAGATAACAATCAAGATTAGAACAAGTAAATTCTACGTACAACACCCACGTCCAGACCCTTTTCATATATTCCGGAACCATTCTGAGAGACAGGGGGAAGACTACAGATACAGCCTTCAAAAGAGACAGGAAAAAGTGACATTATTTTACAGACGATGTGTTTTGGAGAACTCACTACTTCGGACCAGGGACCAGGAAACAGGGTTTCGATTTAGAAGAAGTCTCTAGTTCTTAAGCTGTAGTAAATGGTATTCGACAGTGACGGTCTCGGTCTACCGAACCAAGTCAAAGAGGTAGTGTGTACCCGATACATTGTCACCCAGAGTACAAGGGTCCTGGGAGGGAATCCTCGACCAACCTCTCAAAGTGAGGTCACTTTAACCTTCACAATCAGTGAGTCAGGACTGACTGAGAAACACTGGGGTACCTGACATCGGGCGGTGCGAGGAGATAGGTGTCTTAAGAGGTCCGTCCTTATGACCTCACCCGTCGGTAAAGGAAGAGGTCCCCTATAGAAGGGATGGGTCTCTAGCTTGGACCCACAGGACCCGTGGCGAGTTTTATATGTTGGAATGGTATACTGGGTCGTTAAGGTGAGGACCGATATATAGGTTTTTTTGGATTTGCAATTAAGGGTACAAGTATCGTCGCAGTAAATGTTAACGGTTCTATGTCTTCGTTAGAATCACAGGTAGTCGCCTACTTTCTTATTTCTTCTACACTATGTTTATGTGTTACGTTATGATGAGTCGGTATTTTTTCTTGTTTTAACACCCTGAAGAACCCAGTAGGTCACCAATTCTTAGGTGGAAGGTCATGTCTCCTGAGCCCAAGCTAAGGACCAACCCCTTGATTCTAGGGTGTATGGTGTCCCGGTGATTCGGACTCGTGGTGTTGAGGACTCTGACACCCGGACGTCGGGTTCGTGGTGTAGATCTTCCTCGGCCACTTGACGTCGATGACTCGGTCGTGTTCGTTTCTTTTTCTTTCTTGTTTTAAAAGGTAACGTCGTTGTACTACTTGAATACTTGTATCTCCCGTAATACGATTTAGTCTGTTTCTCTTTATAACAGACTATAGCGAATATACATTTTAGACTTTTTATGTCGTTTGATCGCTTGTATTGTATTTCCCTCGTTTGAATGTCTATTTCTCTTGTTCAATCACCAATGGTCTCTAATCACCAAAGGTGACAGAGGTCATGGTCACCAATGGCCTCTGCCTTCGCCTTACCCGTAATATCCCCATCCCCTGACCCTTCATGTTTGATAACCCATATTCTATCAGAGCTCCTTTATAACATGTTGTGTCCTTTTTGTCAGTTATAAAATATTATTGATATTCACTTTATATTGGAAATTCTTAACACTTAGTGATATAACATGTAGACATTGTATATTATTATACGTAGTCAAGTCAAGTCAGTGACTCAGTAACAGGCTGACAAACGCTGGGGTACCTGGAGTCGGACGGTCCGAAGGTACAGGTAGTGGTTGAGGGCCTCGAATGAGTTTAAGTACAGGTAGCTCAGTCATTGCGGTAGGTTGGTAGAGTAGGAGACAGGAGGGGAAGGGGAGGACGGAAGTTAGAAAGGGTCGTAGTCCCAGAAAAGGTTACTCAGTCAAGAAACGTAGTCCCCGGTTTCAAAGTCGAAGTCGTAGTCAGGAAGGTTACTTATAAGTCCGTAGTTGATATGTAATTATTTTTTAATCGATATCCAAGTTTTTTTGTTTTTTATGTGTTAGAGATAAACGACAAAGAAAGGGGTTACGTATGGGAAAGTCGACTGGAGGTAGGATTTAGAAAGTTGACACGTAGACCTTACTAGACAAATAAAGAAAGTATTTCTGAAAGAAGTATATTAGTTGGGTAACATTTGATAGACAAGAGGTGAGTCTCCCACTGACAAAAAGAACTTAATGACCTCCGACCAGAAAGAAAATGGTAGATACATACGAATTAGGTCCTGTCCGTAGTTGTAGCAGGAGTTGGGGGAAAGGCCACGGACCTATAGTTAGAGAGAGACCACCTTTAGGAGAAACAAAACCCAGTACGGTAGGTGGATTAGGTGGGAAGTAGGGACACCTAGTGGGTAAATGACCGGAAGACTAGAGAGGGTGTAAATCCTTTCGGAACCATCAGTCAAGTGTCAGTAGAGATACGGTGGTAGACGTTGTATGTCCTAGTCAAAATACAGGTACAGTTGTTGGGGTGTGTACTACTGAAGATTCCGAAGAACTAGACTCTTTGTTGCGTAACTGAAGGTGACGTCAAATTGAAGAGAGAGAGTGGTCGTGAGGGACATGGAAAAATGGTGGTTTGTCACGGTGGAGACTTTTGAGGTTGTCGAATTACAAGGCCGAACTCAGAGGGTTCTCCAGTTGGAACTCTTCTCCGTGGTCAGGTTCATCAAGTACGAACACGAATCAGTGAGTCAGTACAGACTCAGAAACACCGGGAAACCTAACTTCGGGTGGTCCCATAAGACAGGAACCCTAAAAAGTCCGTTCTTATGACCTCACCCAACGGTAAAGGAGGAGACCCCCTAGAAGAGGTGGGTCCCTAGTTTGGGTGCAGAGGTCCCAGAGGACGTAACGTCCACCTAAGAAATACACTACTCAGTAGAGTCGCCCCCTGACCCCACTGTTCCTTCTCTTCCTTCCTCTCGTAGGGAATCTCAATAGGGTAGACCTCCTTCCCTTGTCCTCGGTCCGTCAATGAGAGACCAAGGGTAGTAAGGAACCGATTCCCGACGAAGATCACCTGTCATAGACCAACCACAAGGACCGGACTCTTCCACGACTCGATTGTCGTTATCAGACCGATCTCTTCCCCCGTATCTTTATTCCTAACCCCCAGTGTCTGTCGTAGGTGAAGTGGATGGTTAAGAAAAGAGAATTACGACATAAAGGGGGATTTGTACGGAGAGTAGAAATAACTCCAGGGATTAGAGAACTGAGTAAGTAAAAGTCGATTTACTAGTCGGAGGACCATGGTGTTAAGGAAGGTATACCTCAGACCCAGGGTTCTTGTTAAACTCGAAGAAAGAGAGTTCGGAGAGTCTAAGTAACAGAGGACCGACAACAAAAGGAGAAGAAAAGAAAAGAGTTGGTGTTAAACCATAAAGGGTTGATTCGAATCTGATATTATCGATCTTTCTTAACGGGTGGGTCCGTGTGACCACGGTGGCGTTTAATTACCTTTAGACAGAGAGGTCAAATAATATAAAAAAAAATGAATAAGATCCAGTCGGGAGAGAAATTATTGAGAGTCGTTGAGCCGACTTGAAAGGGAGAGAGGAGTTCCGTAGAAGAGACGAAAATAGGGAGAGTAAGAGACAGCTACTGAGTCGGTCTAAAGAACGACCTTACCAGATATAAATGACGGAGGTAAAAGAAGAAGAGAAGGAAGAAGGAGTTGGACCGGGCTACACTGAAGATCGAGACACTGGTGTTACTTTTCTCTAAAAACGGGACTCCGGTTTGAGACACAGTTGAGTTACCTGTGAGGGTTAAAGTAGAAAGAAGAATCGTTGTAAGAACCCATAAAAGATAAACCCCTTAAAAGGGTAGAGAAGAAAAGAAACACGGTGGTTTGATAGAATCAAAAGATGAATAGAAAGACCGATCAAGAAGACAGAGACTTGTCAAAGTGGAAACTATGTAGGTGACTTATAAACTCGAGGAGTTTTAAGAGAGAGAGAGCCTGGGACAGGAAAGGAAACATTTGAAAGGTCTTTATCAGAATGAGAAAACTTCGGACATAAAAGATGGATACCCAATCGAAAGAGGAAACCCTAAATCCGAGTATGCACGGCAGCAAATACAACTTACAGAGTTTCTATGTGATTACAACTATATCGATCTTCAGTTGAGTATTAGAAAGATGGATTGGGTCGGGTGGAAGTCCCATGAAGCAAAATTGTTAGGGAGGTAAGACACGTCTAACCTTTAGATCCTCGATCGGAGTTAAGAGAAAGTGGAATAGAATGACTTAGAGTGAGGGATTCGTAGAGAACTTTAGAACTTGAGTAGAAAGTCAAACGGAGTGAGGGTGGAAAAAACTCGATATCAATAAAGAAAGGTCATAATGTTTCCACTCAGGTAGAATAAGAGAGGGTTGAGAAGATTAGGTAAGAGACTCACCGTCGACTTTAGTTGAACTACTTTAGGTTTACACTAACACAGGGGGGTGGGGGTCGGGAAGAATTCTAAGGAGTCACCCAGGGATCATGAAATGCCTAATTCTACACGGAAGGACTGTACAGGACACTCCAGGATGAAGAAGACCAGAATGAATACAGAGATCGAGTGAGACGACGGAGGTGTGACGGACATAAAAGTAAGACTGAGAAGGTTAAGAGGGGTGAAAACGTCCTGAAAAAGTATGAGACTTGGGAGGAGGATAGAGAAAGATATTATCAACTGGGGTCGAACACCCAACCTCAGTGTAGCAGAGTAGTTCATTGTACAGGGTGAACACAATGGAATCGTTTCTTCCGAAACAACTATGGAATCATCCAGTTAAGGAAAACGGTATTTGAGAATAGTGTAGTACATTTAGAAGTATCGTAGAGAGGGTCAAAGTTAAAATGGTACTAACCGCGCTGAAAAACTAATTACGGACGGTGAGGTAGTCTAAAATTCGAGGTCCGTCTGTTCCTGCTACGAATAGTACCATGGTCCCATGAACCAGTTACGAGTCTTTTATAAATAACGTTCTCACTGTTAATTACTCACTTATTAAAAGATAAAGGATCTCTTTTAGTTCAAAACTTTACACTTGTGGGAGTAAAAGGTTGGGTGTGGAATTACTCAAAAGTCAGGGTTTTTCTAGAGTTAAGACCTACTCAGGGGAGGTGACACGAGAATTAGCGTACGGGAGGGACTAGACCAAGGTCGCTAAAGCAGAAAAAGTTTAAACGCACAAAGAAGTAACCGAATAAGGAAAGAACGTAGGTAAATATAAAAGTTCGGGGTGGTCTTTTCTTATAGGAGGGGTTAGAACGTAAAACAGACGGAAGTGAAGAGTAAAAGTACACGACAGTGGAAGAGATTACTGGTACTTTAGTTTAAGTTTGGTAAAAGAACTTGAGGTCTAGGTTTAATAGTTGGCCACTGAATCGTATAAATAGACATACATAGTTCCCGAGAAGATTACGTTGGACAAAGTTGAACAAACTTGGACGGGAAGGAAAGAAGGAAACGTACGAATGATTCAGTGAAGTCAGCACAGGTCAAGAAACGCTGGGATACCTGACATCGGGTGGTCGGAGGAGACAGGTACCCTAAGAGGTCCGTTCTTTTGACCTCGTCCGACGGTAAAGAAGGAGGTCCCGTAGAAGGGCTGGGTCCCGAGTTTAGGTACAGAGTACTGAGAACATAACCGTCCACCCAAGAAATGGTGATCACGGTGGACTCCCATTTTTCATTATAGGGAGTGTGTGATGGTTTAGTCCCAAGACTAGGAATAGTATTAATGGAAGTCAAGTCAACGAGTCATCACAGGTTGAGAAACGCTGAGGTACCTAACACCGTATGGACCGAAGGGACAGGTAGTGGTTGAGGGTTTCGAACGAGTTTGAGTATAGGTAGGTTAGTCACTATGGTAGGTTGGTAGAGTAGGAGACAGTAGGGGAAGAGGAGGACGGAAGTTAGAAAGGGTCGTAGTCCCGGAAAAGGTCACTCAGTCAAGAAGCGTAGTCCACCGGTTTCATAACCTCAAAGTCGAAGTCGTAGTCAGGAAGGTTACTTATAAGTCTTGACTAAAGGAAATCTTACCTCACCAACCTAGAGGAACGTCAGGTTCCCTGAGAGTTCTCAGAAGAGGTCATAGTGTCAGGTTTTCGGAGTTAAGACACCACGAGTAGAAACAAATACCAAGTTGAGAGTGAAAGTATGCCTTTTTGGTATCGAAACTGATCTACCTGAAAACAACCGTTTCATTACAGAGACGAAAAATTATACGACAGATCCAGCCAGTACCGAAAAGAAGGTTCCTTGTTCGCAGAAAATTAAAGTTCCGACGTCAATGGTAGACGTTACTAAAACCTCGGGTTCTTTTATTTCAGACAGTGACAAAGATAACAAAGGGGTAGATAAACGGTACTTCACTACCCTGACCTACGGTACTAGAATCAAAAGCCTTACAACTCAAAATTCGGTCGAAAAAGTGAGAGGAGAAAGTAAAACTAGTTCTCCGAGACATCAAGGAGAAGTAAAAGACTGTATTCCCACCACAGTAGACGTATAGACTCCAATAACTATAAAGAGGGTCGTTAGAACTAAAGTTGAATACGAAGTATGTTACACCGTAAAGAGTACGACATGAAATGTATATTAAATTTATTCGTTCCACTGCCATGTTCGGAGCTGTAGTCAAGTCAAGTCAAGTCAAGTCAGCGAGTCAACACAGGCTGAGAAACGCTGGGGTACTTAGCGTCGTGCGATCCGGAGGGACAGGTAGTGGTTGAGGACCTCAAGTGAGTCTGAGTGCAGGTAGCTCAGTCACTACGGTAGGTCGGTAGAATAGGAGCCAGTAGGGGAAGAGGAGGACGGGGGTTAGGGAGGGTCATAGTCAGAAAAGGTTACTCAGTTGAGAAACGTACTCCACCGGTTTCAGGACCTGAAAGTCGAAATCGTAGTCAGGAAGGTTTCTTGTGGGTCCTAACTAGAGGAAGTCTTACCTGACCAACCTAGAGGAACGTCAGGTTCCCTGACTCAGAAGAGGTTGTGGTGTCAAGTTTTCGTAGTTAAGAAACCGTGAGTCAAAAGAAGTAGCTTTTTCGTTGTCTCAAGGTCTTCTTGTAGATAAAGACGAAATAACTGATACGGTTTCGGAAACTGACACACCTAGTGTTGTTTGACCTTTTAAAACTTTCTCTACCCTTATGGTCTGGTGGACTGGACGGAAAACTCTTTGGATATACGTCCAGTCCTTCGTTGTCAATCTTGACCTGTACTTTGTTGTCTGACCAAGGTTTATCCTTTTCCTAATGTAGTCCCGACATATAACAGTGGGACGAATAAATTGAAGATACGTCTCTTGTAGTGCTCTTTGCGACCCGACTTTCTTCGTGTTCGACCTTAGTTCTAACGGCCCTCTTTATAGTTATTGGAGTCTATACGTCTACTGTGGTGGGAATACCGTCTTTCACTTCTCCTTGATTTTTCGGAGAACNGTAAGTCTTTTACTTCTAGTACCGTAGACCAGGGTAGTGAAGTACCCTTTATCTACCCCTTTGTCACCTTTGTCACAGTCTGAAATAAAAAACCCGAGGTCTTAGTGACGTCTACCACTGACGTTGGTACTTTAATTTTCTGCGAACGAGGAACCTTCCTTTGAATACTGGTTGGATCTCTCGTATAACTTTTCGTCTCTGCAATGAAACGGTTGTTTCCAGGTAGATCAGTTCCGATACCAAAAAGGTCACCAGTACATACCTACACTCTCAACCTGACACAGTTTCCGAATCCGAATTAGTTATTTCGTCTTCTTCTACTAAAAGACCCTAAGACAACGAAAACTACTAAGTTGCCCATAACCGTTAAACTAGAGACCAAAGAGACGGAAAAGATTTAGGTCGAACTTGTAGACCTTAAGAGTCAAGTACATAATAACTTCGGAGTGAGCCTCTTAAAACTCGTAATGAAATGATCCAACACTCTTCTCATGTTAACACACCATCAAACTCGTAAGAAACCGTAACGGAAAGAAGCCCTTACCTTACTTTTGACTGGAAAAGGTCAGGACACCGGTGACGACTCAAAAGGTTTAAAGGACCGTATGACTCACATCGTGAAAGTGTCGTAGTAGAAAATCCTAAACTTTTATCGAGTCGACCTTAAAGTAGTGGAGGTGATCGAAACAAGCATCACTACGAAAGATTCCGGGTGAACTGGAGTATAAGGTCCTATAGAACGAGATCCACTCACTAGTGTGGTAGCACCAATAGACTCAGTACTGGAAAAAACATGAAAAAACAAGAAGACACATAAGAACGGTGGAGAAGAATTATAGAAAACGAAGACAATCCAGGTGTGGTAAAGACAGGGAATAACTCGGGTAGAAACGTACTTTACAAGGGAACCATAGAGATTAAAAGAACTTCTCGAGAGATCAGAAAGGGTAAGATAATAAAAGGAGATAAAGAAGTGTGACTAGTGACTCCTTCCGAAAGAATAGAGGAACGATAAGAAACCTTGAGACGTAAGTCTACCCAAAGGAAAAGAAGAAACGGAAATCGAAGAGAAGAAAAGAGTTTATTGAATGAGAGATGAGGTAAATAACTCGTACTGAACAGATACCACGAAGAATTTATAAACACCTTATAGACACAAATCAGTCATGACTAAGAGTAGTGATCAAGACCCTGATACCTCTCTCGAGGGTTTATAAGAGATCCAGTGGGGTCGGGGTGAAATCTTCACATAAATGTGACGACAACACTAGAAAGATTCCGTTAGACCAGGACTTATTAGGTGGAGGGGGTTCCAAGAAGTATGAGAGTTTTCGTAACCAGAAATACGTTCAGGGATGTACTAATATAGAAGTCAAAGTGGAGGTCGACAAGGACGGTAGTAGGGGAGACGAGGTCAATGAGGGATCTAGAACGATTAGAACATTACGAAGGGAACACCGAGTCGACCATTCCTTAGACGGTCTTTACTCCCTCTGGACTTAAGTTGGGGACCCAACCCTTCTAGGGGGCTTAACTTTCTGACGGGTGAGGTCATAAGACCGGACCTCTTAAGGTACCTGACATATGAGACACTCCAACGTTTCTCAGTCTGTAGTGACTCACTGACAGTGAAAGTGAAGCCTTCAACGTCACAAAATACGAAGACACGGAAAAATGTGTGACGGAGAAGAGGGATGGTGTGGGAGGAGTCTTGAGGCTTTCTTACCTCTTAGAGATGAGTACGAAGTTCCAGGTCCAGTTACTTATGAACAAAACTTGTCGAAAAGGATTTAGAAGGGTTTAGCTCAACTTGTAAGACAGAGGACAGGAAGGGTACTTGGTATAGTGTACGACAATCCTGAGTACTACCGTCTCGACAACGTGTCCCAACAAGTCCAACACCTGACACGTTCAGATCCTTGAAACAAACGTTTTAGTCGTGTCAGTATATAGTACGGTAATGAAAATTCGAAAAAAAAGTAAGAAACAAGAATTCCTAGTGTCCTTACCTCTTCTCCCCACTTTTCCAATTCTCACTTCACACAACTTCCTTCGGTATTTGTTTTGTTTTTCTGTTGGATGCTTCACCCTCTTTTGTAGACGTCCAATATACCGTCTGTTCGCAAATTAAAGTTTTATGTGTTTATCGAGTATGTTCAGTTATTGTTTCTTTAGTTTGGTGGGTTAGTCTTTTACCCGTCTTCTGGAGTAACCTGACAAGAGGTTTCTTCTGTATATCTACCTATTATCCGTGTACTTTTTACGAGTTTTAGTGATTAATGGTCTTTTTACGTTTAGTTTTGATGTTATTCCATAGTGGAGTGTCACCAGTCTGATCGGTAGTAAAATTTTTTAGATGTTTATTTTTCACGACCTCTCCAACGTCTCTTTTCCTTTGAGAGGATGTGACAACCATCCTTACATTCAACCACGTCAGTAATACATCTTGTCACACCTCCAAGGAATTTTGTGATTTTTATCTCCATGGTACACTAGGTCGTTGGGGTGAGGACCCGTATATATGTCTCCGTTCAGATTTAGTTTTTCTATGTGCGTGGGGTCACAAGTGTCGTCGTGATGAACGTTATCGGTTCTGTTCCTTCGTTGTGTTTACAGGTAGTTGTTTATTTGTCCATTCCTTCTTAGCCATGTATATACGTTACTTTATAATGAGTCGGTATCTTTCTTACTTTATTACAGTAAAAACGTTTGTTACGGTAATAAACGTTTTTATATCTACCTAGATCTCTAATATGAATCATTCAGTCTGTTTCTGTTTATAGCTTACTATAGTGAATTTACACATTAGATTTTATGTTATGTTTACTTGTATAAATGTTTTGTCTTTGTTTGAGTATCTGTATCTTTTATTTAAATACCAATGGTTTCCCCGTTCCCTGTCCTTATTCAATCCTCAAACTTTAATTAGTTATGTTTGACGATATACACTTTATTTGTTTCCTGGTTGAGATATCGTGTCCTTTGATATAAGTGACAGAACATTATTGGATATTACCCTTCCTGATACTTTTTCTTATACATATATATATTGACTTTAAAAAGAGATGTCGTCTTTGATCGTGTCGGAACAGTTAGTTAGTATGAATTTTTGATATATCACACTCCTTAAATGTACACTTCCTAACGATACAATTAAGTTCTCCTTACGTCCTGTTTCTACTCAAGTTCAACTTGACTCTACGAATACACACATTCCGTCCTCGAATTCTCGATTCAAAACGACTCGAAATTACATGGGTGTGAAGTTACCACGTAACACGTTCTCTATACTGTTCTTCCTCGATCGAATCCACCACTAAAAACACGTTTTGTGTTCTCGTCTTATCGGCTTCTTGTATCTGATTTTTACTGACTTTGTCAGCCAGTGACTCTATCCTCAACTACCGACCACAACCGTCACCCGTTAGAGAAGGTATTTGGAGGAGGGTCCTGACGAATTCATAAGTCAGTACCTGTCTGGTCCCGTTAGCGACGACGATCTCGTACCTACCCAGTAAACAGACGGGGAAGGGAGAGAGTTATCTACCCCTCGAAGTGATTCGGTCCGTAACTGAGAACTAAAATGTAGTGGTCATAGAATCGACCACCCGAAGGGACCACCAAGTCACTATTTCTTAGGTGGACGGTTACGTCCTCTACACCTAAGTTAAGGACTCAGTCCTTCTAGGGGACCTCTTCCTTACATTTGGAGAGGTCATAAGAACGGACCCTTTAGGGTACCTGTCTCCTCAGACCGTCCAATGTCAGGTACCCCAGAGTTTCTCAGTCTGTGCTGAACCGTTGATTGTTGTAGAAGCCACGGTGGACCGGGGATTACCCGGGGGTGTAACTACAGTCGGTCTCCCTTTTTTTTCCTCTCTCTCCAAATACCTGAAACTGTTATTGTTATTGTTGTTATCAGTTGTGAGTATATTAAATACTCAGATCTTATTACCATCAGTTGTGTATCGAATAATACACGAGACGTCAAAACTTCACGAAAAAGATATAATTGAGTCAAATAGGAGTCTACATCCACAGTATTAAGAGTAAAATGTCTACTCCTTTGACTACGATTCTCTACAATTCATTGGACCGGTTCCAGTGTGTCGATTAATCCGCACCTCGGAGAAACCATGGGGTAGAGAACACTACCGTTAGAACGAGATTTCTCTCCAACCCCTCGACTTTACTCCGAAGACACGTTGGAGGACGAAACGTGGGGATATTATAATGACGAGAAATTAAAGAGAAAACAGAAAGTATAAATCTTGGCGGATAAACAAATCATCTTTGTTAATTCCGAAGGTACGTGAAGAAAAAAAAGAGAGAGAATTAACAAGATCACCTACTAAGTCGTCCGTCTCTCCAACTTTGAGAATAAGGTCCCTCTATAAGGTGAGATGAGGAGACTCGACGAGGTTCCGACAAAAGGAAATTTACTCCCTCTTTAATCCCTTGAAAAGAGGGTTGTAAAATGGGTGAGTAGAAAAAATTTTAAGTAAAAAGAGAAAGAAAAATTTTAAAAAAATTTAATACTTTCATATTATTATGTAAATGTCCTCTGAACCTTTTATATCTTGTTTCAATATATATCGAGGTGATATATAATGTTAATAAAAAAATTTATCTGTTTTTAAAAATCGACCTCAAAGTTATAATTTGAGTGTTTTTAATTATCTTACTTATTTGTCTTTTCGTTTTCATATATCATTGGGGTTTTCGTGATACTTGGTTAAGTTGTATTAATTCTAAATGGGTTAAAAGTGTGTCGTCGTCCTAGGTTTAAGATAAGTTCAAAAGTATCTGATATTTGGTCCTCTGTGACCTTGTATACGTCCCTGTATTTTGTTCAACGTTTTAAAGTACCAGATTTCCATGACTTTAGTATGTTTCGGACAAGATAGTGACACGTTAATACAATCTTTAGTTATAGTCTTTCATAAAATTTTGTTTAGTGTATAAAAGTCCATGTTACACCATAAATGGTTCTCTCTAAAAACTGTCGGTAACTTTCGGGACTGTTTCAATTTTCTAACCTTTTTACGTTTCCCACTAACTTTTGTTCTCACATAAATTTATTCTAGTTTTACTCTTTAATTATAGTTTTTATGAAATTTTTTGGGACACATAAACCTTTAATTTACAGGTGAAAATTTACTATAATGGATGGGTGGAAAAACAAAACTATGGATGGATGGAAAAACAAGACTCTTTTCTTCCGATACTCGGTGGAAGGGTAGAAATATTTGTGTATACAAAAAGACCCATTGTGAAAAGTTTCTAAATTGTACTTAAAAGAGAGGAATAGACAACATTCCAGTCAACTATTTTAAAGAAAAAGAGATCGAATACGAAAAGGAAGAAAAGAAGTGACCGAAAACACTTAACTCGTTAAATATTAAACCGAGGTCAAACAGTAGACTAGGGTGTTCAGTTTATTAACATAAAGAAAACCTTTGTAAATATTAAATTAAAAGAAACAATAAATCGACATAAAGGGATTGGACACCCCTCGAACCCCTCCGTCACAACATTATACTCTAGACACTCAGACTTCAAAGGACCTCGTTCCGTTTTCTTAAGTGTGGACCGAACGTAAACTGCTCCTAGGGTGTACAAGGTAATAAAAGAAAAATAGGGTTACCCGAAATTTCTGTATATACAGTCATTAAAACACAACAGATATAATTATTTATTCTCGAAACTGAAAATTTAAGATCGACATACCCACTTTTACCCGTAAAAACAAATTGTACACGTCTTAGTTGTTATTACCTGTCTAAGGTTAAGTAGGGAACTAAACCTAGAACTTTTTATAAATCAACTTTTATTAGGAGAAGGTGGGGGTGAGGGACCACAAAAGATTAATACATCAACCAACCGGATTCTCAGACTTTACGACCGGATACGGTAAAGAGACTTTCCTAAACAGAAGAACTTCCGTAGACTCCAGAATCTAAAGGAGAACGGATTTTTATCTTGTCATACGCGAGTCAGTAAATCGGATGTGAATATACAATTCCTGTTTTACAGGCACTCAAAGATGGGAATTAAGAGAGATTTAATGAAGACCAAACCAAAGCCATACCACAGTTTTACTATGTACCGCCATTTTGAAGTCAAAGTTTTAACCCTAAACCATGTAAAGGTCACCACCATTGTCTCGAGGGAAAACATTTCTTACCTCATTTCCAATAAAAAGATCCTAATTCAGTACAGGATAAACCTTCGCTCTGATGCCTAATCCATACCGACCCAAAGTTTATTTCCCCTAAGGTCAGTTAACTAAGATATTTAGTGTAATAAACAGTCCGGTGTACAGGATTAAAAGGTAATCCTTTTATATCAAGGACATAAGTAAGAGATCCCCACGGTGTCTGACCCCCCTACTCCTGGATTATCTTTAACTCAAAACACGTCTAGACCTCGATCTTCAGGCTCTAATTCTGCAACCGTCCGACCAAAGAAGACTCCAGAGAGAGGAACCGAACATCTGCCAGTACAAAAGTGACACAGAAATACCCCAGAAGCGAGACACAAGTGTGTAATTACAGAATTAAAGGGGAAGAACATCCTTACGGTCAATCCGACCTAATTCCGGGTTAGTATACTAGAACAAAGTGGAATTAATGGATAAAGTACTGAAATACAGGGTTTGACAGAATAAGACGCCATGACCCTTATTCATGTATACTTAAACCCCCCACCCCACTTTATCACCTCTGTGTTAGGTGGGGTACTGTTAGGGATCTCCTGACCAGTAGAAGACCGGGAATCGTCATTCACCCTGGACTTGAAAAGTCCTATAAATAATAACGTGACTTCTTACTACCATTAGAGGTCCCGGATTGTGTAACGAACTATGGTAGTTTTTCATACCTTACAAAATTAGGGTCTTTTTTAGATTTTCACATTCATCTAATGATAGTCAAGTCAAGGTAATTTAGTGAGTCGACACAGGTTGAGAAACACTGGGGTACCTGACGTCGTGTGGTCCGAATGGACAGGTGTTGAGGGTCTCGAACGAGTTTGAGTACAGGTAACTTAACCACTACGGTAGGTTGGTAGAGTAGGACAGCAGGGGAAGAGGAGGACGGAAATTAGAAAGGGTCGTAGTCTCAGAAAAGGTTACTCAGTCAAGAAACGTAGTCCACCGGTTTCATAACCTCGAAGTTGAAGTCGTAGTCAGGAAGGTTACTTATAAGTCCTGACTAAGGGCAATCCTACCTAACCAAACTAGAGATACGTCAGGTTCCATGAGAGTTCTCTCTGATAATAATATATTATGTATATTCTTGTACCACACGGAAATCTATTATTTAGCACATCAGGTCGTTACTGTATTAGAATCCGACGGTTGATACTATTAACTGTACAGTCATGAATAATCAATTTTAAACACTCACTTACTATCAGGGAGTCAATACAGAGTAACGTTGGGGTACCTGACATACATCGGACGGTCCGAGGAGACAGGTACCTTAAAAGGTCCGTTCTTATACCCTTACCCAACTGTAAAGGAGGGGATAATACATGATCCATGAAACGAGACGATCCTCTTTTATTTGTGAAATAGGAGGATAGGAGTCCCTCAAGGAACAAATCCTAGAGTTTTTAATGTTTATATTACCCCAGTATATATACTTGTTTGATATATAAACCGATGGGTGAGACGGGAAGAATCTAGACTGAGTCTAGACGACTTTGAGGAGTAGATGGTCCTTCAACTTACGACAACGGTTTTGAAGATAGGTAAGGACCACAGTGGAAGAAAACGAAAGTCGAAGGTCGAAGACGACTTGAACATCCGAGGTGAGATACAGAACGTCAATAAGGAAATAGAAAAGGAACCTTAGTTGGGTTTGTAACCTGTGTTGGGAACTAAAGAAGAGTAAGTTAATTTAATATTATGTACTACGTCGACACGCTTCATCTAAAGACAACCTTCAAACTACTGTTCTTTCCAATGTAGAGTTCCGGTAACTCACTAATTAAATTTTGACTTATTAACTGTGGGGATAAGAAGTTTTACACAGAACTCGTAAAGGAGGTTTAGATTAAGGTAAGGAGGTGATAAAACGACTCCAGAGAAAGACAAGGGACGGAAGGAAGAAAAATTTTTCATAAATAAAAATTAGCCTCCTATTGACGAAATGTCACAACACAACCAAAGACGGAATGTTGTTGTACTTAGTTGGTTTCCATATATGTGCAGGGGAGGGAGAACTTGGAGGGTGGGGTGGGGAGATCCAACAGTGTCTCGTAGTCCGACCCGAGAGACACGTTATGTCGTTGAAGGGTGAAACGAGAGATAAAATGTGCACCATTACATATATACAGTTATGATGAGAGAGTTAAACAGGGTGGGAGAGGAAGGGGGTGACACGGGTATTCAGACGAGAGATACAGACTGAGAGACAAGGACGAGAGTCGACCACGAGGCACTCTAGAAGGCGTAGACGTCTACATAAAGACAACGTAAACACCCCTCTCTACATGAGGTACAGGTGGATGAAGAGACGAGAGAGTAGAGAGACGGAAAGAAGAAAGCCAGAGAGGAAGAGACTGACGGAAGAGACGAGAGGTATTGGTGTGAGTGAGGTAGATAGAGTAAGAGAAAGTGATTTATTCGTCTCGACAACTTGAGAGAAGAAGGCAGACGAACGTCTAATGTGGGAGTCCTGGAGTCGAAGATAAGGATGCTTATATAAGAATATGTTTATGTCAAGGTAGAGTCTTACTTGACGACGTCGAACGACCCTTATTACTCTAAAGAATTGAACTATAAGTTCGTTTACCTAGTTTACAATTGTAGAATCATCATCTCTAATTGTGTGTAAGAAACTTTTAAAACATTTTCTACATTAATCAGTACGGATGTTCACAAACTTGACGCAGTATCCTACTTCTTTGAAAAATTGTCCCAGGACTTCCTACTTTCCCTCCCTCCCTTAAGGGGAGGAAGAGGTGGGGGTAAGATCTTTCTCCCTCATCGGGACCCCTACTTCGTTTCGTGAGGTACCGACTCGTTCCCCAGGATCTTCGTCTTCCAATCCTGTATACCCCTTCTCTCCCACCCGGGTGTAACGACTGTTGGCCACCATCCAACCTTCCAGATTCAAACCCCGAAAATAAACAAAGTAAAATTGTCTCTTAAAAGACGTTTCCGATGACGTCTAGTCTCTAGTTATCGGTCTCCGTCAACGGAAGAACTTTTCAAATTCGGAGAGATCAGAGTTTGACATCGTGGAGATAAATGAGTCTCTGGTCTTTCTACTATCTTCGTTTTAAAGAGAACCAAGGAACAAACGAATAGTTCCCCGGTGTGAAAGAGTACACTGTCCAGAGTCTTCGAAAGGACCCTAGAGTACTGAGGACTTTTACCTTATATACAGTTTCTATAAGAAATTGCACCATTGATTTACTCCCTTGATTATTCTACAAGGTTGACCAAGTTTCCTTTTAAGTTTGTTGAGTGTGTATACATCCGTTACTCCTTACTATTTCACTTAGATTTTTTTATCCACGTTTTACCCACTTCCAGTCATGACAAAATGTCTTGTTATAATAGTCAACATAAGGTGACCCCTTTTTTTAAGTAAACGTAAAGATACCTGTTCATAGTAAACGTAGTAAAAATCAAAAAGTGTTGAATGTCTCGATATTTTATCGGGTTTCTGTCATTCATATTCGGAAGTATCTACGTATATTGGACTTTCCCATCAGTCTGTCCTGGGAGGAATTTAAATAATTACAGATAGGTAAGTTTCAGAAGTATTAAAAAGGAGTGAAACCATTCATTCGACTGATAAACCCAAATGGAACCTCTTTACACTCCGCCTCAACAGACTAAAACGGGGTAGGACGACGAATAGGGACCACCGAGTCAACCATTTCTTAGACGGACGTCACGTCTTCTGGTGGACCCAAACTAGGGACCCAACCCTTCTAGGGAACCTCTTCTTTTACCGTTGCGTGAGGTCATGGGAACGGACTCTTTAGGGTACCTACCTCCTCAGACCGTCCGACGTCAGGTACCCCAACGTTCTCAGTCTATACTGAGTCGTTGACTTAATGGTAGTCCCGTCAAACGAATTTCTAAAGTTTGTGGTCCATGAACTATATGTCATCTACAGAAAGGACCCCCTTCCAGGTAGGGTTAGAGAGGAGGCGTTAGAGGAAGCCTCGAAAAAGGGTAAAGATAAAAACGAAAAAGGGTAAAGATAAAAACGAAATGAAACTATCCCGTAAAATTCTCGGAAAATGAAACTATCCACTAAAATCATAGGAGCTATAAAGAAGATACCTGACAAAAAGAACCAACAATGAAACCTACCTATTGTTTTAATTTAAATCGAGTTGATATACAAGATCTTCTCATTGAGTTTATCGGAAGACAAAATATTATCAACATATATCATACTGGGTGTGTCACGTTGACTTGTATCTCAGTAATACTTTACTTATCTTTTCTGAGATTACTAAATTTTTAAAAGGACAACAATAAAATGTTGCCGTCGACTTTTATTATCAAACTCCGTGACTTACGACACTAGGAGTCTCCAATATAGATGAAAAACAAAATATAACCTCGTATCAACTAATTGTTACAATATAATCAAAATCGACATATGTCGTTTCATTAAGTTGATATGTATATACACATAGATAAGAAACGGTCTAAGAAAAGGGTAAATCCAACAATGTATTGTGACTCGTCCCAAGGGAGACGATAATGTGTCAACCAGGAACAACCGATAAGCAAAATTTATATTGTCACACATCCACAGTCAGGGTTTGAGGGTTAGATAGGGAGGGTTAATTCTATATTGACTGTATATTCTGACATAACAAATGGTTACTAAAACTATATACATATATAATGTTTTCTTAACGGTTCCAATCAAATCAATCGTATGTAGGGGTGTCTGTATTAACAAAGGGGACATAACTCTTGAAAATTCTAGATGAGAGAATCGTTGAAAGTTCACATGTTATGTCACAAAAACCAAAAACCAAAACGTCCCCCCACCCCAAATGGTACGGAACTTCGTACACACTCAAATCAAGGGGTTGGTCCCTAGTTTGGACTCGGGGAACGTAACCTTCGCACTTTCGAATTGGTGATCGGGCGGTCCCTTCAGGAGTCATACCACAATAATTGATATCAGTGGTACGACATGTAATGTCCTGAATAAAAAGAGTAGGACCTTCAAACGTGGAAAATCGATGGAAGTGATTTTCCCTATGAAGAATTAGGACTTTCTAGCATAAAGTCTGAAGACCGGTCAATTCGGCGTTCTCACAAGGGGTGACCTCTTATTGAACCGTAGACCGACAGTTCTTGGAGGTGGAAAAGACAGAATTGAGGAAACGACGGTTTTTAAGACGTCCTGCCCTCGTCTCCCGACCTACACGACACCCCACTCCCCGTCCTTTTACTCTCACTCCTAGACCCCCTGTACACCTCAGACGAATAGACTCGTCTCTGGACAAATAGAAACCTCGGTCTAGCCTCCGATGTCACTCGTTTTTTTTCCTTTAGGTCGGAAATTTCGTTTTCGACTTGTGGTATTTAGCGTCCTGAAGTCTTTCCCAGAATTAATACTAGACTATAGTAAAGCCTTCCAAACGAGACCACTGACAAAACTCGTCACTAGAGTGTTCAACGTCCCCTGAGGACATGAGACTTTTTGTACGGTCTTTTATAATCCTCTTATAACCGACGTCTACATGAAAAGATAAACTTTTTCTTCTGTGACTTAAACTGACTATAAATTTGTGACGAAATCTCCTAATGTACGCATATTAAATATTTATTTATATGTGTCTAACCCTTACCGACGAGTCTTTATAAAATGACTACCCCTGTGTTAATACCCGAAAACAACATGAAATTTTATTTGGGTTCCCGGAAGGTCTAAAAAAAAAAAAAAAAAAAAAAAGGAAATACCGTATCTTGGCATTGTCCGTTTAAACCGGAACCTTACACCTTACTTCGTCCCGTTTCTGATTATCTCAAAACGGTTCTTTTACGTGACCAGTATCGTTTGTGGGAGAAGGTTGTTGTGTTCTCTTCTGAGATGTGTACCTGTAGTGGTCTACCAGTTGTGGTTTTAGTCTAACTAATATAAGATACGTCGGTTTCTACCTCTTTGAGATATGTCAGTTGTTTTTGTTCTAGTCCTCGACTGACACCGAGTCTAGTACTTGAGGAATAATGGTTTAAGTCTGAATTTAACTTCTTTCGTCCCTTTTGGCGATCTGGTAAGTCCATACTGGATTTAGTTTAGGGAATACTAATATGTCACCTTCACTCTTTGTCTAAATTCCCGGATCTAGACTATCTATCCCACGGACTACTTGATACCTTACTCCAAGCACTGTAACATGTCCTCTGTCCCTAGTTCTGGTAGGGGTACCTTTTCTTTACGTTTTTTCGTTGTGCCGACAGACCCCTCCGGAATGTTTATCGACACTTTTCTTCTATCCACTTTTCGTTTCCTCTTTTCCTTTCTATATTCGTAGACTTACGTCTCAAGGTTTCTTATAATTCTTCTCTATTCTTTCGGAAGAAGTCGCTAGTTACGTTTCTTTATCTCCTTTTGTTGTCTTACCCTTTCTGATCTCTAGAGAAGTTCTTTTAATCTTTATGGTTCCCTTGTAAAGTACTTTTCTACCCGAGCTATTTCCTGTCTTTACCATACCTGGATTGTCTTTTTCTTCGATAATTCTTCTCCACCGTTCTTATGCACTTTCTTGACATGTTTTTTCTAGAAGTGCTGGGTCTATTAGTACTACTACACTAGTGATTAGATCTCGGTCTGTAGAACCTTTCACTTCAGTTCACCCGGAATCTTTCGTAGTGATACCTGTTTCGATCATCTCCACTACCGTAAGGTCAACTCGACAAAGTTTAGGACTTTCTACTACGACACTTTCACGACATGAATAATACGGTCGTTTAAACCTTTTGAGTCGACACCGGTGTCCTGACCTTTTCCAGTCAAAAGTAAGGTTAAGCTTTCTTTCCGTCACGTTTTCTTACGAGTTTGATGACGTGTTAACGTGAGTAGAGTGTACGATCATTTCATTACGAGTTTTAAGAGGTTCGGTCCGAAGTCGTTATGCACTTGGCACTTCAGGGACTACAAGTTCGACCAAAATCTTTTCCGTCTCCTTGCTCTCTAGTTTAACGGTTGTAGACGACCTAGTAGCTTTTTCGTTCCCTCAAGGTCTTTTTGTAGATAAAGACGAAATAACGGATACGGTTTCGGAAACTGATACAGCTAGTGTTATTTGACACCTTTTAAGAAGTTCCCTACCCTTATGGTCTGGTGGACTGGACGGAGAACTCTTTAGACATACGTCCAATCCTTCGTTGTCAATCTTGACCTGTACTTGTTGTCTGACCAAGGTTTATCCTTTTCCTCATGCAGTTCCGACATATAACAGTGGGACGAATAAATTGAAGAACTACGTGGGACGTCTCATGTAGTACTCTTTGCGACCCGACCTTCTTTGTGTTCGACCTTAGTTCTAACGGTCCTCTTTATAGTTAGTGGAGTCTATACGTCTACTGTGGTGGGAATACCGTCTTTCACTTCTCCTCGATTTTTCGGAGAACTACTTTCACTTTCTCCTCTCGCTTTTTCAACCGAATTTCGAGTTGTAAGTCTTTTACTTCTAGTACCGTAGGCCAGGGTAGTGAAGTACCCTTTATCTACCCCTTTGTCACCTTTGTCACAGTCTGAAATAAAAAACCCCGAGGTCTTAGTGACGTCTACCACTGACGTCGGTACTTTAATTTTCTGCGAATGAGGAACCTTCTTTTCAATACTGGTTGGATCTGTCATATAAGTTTTCGTCTCTGTAATGAAACGACCGATTCCAGACAGATCAGTTCCGATACCAAAAAGGACACCAGTACATACCTACACTCTCAACCTGACACTTCTTCCGACTCGCGGCTTCTTAACTACGAAAACTTGACACCACGACCTTTTCTGAGAATTCTCAGGGAACCTGACGTTCCTCTAGGTTGGTCCGGTAAGACTTCCTCTAGTCGGGACCCTAAAGAAACCTTCCTTACTACGATTTCGATTTTGAGGTCATGAAACCGGTGGAGTACTCTTCTCAACTGAGTTAACCTTTCCTGAGACTACGACTCTCCCTAACCCCCGTCCTCCTCTTCCCCTGCTGGGTCCTATTCTACCGACCTACCGTAGTGCCTGAGCTACCTGCACTCAGACTCACTTGAGGTCCTCTACCACTACCTGTCCCTCCGGACCACACGACGTTAAGTACCCCAGCGTTTCTCAGTCTGTGCTGACTCGCTGACTTGACTTGACTACCGTACCTTGTCTCCCCTACTTCGTTAACCCTTTCTCTGTCTACCCTTACCATAGATCCTAAACCACTGACCACCAAACACTCACTTAGGAACTATTTTGGGACCGTGAATCACTCCTTACATAACAGAAAGATCGTGTAGATGTCTTGACGGTAGTTAAGACACTACCGTAACGTTAGGTGAATCAATCAATGGTCAGCAAAAGGACAGACAGAAAATCTATACATAAACATCGTTAAATCATCTACGATTCAATTTACAACGTTACACTGGTAATGTAATTTACAAAATTACCGAGTATTTACCTTCTCTAAGCATGAAAACTTATTCTCTCACAACGTACATTTCTAACCGTGGGTCGAAAAACGCAGTTCTTACTTTATTCTTACGTGATCCGATACGACTTCTTAATCCCAACAATTCAGACCTGAATGCTGAGATGTAATGTCCAACCTTTAATGACCTTAATCAGTGACCAATCACGGCAATAAACTTTAAGTGTACCACTAAGTCCTGTGATGATTTATGAGTGTAAGATGTTTAACGTTCGTAGTCTCGGGGATTAATTAGTATTTTTAGTAAAAAAGGAATACTTTTACCTTCTCAGTTTTAATCGGGATTTTCAATAAAAGTTTCGTAAAGGAAAACCTCTGCATTCCTTACGACTGATAAGTTGTTTGTCATCAACGTATTTCTTCTAAAAACCAGGGTACTAGACCGACTTCGGAACGTCCCGGTCGACGAATAGAGTACTTACCTTAAAGGACAATTATAAGAACACCCGATTAACAAGTCGTCTTCATATTGTTTACAGTTGTTTATAGTGGTTACACAATGTAGAATCATAAATTCTCTGTCGTCTTTTTCAAGTTTACAAACTAAACCAACATGGATTTTCCGTTCTCGTGTTAGAAATGGAAAACAGTGTTTGATGAGAACTACCCTAATTACGATACACCTCTTTGGTAAACGAAATTTACAGGAAAAGAAAATTAAATGTCGTTGTACACCGAATTCTATTCCGACCGATTCCCTTCTTTGTTTTAACATTTAAGTTTGTAGTAATAATATTTCGTGTAAACAAAATGTGTCTAACGTATATCAAAAGTAGGGGTGATGTGTACCTTTATTTAAAACAACCTGACTATTTTGAAGTTTACTTGAGAATTTAAAGAACCGACGTCGGTGTTTCTATAGATGAAAAATTACACTCTACACTCCACGAATCTTCTCCTCTAGGGACGGTACCCTTCATTGTAGAGGCCTGTGGTCCTAAATCCAGTCTTCACCTTGAAATCACAGTCATCTTTGAAGGGTATTATACTCTGTTATCTAAAAATTTTTCATAAAGGTCAAAAAGAAAAAAAAAAAGAAGATCATTTTCATCGTAAAACGTGATTCCTCGACAACGACCTTCCACTACCACCACACCCCTCCCCACGCCACCCCTCCCAAAATCGTATGACGGGACGGGAACACGTCTGACGACACGAGTCAACGAGTAAGCACAGACTGAGAAACGCTGGGGTACCTGATATCGGGTGGTACCGAGGAGACAGGTACCCTAAGAGGTCCTTTCTTGTGACCTCACCCAACTGTACGGGAGGAGGTCCCCTAGAAGGGTTGGGTCCCTAACTTGGGTCCAGAAGGCGTAACGTCCACCTAAGAAATGGTCGACTTGGTGGTCTCTTTGGGGTACGTCTGACAATTAGGACGGGATAAAAGAAAAGAAAGCGAGATTATGTGAGTCTTACAAGTTCTCGATCTTTACTCGATGTTTAGACAAAGGTAAGAGAAGGTCTACCATGGTTAGAGACGAAGAGAAAGTCTGGGTCTACTTCTACCTCAGTTCGAAGACTTTTGGTCTCGACGGAGAGTAAAACACTCGTAGAGGACCCCTTCCCTCCAGGGTGGAAGGGTCCATAACCCTCGACGTTCCTACCTTCTAAGTAACGAGGGAGGAGACTATAGAAAAAAAAAAAAAATTAAAGGGAGGAGACTATAGAATAGACAAGGACATGTAAACATCGACAATTCAACGAGAGGACCGGTGAACACAAATCGGGATTCTTGGAGGCACAGGTGCTACTAGTCTGGATGTGTGCCGGTGGTTAGAGGAGAGTGGGAACCTTCTTCCGAGACGTTCACAGACTTGTGAGTCCCACCAAGAGATTGGTAACAGTCTCAATCTGTGAGTCCAGAGATTGGTAACAAGACACTATCATATACCACAAAAATATCAAGACGAAATCTCGAGTCAAAGGACACAATTATTGTTTAAGAACATTCACACGACATATGACTACAACATATAAGTACTCAAGATGTGGGGGACTCACACGAAGAGAAGGGTACATGAACCGACATTCACCCCGTATGTCCCTACTCATTCTGGAGAGGACGGGGGTCCCGTGAGCTTTATTCCACTGTATTCCTTCCACGACTGTTGTGGGGTTTTCGGCTTCGAGTCTCGTAGCGGACAAAAACAGGTAGGACTATCGACTCTTATACTTCTTAATTTTCTGTTCTCCTTCCCACACACTATTTCTACGTATACTAAACATTTCGGATGTCATAGACGATAGACCAAGAAGTGTCAGTTTCACACGACTGAGAACTGTGTTCCTGACGTTCCACCTTGAACGTTACAAAACGGAAGTAACTTCAGGATAAAGAACAAGTCAACGAATCAGTACAGGTTGAAAAACACTGGGGTACCTGACGTCGTACTATCCGAAGGGAAATGAAGTGATAGAGGACCTCAAACGAGTTTAAGTACAGGTAACTCACCCTCTACGGTAGGTTGGTAGAGTAGGAGATAATAGGGGAAGTGGAGGACGGAAGTCATAAAGGGTCCTAGTCCCAAAAAAGGTTACTGAACCGAGAAGCGTAGTCCACCGGTTTCGTAACCTCGAAGCCAAAGTCGTAGTCAGGAAAGTTACTCATCAGTCCCAACTGAAGGAAACCTTAACTGACCAAACTAGAACGTCAGGTTCCTTGAGAGTTTACAGAAGAGGTCGTGGTGTCAAACTTTTGTAGTTAAGAAACCACGAGTCGGAAGAAATACCAGGTTGAGACTGTAGGTATGTATTGATGACCTTTTTGATATCGAAACTGATTTGCCTGGAAACAACCGTTTCACTACAGAGGTGAAAAATTATGTGACAGATCCAAACAGTATTTAAAAGAAGGTTCCTCGTTCGTAGAAAATTAAAGTACCGACGTTAGTGGTAGACGTCACTAAAACCTCGGGGAGTTTTATTTCAGACAGTGACAAAGGTGACAAAGGGGTAGATAAACGTACTTCACTACCCAGGTCTACGGCACTAGAAACAAAAAACTTACAACTCAAAATTCGGTCGAAAAAGTGAGAGGAGAAAGTGGAAGTAATTCTTTGAAAAATCAAGGAGAAGTGAAAGACGGTAATCTCACCTCAGTAGACGTATAGACTCCAATAACTATAAAGTAGGTCGGTCCGTAAAGTGTACTACATTAGACGTATATTTAATTTATTCGTTCTACTGTCATATGTCGGAACTGTATGAGGAAAGGGTCAGACCTTGGTCAGGTAACAAGGTACAGCCCAAGATTGACAACGAAGAACTGGACGTATGTCTAAAGAGTCCTTCGTCCATTCCACCAGACCACCAGGGTAGGGAAATTCTTAAAAGGTGTCAAACAACACTAGGTATATCAGTTTTCGAAATCACATTAGTTACTCCGTCTTCATCTACAAAAAGACTTTAAAGGAATGAAAAAGATACTAGGTCGTCTACAACCGCTAAACTACAAACTAAGGAGACGGAAAAACTTTAGGTCGACATGAAGGTCTACATACTTGACCTAAATCTTTAAGATAATCCTTACCAGTTTTCCGATATCCCAAGTACTTTCCCTCCGACTAAAAAACAAAATTTCTTAAGGTAGTAAAAAGGTCGACTATGAAAAACTGAGAGGAACTGTTTTTATTTTGTTTTTGATTGTATAAGGTGTCTCGAAAAAAAATTGAAGTGACTTTGGAAACTTTAATATTTATACCGTTATCAATCTCGACAATAAGAAAACCCTCTCTGTAGAGAAATGGAGACTCTCGTCTACGTCTTTGTTTCTTTACTCTTAAAGAAAAAGAAGAGAACCAGAAGAATTTCGTCGGAGTGTAAATTACTCGCCGTAGTAACACAACTCAATAGGTAAAGAAAAAAACATTACATCCACAGAAAAAAAAAAAATAAGTCCGGTACGACACGTGGTCCACACTAGAATCCAGGAACTGGTCTCTAACTTGGATACGTCACCTTCACCCCCAAGATTAGTGACCCGACATTCCCTTCGAGTCTCCAGAGGTAAAGAAGATCGTGTACGACCCACTTGCGAACAGAAGTCTGAGATAGGCTTCGACGGTGCCCTCCACAGGTCTCCTTACAATGTCATGATAATAATAATAGAGGGTGTTAAGAGATCTGTTTTTACCTTTAACCTCTCTTCATCCAAACCCTAGCCCCCACCTTCTCTCTCCCTTCTCTCTCGTTTGTGGGTCAGTCACGGAGAGTCGGATCTCGACGTGGGACCTTAGGAGTCCCTCGAAAAGTTTGTATAACTCCGGTCTAGTATTTTACCTTTTTTTCACCTTGTTTATATGGATTGACGTATAGTTCAACCTTCTATTGGTGAGTTCCCTTTCTTACTAAGGTTAACTCAAGACTTGAGTCTAGTCGAAGGGGTCACCGCGATCACCATTTCTTTCCAAGCATCCAAGTTAGGGACCCAGCCCTTCTAGGGGACCTCCTCCCGTGCCGTTGGCTGAGCTCGTAAGAACGGACCTCTTAGGGGCACCTGTCTCCTCGGACCGCCCGATGTCAGGTACCCCAGTGTCTCTGAGTCTGAGTCGTATCACTGATTCGTGGTCGTGATCGTGAGACTGACCTACAGGAAGGACCATGGGTCTGTAGGATTCAGTACAGGTCGAGAACTCTGGGTACCTGACATCGGGTGGTCCGAGAAGACAGGTACCCTAAAAGGTACCGTCCGTATGACCTCACCCAACGGTAAAGGAAGAGGTCGACCTTCATAACATTTCTAATTTTCTTAACGTTTCTTAAGAATTTGAAGGGAGTCGTCAAAATAATCATCGGTATGACCGTAACACTAGAACCATGATAAAATAAACACACTACTCTATTTTGTCTAATCATTCATATAAGTAAAATAATTATAAACCACTTTCCCTTTTCTCTAATTTTTCAGTTTTTACGACTCTTCCGATTTTCTTTACAGTTCCTTAAACTTGTCCTTTATGACCATACTTAAACGTAAAGATACTAAACGTACAGATATCTATAGAAGTAAGAAGTAAATTTCACACACACACACACACACACACACACACACACACAGAAAGATGACTTTCTTTGATTTTCACTACTGTAGGATCATCGGTATTCTTCCGATGACCATTCTCTGTGTACATGGGTTACAAGTAGCGTCGTGACAAATGTTATCGGTCCTGTACCTTTGTTGGATCTACAGGTAGTCGTCTACTTACCTATTCTTTCGACACCATGTATATGTGTTACCTCATAATGAGTCGGCAATTTTTCTTAAGTAAACTTAGTCAAGACTACTCTACCCACTTTGACCTCGGTTAATATGTCTCACTTCATTCGGTCTTTCTTTTTGTGGTTATGTCATATGATTGTGTATATATACCTTAAATCCTTCTACCGTTACTGCTGGGACATACGTTCTGTCCTTTTTTCTGTGTCTACACATATGGTCTGAAAACCTGAGTCTCCCTCTCCCTCTCCCACCCTACTAAACCCTCTTACCCTTAAGATTGTACATATGACAGTACATTCTTAACTTAGCGGTCAGGTACAGACTGCATCCCACGTCGAACGAACCCCGACCACGTACCCCTACTGGGTCTCTCTACAACACCCCTCCCTCCACCCTCCCCCCAAGTACAAACCCTTGCGTACATTCTTAATTTCTAAAATTTTAAATTTTTTTTTTTTATTTTTTTTTTTATTTTTTTTTTTTTTTTCTTCCGATGACCTGTGAATCAAAGAATCGTAGTAAATTTCTTTAACCATGAAAACCTCTTTACCAGTCAAGATCTGAACCCAGTTCTCTTCAAGTTCCACTCTTACCCTTAGAATACGGTCCTTCCTTTTTTTTTTTTTAGAATACGGTCGGAAGTTTCCGATTACTTCAGTAGTTTTCCAGTCTTCTGGTTGAACTATCGTAAAGGTGATCCGTTTAAATCCTGTGACTCTGAAATTTTCTTACTATGTACAATAACTAACATTTTATTTAAGTCTTCAGGTATCAATAAGTTTTCTTTCTCTGTCTTCTTCTTTTTTCTTTTGGAACGAACGATGACGACCTCCACTAAGGACATTTTTGAGAGATTTTTGATCATTAATTCGTTTTACTCAATCGTAAATGAGACGGAATTACTATTCTCTATATCAAGTAGAATTCAATGACTCTTTTACAAAAAGTGGTGGTACTCTCTAACGGTCAATTTTTTATATGTCCTACTACCTTAGAATTATTATTCGTAGATTGAGTAAGTAGTACTCACTCTTACCTTCTACCATGTCGGTGACTTCTTTTCTTAAATCGTAGGTGAACATTTCAATTTGTATATGAATGATTTGTTGGGTCTTTAGGACAAGGATTCATAAATGGGAACACTTTCCTTTGGAATTCAAGACCTATTTTTACAAACAGACCAAAACAACCATTAACGGAGTTTGACATTTGTTGACTTTACAGGGAGTGGAACCTTACCGATTTGTTTGTCGTCACGGGAGGACGTTACCCTAAGATAAGTCAGTATTTGTCCTTTTTGATTGTCTACGTGCTTGCCGTGCCTACCCAGAGTTTATGTAAGACAATTCATTTTCTTCGGTTTGAGTTTTCCGATGTGGTACATACTAAGGTACACACACTGTAAGATCTTTTCCGTTCAGATTTCCCTCTCTTTTATATGCTTACCGACGGTTCCCGACCCCAACCCCCGACTGACCTTGTCCTATACCCCAGAACACCCCCTTTGATAAGATATCTCACCCCACCGTCAACGGGATTATGTATGTATGTAAACAAATCCTTCTTAACTACGAAAACTTGACACCACAACCTCTTCTGAGAAGTCTCAGGGAACCTGACGTTCTAGTTTGGTCAGTCAGGATTTCCTTTAATCAGGACTTATAAGTAACCTTCCTGACTACGACTTCAACAGTAAACTTTTCTGGGACTACGACCCGTTCTAACTTCCGTCCTCCTCTTCCCCTGCTGTCTCCTACTCTACCAACCTACCGTAGTGGCTGAGTTGCATGAACTCGAACTCGTTCGAGCCCCTCAACCACTACCTGTCCCTTCGGACCGTACGCCGTCAGACACCCAACGTTTCTCAGCCTGTGCTGACTCGGATCAGAGAAATTGAATTTAAAGTCAAATCCTAGTTGACCTTTGTCTACATATTCAATTTATTACGGTAACTCTCTCTTAGTCTGGTTGTGTCTAAAATCTGATACGATACTCTGTCGTCGAATTAACGAAATTTTACAGTTGTTCTAAATTTTATTTTTATTTCCCCCTTGTTATCCGATTTCTCAGAAAAAATTTCTTTATTTGGGAAATTTTTACATAAATACATAAATAAAACCGACACGCACCAGAGACGACGAAACGCACCCGAAAGAGGTCAACGTCTCACGCCGGAAGAGTAACACCCCCGAAGAGAACAGCACCTCGTGCCCTAGACCCACACGTCTAAGTCATCGACGCCGCGTGTCCGAATCAACGAAACGTCGTACACCTTAGAAGGGTCTGGTCCCTAGCTTGGTCCAGGGAATGTGACCGTCCACCTAAGAATAGGTACCATGGTGGTCCCTTCTAGCTGATTTCTCAGAATTGTTCGTTTACGTTATGGACTTTTGACTGACCTAAGACCGGACTTTGTTCGTCTGTTTGTTGTTTTTTTTCCGTTTTTTTACTCAAAAAAACCTCTGTTAACCCCATCCCGAAGGGTCTGACGAGTCGTCGTTTCTTAGACGGATGCAACGTACTCTGTTGACCCCTCTAGACTTATACCTGCCCTATAACCACTCAACGATAATAAAAGAATCCGTATTATTACCATGACACAAATACATCCTGTTACGGAAACCGAAACCTATCACAGTACAAATTCATGAGTGTCCATTTTACAATACGGACATTTCATATAAGTTTATCAAGTCGATGCACATAGATGAACATAGATACATAGATGGACTCGAAGATATACAGATAGTAGATACAGAGATAGTCGATAAATAGGAGATACTTAGATAGAATAACACTTTATAAGTGCTCCCACTACCCAAGTGTCTAAAGGTACATAAAAAGAGATGAGAAGAATTACAATTTGTAATTTAGATTAAATTACAATTTAAAAAATATTGTTTTTCGTCCCCTTTTTAATTATGGTCTAAGATGAGATCTGTTTTATTTAGTCCTACAGAATCCCTGTTCTGAATTCGATGTCTTAAAAAAATCTTCGAGGGATCTACTAAAAAAGTTTTTTTTCTTTTTTGGTATTTTTTTAGTAAAATAATTCGAGGACCTAAGACAACCAGTCCTTAAGCCTGTCCTGTTTCTCCCCCATTGAACAGAGACGAGGCACTACAGACCTTTGAGCCGACCCTATACGACCATGGACCTTAGACCCTACCAGACCTACGTAGAAGTGTGTACCGACCGTCAACTCTGATCGACAACCGGGTCGGATCGCAACCAACCTGACAGTCGGTCGTGTGGA
This sequence comes from Capra ibex, assembly GCA_006410555.1. Taxonomy (NCBI): domain Eukaryota; kingdom Metazoa; phylum Chordata; class Mammalia; order Artiodactyla; family Bovidae; genus Capra; species Capra ibex. The sequence goes on along the minus strand of SJYO01037955.1, from coordinate 46,075,161 downwards.
AGTACACCGGAGAGGTACACTATCGAGACATACCGGAGGTCCACTAAAATTAAACTTCGGTCGTAAAAGGGTTTGTACTTGTTAGTATTTTTACTAGAATTCGTAAATGGTATTATTTTACGTCTAAGAGACCGGGAAAAGGACCCTTACCTTACCCCTGATAATCTCAACAACAACAAGTCAGTGATTCGGTACAGATTGAGAATCGCTGGGGTACCTAACGTCGTGCGGTCCGAGGAGACAGGAAATGGTAGAGGACCTCAAACGAGTTTAAGTACAGGCAACTCAGTCACCACGATAGATCGGTGACATAGGAGAGGGCGGGAGAAGAGAACGAAACTTAGAAAGGGTCCTAGTCTCAGAAAAGGTTACTCAGTCGAGAAACGTAGTCCACCGGTTTCACAATCTCGAAGTCGAGGTCGTAGTCAGGAAGGTTTTCTTATAAGTCCTTACTAAAGGAAATCTTTATTGACCAAATTAGAGGTACGTCAAGTTCCCTGAGAGTTCTCAGAAGAGATCGTGGTATTAAGTTTTCACAGTTAAGAAACCACGAGTCGTAAGAAATACCAGGTAGAGTAGGTATGAACTGATGACCTTTTTAGTATTGAAACTGATATAACTGGAAACAGTCGTTTCACTCTAGAGACGTAAAATTATATAACAAATCCAAGCAGGATCGACAGGAAGGTTCCTCGTTCACAGAAAATTAAAGTACCGACGTGATGGTAGCAGGTGTCACTAAAACCTCAGGTTCCTTTATTTTAGACAGTGACGAAGGTGAAAAGGGGGAAGGTAAACAGTACTTTACTACCCTGGTCTACGGTACTAGAACCGTAAAACTTGCGACGTAAAATTCGGTCAAAAAAAAAAAAAAAGTGAAAGGAGTAAGTGGAAGTAGTTCTCCGTAAAATCAAGGAGAAGTGAAAGACGGTAATCTCACCGTAGTAGACGTATAGACTCCAACAACCACAAAGAAGCTCTTTGGCACTAAGATCGAACACTGAGTAAGTCGGACCGTAAAGCATACTACATATGATGTGTATTCGTCTTACCGTTATGAGGAACAGTATGAGGAAAGGGTTAAAACTTGGTCAGGTAAAAAGGTACAAACCGAGATTGATAACGGAGAACTGGACGTATGTCCAAAGAGTCCTCTGTCCATTCCACCGGACGATCAGGACAGAGAATCCTTAAAAGGTGTCAAACAACACTAGGTGTCTCAGTTTCCGAAATCACATGAGTCACTTCGTCTACAAAGAGACCTTGAAGGAACGAAAGAGGTACTAGGTCACTTACAACCGTTAAACTAGAGACCAAGGAGAGGGAGAAGTTTCGGATCGAAAATGTAGACCCTCAAGAGCCAAGTACATAATAACCTCAGATTGAATTTCCTAAAACTCGTAATTAAACGATCGTACACGTTACTCGTGTTATCATACCATTAAACTTTTAAGAGACCGTACCAGGAAGAAACCCTAACCTTACTTTTGATTGGGAAAGGTCAGAACACCGGTGACGACTCAAAAGGTTTAAACGACTGTATAACTCACGTCGTGAAATTATAAATACCATTTTTTGGTGGGTTCACCAAGATTGTCTCTCCACTCAAACCTTTCGTGACTGGATGTCGTAATCGGCATAAATAGAGAATTCCAGGGTCTAGAGAGGTCTGTGGTGTCTTTTTCCCATTATAGTACAAGATAACAGACTAAAGACTTTGAAACAGGGTGTAAGAAGGAAACTAAAGATATAATGGAACAACGAAAGTTGAGACAGAAAGATAACCGACACTAGTACCAAGAACGTACATGCACACCAAGAACGTACACGTGAACAGAGTAAACTGAGTCGGAAACCTTGAAGAATGAGGTACTAATACACCCACATATCTTTAGCCCACGTAAACTCTATTTGACTCTCTCTCTGTCTTCACTCCGGTCTAGAATGGTCGAGAAACTTACGACGAGACTACTAAAACCGAAATTCAGTTATACGTTACCATTAAGTCTCTCTCAAAGAACTAATCCTCTCATTTCCTTGTCCTTACTTACAATTCTTTCACTTACTCCCATCCCTTCTGGACCTCCATTCCTCTTGTCGAATCTCTGAACCTCTTTCCAATACCCCCGCAAATGGTTCTTCCGTCGTTAGAGTTACAATTACTCTTCTATTAGACCCCAGGTAGTAAAAGTTTAAGGAATGTCTGGTGGAAGTATAAGAAACCATAGTGACAACCAAATATTTTAGTTTACTTGTAAAGTAGAAAATTCTTCTTTCTACTGCACTGACTGAGACTTAACCAAGACCTGATCAGTACTACATAAACTCCACTAGTTTACTCCAGTACTGAGACCAAGGGGAGAACTGGGTCTCTTGACTTTGGTTTGGTTTGAAACCTAGACACCTTCAGATAGAGTCATCGTACTAAAAGGTCAGTTGTTTTGGTTGGCGGTACTGGATTGTGACTCCTTCTTGAAGAGATTGGTGTAATCTTGGTCGCTTTACCTGACAGAAGAATCCTTCGAGGGTCACCTTAGACAATATACTAATGAGTCTATTCGACCGTACGAAAGAAACCAAAACGAAGAACAGATTTTGAGACACATTTAAATTACTTCCATATCGAGGACGATCCTCGAAGGGACCACCGAGTCACCATTTCTTAGGTGGACGGTTACGTCCTCTACTTTCAAGTTGTGGACTCAGTTCTTCTAGGGGACCTCCTCCTTTACCGTTAGGTGGAGTTATACGAACTGACCTCTTAGGGGTACCTATCTCCCCGGACCACCCGATGTCAGGTACCCTAGTGTTTCTCAACCTGTACTGACTCGTTGATTCGTGTGGTGTGTGTTCCTCATTGAATGTCTATTTACATCCTGTCCAGTAGTCTAAAGTCCGGTCTCCAGTCATCCCAGATACGAACAGAAACATTTGTTTCAAAATGACCCCATGTCGGGGAGAGTAAGACTACACAGGAGACGCCGACGAAGGTCGGTGTTATCGTCTCAGTTCATCGACGTTGTCTCGGAGTCCATAAATGATGGAAAAGGAAGTATCTTTTTCAAATGGTTGGGGACGTCCTCTGGGTCCAAGTTAGAGACCCAGCCCTTCTAGGGGACCTCTTCCTTTACCTTTGGGTGAGACCATGAGAACGGACCTTTTAAGGTACCTTCTTCTTAGGACCGTCCGATGTCAAGTACCCCAGCGTTTCTCAACCTGTATTCTCGCTAAAGTGAAGTCAGGTCCTCTTACTGAAAGAGTAGTCGAACAGTACACCGAGACATGTAAGTCCTACAACTTCCTTCCTGTTACTTTTGTAGAAATAGGTAAAAAAGGACGTTTCAGTCCTTTCAGATGAACCTTCTTTGTTTAAACTCAGACGAAAATACACTCACAAGAAACTTCAGGGGGAAGAAGAGGAGGGATCGAGAAGGAGAGGAGAGAAGAGGGGAGAGGTGGGCGGTGAAGGAAGACGAAGATCGTAGACACCAGAGTAGACACTAAACACCACGGGGACTTTGGACACCCAAGACCTTGGTCTGACGGGTACAAGTGTAGGGTCGTCCAGGCGACTGAGGAACATGTTGGAACTGACACGACCCAAAACCAGAGTGGATGCATCAAGTCTCCAATTTCACAGACGGACGTTACGCCCTCTGGGTCCAAACTAGGGACCCAACCTTTTTAGGGGACCTCTTCCTTTACCGTTGGGTGAGGTCATAAGAACGGACCTCTTAGGGTACCTGCCTCCTCGGACCACCCGATGTCAGGTGCCCCAACGTTTCTCAATCTGTGCTGACTCACTGAAGTGAAAGTGAAAGTGCTATTATCTTGGGTGACAAGTCCCAACAACCCTGTTAACTCAATGACGTTCCGTACTGATCCTGTCATCGACGGATGGTAGTTATGAGACATTTGTAATAGAGAATTGATCATAACCAAACTGTACCCTAGTAGATGCCGGTTGTGAGGAACGACTCTGAAAGTCCTAAGAGTGTGGTCACTACTGAATACAGTCCTGTTCTCGGACGGTAGGAAAAGTCCGGAGGGACTTCTCCAAGAGTTTCACACCAGGGACCTGGCCGTCTTAGTCATAGTGGATCCTTGAATGAACTTTACATTTAAAAGTCCGGGGGGTAGGTTCTAAATGTCTTAGTCTCTGAGACCCACTACATGACTATTTCTAAATTGTTGACCGAGTGGTCCTCTTTTCTGCGAAGTCTTAAACGACCAAGGATACCAAATCTAAGAGGGTAATACTGACGTAAGTTTGATGGTTTCGTTTTATAGCTTACACGACAACGACTCAACCTTTCTATGTGTGGTAGACGGGAGGATTCGACTATCCCCCTGGTCGAGGTCGTACGATCGCCTGGTGTCCCGACACAAAGTTATTCGAAAGACCTACTGACACGACGTACGACTTTGAACGTACGGTAACTGGATTTCTCGAATCAGTAGTCCTCTGGGCCCTTCCTTCACACAGACTCCCAAACCCGTCGTTTTGAAGATCCACGTACAGGGAGAACCGGTAAAGAACTGGGTCCGTTTACGGACCGTATATGAATTCTTATTCGCGTGTAGTCAACAGTAATAATAAAAAGACAGAATTAAGGACGGTGTCAGTTGGTTGTGGAAGAGTGTGTGAATCGCCCTCACGACTCCTAAAATAACGACGGGTCCTAGGGGACCCATTTGTTCGTACTAGGGTGACGACGTAAGACGTCAATCCGGCCTTCTTGAAAGGGCTCCCGAAACAGTCCAACAGACAACGCACAGTCCCACTAATCCGTTTCGCCTTTTACCGATAGTGGGGGTGCAAAGTGGTAGTGCGTTTATCAGTTATATTCACACCCTAAACGTTTCACAACAACATTGTGATCGACCCTCCGGTCCGACCTCCACCTGACCTCAGAGTAAAAACAGGAAATCATAGACTTTGTTGAGTCTACCCCCAGACCGTGCAAGAAGAACTATTAGGGTTAAAGGTAGTGGCAGTTTATCGACCCGAGGACACACATTCCCTCGGATCGCTCGTATCTCCGGTCCCACCATTTGAACTTGATATTGGCTTGCAGGAATTGACACGACTCGGATGGGGCCCGGGGTGGAGGTGGAAGTGTCGTCGCAGATACGACCAGGAGGAGGACCAGAAGGAAACACCACCTACTGGTCGGGTCATAGGTGGAGGCGTAGGAGGAACACTTGTCTCGGGACTTAAACAAGTGTGTGTCCTCTTTTACACGAATCCCTTTCACGCAGGGAGTCAATACTTGAACCTAAGGTCACGGTAGGTTATCTTGAAAGACCTTCCCCCGTCACCAGAGATAGGCTTGACAGGGAAGATCTCTGGAGACCAACGTACACCGATAGCTCAGAAACTTTACACCAAACACTTTGGTTCGTTGACTTACAGAAAGAAAGAAAGAAAGAAAGAAAAAAAAAGACATGATTCGTTGTATACCCTAGAATCAAGGGGCTGGTCCGTAGTTTTGACGCAGGGGACGTCAACTTCGGGCCACAAAATCGGAGACCTGACGGTCCCTTCAGGGACTTAAAGATTAACACTGATTAACAGTACATTGAGATTTAGTGAAGTACCACCTATTACCGATGGTACATCCTACCGTGTTTCTGTGGTTTGGTACTACCGAGGCCAGGAGAAACGGTCCATAACAGTTTTGCCGGGGGACCGGGTTAGGACTGGAGGTCCAAGACCATGTTTCCCTACTCTCGTAGACCCTTCCTGAAAAGAGGAACTACTACCTCTCCCTACGTGGTCCTTCGTGGACAGGAAGAGTGGAGGACGGAACAGGGGACGGGTGTGAAGGGAGGGACGGGATGTGTAACAGTGCACATCACACTTCGAACGACCGAACCGTTGGGAGAACACAACTACTCTTCCACTATAATTATTTACTTCTACTATTTTTGCTTGTAAATACCCCTTAAGGGACCACCAGGTAACCAATCCTGAGACGTAAGAGTGACGCCTCCCAGGCCTAAGTTAGGGACTAGTCCCTTGATTCTGGGGTGCACGACACATCTGTTTTTGTTTTGGAGATTGTAAGTACGTCACAAACGGTATGTAGTTCGGGACCGGTTCGTCAAACGTGTATGATTAAATTATTAAATTATGATTGATCAAATTACGACCGTTCTGGGGTCCTCCACGACTCAATGGAGGTCAAAGTGTCTCCTGTCTTGACTCCGAACTCATCAATTGACCTGTCTTCAGGGTGTTGGTTCTTCGCGGCGTCGACCCTAAACTTGGGTCCCTGTGGCTCTCGTCTCCGATACGGAGAGTGACACTGTGGTAGGACGGACAGATCTTGGCTCTCTTGCCGTATTGGGACCTTGGTCAGTGATCTGAAGAACCATACACTCTTCTTATGTGCAGGAACACAAATTCGGTGAAGTCCGACCCAAAGGACACTGAACGTCGGAGTTTGTAGGACTGACTATAGCATAGAAACTCACTCAGAGACAGAAAACCTTAAGGGCTGGTACGACCAGGTACCTTAGTACGGGGGCGATCCCCGACTAAGTGACGACTGTGTCTAATCCTTTGGTGGGGTTGCAGTCCCTTCTTGGTAGGTAGACTCCGGACCCTCGGGGTCACAACTTTATAGATCTACCTCTGCGAGTGTCCCCCTAAGATGGGCACGAATGGATCCTCGAGTTTAATGGTGTTTCAAACCGGAAAGACGAGGACGGGAATAGAGACTAAGACTATTTACTTCGAACAGGTCTCCATTACACCTTCTCTCTTTGAGTCTCTCTGTCCCTCTGAACTTTTTGTAGACATTGCCACGTCACGTCTAAGAAGTTCAGATAAGTAATACAGGAGTAGTACCTCAGCTACAGACCCAAGGGGGCAGAGGGTTCGGAAGGAGACACTGATTCTTAAGTCCGACTGAACTTCAACGCAAAATGACCTTTCCTCCCACTAACAGAGGACCCCAACTACTTTTAAACCTTTGGATACTTACAAGCTAGGTAAGTCAGTCTTTATTTGTACCCGAATCCCCCTATTACGACTCTCCGAGAACTGGTGCTGTCACACCCTGTGTAACTCGACCCAGTTCCGCCCACAGTGTCCTTCAGGGGAAGACGGGGGTCTGGACGGGAAGGAAACGGACGCCGACCCGGGGATAGAAGGAGAGGTGACGGGAATAGGAACGGAGGGGTCGGATCATAAAGACCATAAAGAAATTTTTTTTTTGTTGACATAAGGTCCTAATTCACCCAAAGGGTCCACCACGATCACCATTTCTTGCACGGACGGTTACGTCCTCTGTATGCTCTACGTCCAAACTTGGGTTCTAGGGGACCTCCTCCCGTACCGTTGGGTGAGATCTTAAGGACGGACCTCTTAGGGTACCTGTCTCCTCGGACCACCCGATGTCAGGTACCCCAGTGTTTCTCAGTCTGTGCTGTCTCGCTGATTCGTGTATCGTGTCCTGTCCTGATTCGTCTTAGTCCCGACGTTCCCGTCCTATGGGTGCTACCAGGGTCTCCTCCCTTCTCGTTCGGACTCCCGGTCTGGCAGGACCCAGGTAGGAAGTGGTGAGAGACACAGGGAACGAGTCAGTCGTTTCTTAGTACTCGTGCACGACAGTTTCGTGGTTTCCGTGCTACCACTTGTTTGAGACCCTCCTTTTTTTTTGTTTGACACCAGGTTGGTGACATCCTGGGACGACCCGAAATAATAATAAACCGACGTAGTCCAGACTCGACACCACCCCAGATGCAACACAGTGTCCCCCAGAAAGTTACTCCGCGGGCCCGCGACCTCGTACGCCCGAATAAATGAGACACCCGTACACTCGAGAATCAAGGGACCGGTCCCTAGCTTGGGTCGGAGGTCGTGACGTTCTACTTGAGAAATAGTGACCTGGTGGCCCCTTCAAGGGGACGACCCCAAAATCAAAAATTAGACTAAACTCATAAACCACATAGGTTTCTGGGTTGTAATAAAGCTTAGATGTTCTATTTAGTCACCGAAAGAGTACCCTACACCCATTCACTGTTTGTGTTCGGGGCCTAGGAGTGTTCAAGAAGAAAGTGGTACTCGGGGAGCAACATCTCTAACCTCCTCGGGGACCGTCGGACACGTTAGGGTGACCAATGAGAAACTTCATTTTTTTTTTTTTTTTTTTAGAGTTCTAGTTTCCTTTATAAACCGACTTGGGTCAATAAACCGGAACTAGACGATCTTTAGAATTAAATTAATCCTTATATTTGAAACATTTCTGAAGTGAAAAGGTCGAACCAAATCGTATATAGTAAAAAAAAATTTAAAGACTCACTTGACTTTGTTTGTTTCCCCTTTTTTTACATTTTTATAGAGGGCATTCTGTACTTGATACGCTATGAAACTAGAGCACACGTAAAAAGTCGCCATGACTGGGTTTAAACGTATTAAAAGTAAGACCCGTACACACACACGGTTCAATGAAGTCAGTATAGGCTGATAAACACTGGGGTACTTACAGGGGTCCGGAGAGACGGGTACTCTAAGAGACCTGTTCTGATGACCTAACCCAACGGTGAAGGATGAGGTCTCCTAGAAGGTGCTGGGTCCCTAACTTGGGTGTAGGGAACACAGAGGACGTAATCGTCCACCCAAGAAATGGTGATCGTGGTGGACCCTTTGGGTACTAAAAGTAAGATGAGACTCATTCTTCAATCACACCCTTTATAAAATCTGATTTAATAGAAGAACACAAGGTCTGTCCGTTGGAAGAGTCTGGGACACTACAAACTTTATTATCGTAAAATCCTTCCTCTTATAGTCGTAATACCGTATAAGGTATCCAGTCCGTGAAAGATATACAAATTTCTTACGTCAGGAATTGTTCTTGGACACTGGATTCGTAAGGAGAGATCAAACACCTTCTTCACTTCACTGTAAGGGCACCTGTGTGTCGAACATACGTACCTCGATTCTGAACAGCGGTCGTCTACGATTCGGGACCAGACACAAGTATCGGGTGGCACTTAAATCTAGACGCAAATTTGGAAATCTAGTAGTCTCGATTTCTTTAATCGACTTGCAATTTAGGACGTCAAATTTAGGGACTTCCTCGTGTCTATTTTGGGTCCGGTGATTGAGAGCTCTCCCACCAGAAAAGAAAACGTAGAGAAGTCTACCAGTTCTTACACTTTTCAACAGGGTTCACGTACGTCGGTGGAAACCCCAGGAACTTCTTTGAGAAGGTAAAGTCCCAGGATCGTTCCTCGGAAGATCCCGTCAGAACCGGGTTCTATTACCCAGAGGAAGAAAGATAAACACGTACCTCACACACACACATACACACACACATTCGATAGATCGGAGGTGGTACCCTGTCGTAAATAAAATCTCCATTCAGAATTTGTAAAACAAGGTTCCTTCTTATGTGCACCTTCACGTCTACGGTTCTAAAGTCGGGACTAGATAAAGTACGGTTTGGATAACAAATGACAATGTGTCTGTACCAGTCCTAAACCTCCGATAGTAAACTCAAGTGGTATAGGGTGTTGCCTTTCAAAGGTCACTGAGACCTTTATATATTATATCGATCTAGAACTCGTTCTTAACCTTCGAGGACGAGTATTAAAAAGAAAAGTGAAAGTGAACGATTGTCTTCTGTCTCTCACACACTGACGATTATGACTACTCCATTTAAGAGTAAAAGAATTGTTCTGGGCCGAGAAATTTTTCTCTGCTTCTTTCTCTCTTTCTTCCTCCCTTCACTGTTCGATGAAAACTCTTTGAGAGTCGTTTGTCTAGTTAGAAGGAGGAATAAGTTCTTCAGACTGAGGGAGATCTCATCGAAGGTAACTGAGTGGAGGTTCCCTAGAGGGTACCTGGGAAAAAGTTGTCAAACGTTACATTTGAACGTACTGAACCGACTTCAAATGTCTTTAAGTTTCAATAAACATGGGCGGGGATAGGACGGTGGTAGTCGTAAAGAAATCGACCCTTTAAAAATTTCGAAGAATGGTCTTAAACAAAGTACACCAATTTTAGGGGTTGTTCATTTTACACTCGGACCGTATTTCCTAGTAAAGACAAAATCTCAGTGTAAGTTTTATCGTTCACTGTTACTCTATGCACGGGAACATTCCTCCGGGGATCAAGGGTAGGGGATTACTAAAGGAACTTTAGATAAACTTTAAGTCTTAGTTTCTTCAAACGTTTTTGTACAACAAACGGTAAACACGATTCGTGATAAAGTTACGGGGGAACCTTTATACCTCCCTTACCCCTATCATGAGGTTTGACACACGTTGTAAAGTAACGTAAACGTTTCCTTATGACAGATAACTTAGATCACCGGTTTTACTTGACTATTAACAACCCCGACTCACTACTTATGAATCCCGCAGTAGTAAGAAGGGAGGTCCGACAACACGGTCAAACCTTGAAAGGTATCATTTTGTTCCTTTTCCTCTCTCTTTTGTCACGGTTCTCTTTTTTTTTACTAGTACTGGGAGCAAACCCCGACAAGAGTCTTGGAAGCTCTTCTCGATTTGTCTTCGTGCTGAAGGTAAATCAAGGTTGAGTAGAAAAGTCCTTTGGAATTTTTATAAAGGACCTTGAAATTTGTGTGAGTTTTTTTGATAAAGTTGTGTCGAGTCGGACCCTCCTCAGTCTCTCCCGTTCTCATGTTCTGCCAACTCTTTCAGATACTGTATAGCAATCGTCGACTAACTCTACCAAAGGTTTATCGTTGTCCTGGACTTCCAATCTTTTTGTCTGGTTGTGGTCACTAGGACTCTAATCAATACACCGACGATGTATGACCTTAAATGGACCCTCGGTTTTCTCTCTCGAAGTCAAGATCCCAGAATTAATAGTATGTATGATGTTCAGTCCGAGAAACCGCAGTGACACACAGGGTGGGGAAGGTCTGTTCGTCTTCCTTGTCAGTACGAAATTCCGTTTAATAAGAGACAAAGTCTAAAAGGTCACCTTTTTCCTTACAGGTAATCCGTCTAATGACATGGAAGGGAGACAGTGCGGTCCCATTCGAAGGATCTCGTCGATTAAGAGGAGGACGTCCTGACCGTCGAGGGTCGGTAGTCGACCACCCCGTCTTAAGGAAGGAAGAGGCTCCGTGGACACCGGGGTTTCTGCGGGGAAGGTGGACCCCGTCGCGGGTCGACTAGCTCGTGAGGTCACGGGACCTCCGAGTCTCCTGACCTTTGTTGCCCTGACCTACGAACGCCCCGAAGACCTCCGACCGTGCAGGGTAGGACGGACGGTGAGACGGTAGAGGTCCCTAGTAGGTTCACGGCCGGGGGCCATTGGACAGAGGAACCGGAGGACGGCGAGACACCGAAAGGGTAGGTACCCGAAGACTGAGGAGAAGACGAAGGTACGGTCGACCAGGGTAACCCGACAGACCCAGGACCGATGCTCCACCTATTAGGGAAAGCGTAGGGGTCTCAAAAGGTTCCTACGTTTGGAATTGACTTTAGACCGAACGAAAGATGAAAAGATAAAAGGTAGTGGACCCAACCCCTAAATGCCAATACAGTCAGGAGAGGAGGGGTTGGGTAGGGGGGTGGGCTTAGTAAACGTTAGGTAGTGAGAAGAAGGAAAACCTTTTATTAGGGGGTAGACAACTGAGGAACTGTAACACATTAAGGAGAGAAAGGAGGAAAAACAGAGGAAGACCCTACCGGACCACTAACGAGGGAGGGTGAAGGGGTTAAGTTAATTCTACACTGAGACACACATACACACATATGGATATATGAGAGTTCTGGGACCGACGTTGTAGACTACTGGACCTAAGATTAAAGACGAAACATACGTGAACAAACGCACTGAAACCGGTTCATGGACTTACAAAAATTCCAACAACTGAGAAGACCTTTTACGTCTATCTATTGCCATCAACAATATCGTACATCATCAACGTTCCTACGTCACTCTTCTAGGTATACTCCGCTAACCGTGTCAAGGCCGTATTGAACTCTTGACAATTGATACTAGTGTGACCCGACGAACAAAAGGAAGGGTTTAGGGTGGTCGACCCCTTTGCAGTCACAAGAATCCTTACTGGGTTCGAGAAGGGGTGGTCGCTAGGGACGGAAGAAACTTAGCCCCGTAGAGACGGCGCGGGGGTAGGGTGAAGAAATACTGTTACAGGACCAGATGTGAAGTGACGGTCCCAGTGACAGAAGAATAGGTAGTATAGGAACAGAGAAAGAAAACAGATAAAAATTTAAAAATAAAGGGGCACACCGGACGCCCTAGGATCGAGGGACTGGTCCTTAGCTTGGGTACGGGGGTTCGTAACCCTCGGGTCTTAGAATTGGTAACCTGAAGTCCCCTTCAGGACAGGAACAGAAAGATATAGTGGTCCACCTTGGGAAGTCGGAACCAGTCTACTGAATAAAAGGAATTTGGATGTGTCCGACACGACATATCTATTAATAGAGTATATTTACAGTCCGGACAAGATTCCAATATAAAAGTATTAAGAAGGTGACCTTCCTACCTGTACCCTGATTTGATGAGGGAAACCCTTCCTAGAATGGGAGATGGAGAGTAGACCTCTAACCCGGGACCCAGTCCTCACCGTGACTAGGGCCCCCCACTAGTAGATCCTGTGAGAACCGTCTCTTCGTCCCACCGTGAGAGTGTACCCTTACCGGGTCATCCCTCCTGTGGTCCTCCATTGGAAGTTGTGGACTTAAGTCACGGACTCGAGTCTGTTTCTGGAACCTCAGGGCCCTGTTTGGGTCGCCACGAAGACACGAAGGGACTGAAAGAAGCTAAAGAGAATTTGACCCTGAAAACCTTTAAGGTCAGACAGAGTTGGGACGACTCAGTGTTCCTATTCCTTAAGACAGGCTCGTACTCCGTCTGAACCTTCTACCGAGAAACCCTCGTCCTTACCCCTGTCGTCTCCCTTAACTTACCTCCCGAAGGATTCCGTAAACCTTACTAGAACCGTGTGTCTCGGTCGTTCGATTACTGGAAGGACACGGTCGCTACACCCCTCCGTCCTTTCTACCCCTCCTCCGAATTGGACCGAACGTGAACTAGAAAGGGCATAAGACTCTCCACCGTACCGGGAAAGAGTCCTACCTTACCCCTCCTTCCCTCTTCTTTGAGACCGTCTATGACCCTCTATTCTTGTACTGGTGTATGAAAACAGGTACGCCGAACTCCAAAATACTTAAGGGTCTCGTTGTCTGTGTAAAGATAGGTTTTGTGTCTTTTCTATGGGTTTTCCATTGAGGACTAACTGGCACTAAGACTTCCTACAGAAGTGATAGGAGAATATCCATCTATTAATTCATATTTTATCTTGATATGTTATAAATTTTCGCTGGTCTCTTCGAGGGGTGGGGTGGTGGAATAGGTGTCCCTAGTAAGGTTCTGAGGGTCACCTACGAACTCTGGTGTCTATTACTGTTTAGGACATATAATGCAAAAGGGGATATGATCACCCGTCCATAAGACCTGTTTTCCTACTTAGTATAGGGACCACTCTGTGTCCCTGTCGTACTCTAAAGTATTACGTTGGATCTCATCACACGTTAAAATTTAAATACTTAACAAGTAAAGACCTTAAAAGGAATATTGTAAAAACCTGACACCAACTGGAACCAATTGACTTTGGTGCGTTTCACTTTGGAACCTATTCACCCTTGATGACATATGTTTCTCGACCCTCCAGACGGAGAGTTTGACAAGCAGGTTACTTTCCGGTACACTAAATCCTGTTCTGCGAATTGAACGGAGATGTAAAGGACTCCAAATTTTATTGACAACTAATTTTTTTTCTTTTTAGAGGAAATTCTACAGTACTTCTTATTCCCTTATAAGTACAGTATGAAACTCCTTGAAGTCCCTCGTTTCACGAAATTTTTACGGTAGACCAGACACTTCAAAAATCCATAAACTCCTCTTGATATTTTACGTCGTCCTTTTTTCGTGTCTGTAGAGATCTTTCGTAACTCGACACGTAAATTTCTTTCGATTTTTGTTATAGAATACAAATTATTCTTTCATCTTATAACCGTAACCCATCTTTCCTTTTTTCCTTCACTATCTTTTTTTAAGAAATTTTGGAATACGAGTCAATTCAGAGAAAAGTAACGGTAAGGGTCTTAAGGTAGGATGACAAAAACTCAAGTGTCTTTATTAATCGAAGGATCCCTGCGTCATCGTTTCATCCACCGAATTTTGTTCTTTTTAATTGAAAGAGTATCACCACCTACGACCTGCAGATCCACCCTTACCAAAGAAGATACCCGAGACTACCTCTTAGACCAGGAAGAACAGAGGATCGGTAACAGACGCTAAGAATCACAAGGAGTGAACGTCTACCTACTGGAATTAAAAAATTTTTTCAAAATAAAATATAACCTCATAACCTTCGTCCTCCTCTTCCCCTACTGTCTTCTACTCTACCAACCTACCGTAGTGACTGAGTTACCTGTACTCAAACTCGTTCGAGACCTTCTACCACTTCCTGTCCCTTCGGACCGCACGACGTCAGGTGCCGCAGCGTTTCTCAACCTGTGTTGACTCACTGACTTGTTAATCTCATACGACGACGACGACGACGATTCAACGAAGTCAGCACAGGTTGAGACACGCTGAGGTATCTGTCGTCGGGTGGTCCGAGGGGGCAGGGACCCTAAGAGGTCCGTTCTTGTGACCTCACCCAACGGTAAAGGAAGAGGTTACGAACTTTCACTTTTCACTTTCACTTCAGCGAATCAGCACAGGCTGAGAATCGTTTGGGGACCTGACGTCGGATGGTCCGAGGAGACAGGCACCCTAAAAGGTCCGTTCTCATGACCTCACCCGAAGGTTGATTGTTACAATACTCTCAAAGTCCACTTATCGTTTCCCTGAGTAGGTATACATATGTACATAGGTAGAGGGGGTTTGAGGGGAGGGTAGGTCCGACGGTATATTGTGACCCGTCTCAAGGGACACGAGGTGTCATGCAGGAACAACCGATAGGTAAAGTCTGTGTCACCACACGTGTACAGGTAGGGTTTAACGGTCAGATAGACAAAGGGGGTTGGAAGGGAGTGGTCGTTGGAATTCAAATAAGAGATTCAGACACTCACAACCTACTGGTCAAGACGGAGAAAGAAGTGTTCCGGAAGAGAGACACTGAGAGTCGTAGTTTTGGGGGTAAGAGAATATTCCTGTTGTCAGTATGACCTAATGTCAGGTGGGATTGTTGGAGTAGGATCAAACGTTTCTCGATTAAAGGTTTATTTCAGTGTAAGTGTACACAACCCCTGCCGATTCTGAAGTTGCATAAAACTCCTCTCCTGTGTGAAGTTGGATGTTATGACTGGTTGAATTTTGATTCGGCAGTGAAACGGACCCACTACTTCCGTTGAGAGACACACCCACTCCGTAGAACCCCCGTGGAAGATCCCGTCCGTCCTTCGGGTCCCTGACTCGACGTCCCTTCACTTAACACGACACGCACGGAAATACGTTGAAAAGGGACCCATGGTATCACGGGAGTTGATCGGTGAGGGTTGGGACGGAGTCAACAGGAAGACGAGAGACAGGTTCTGTAAATAAAAATCAAATAGTCTATTTAGTTTATGAATTTTACTCTCAATCAACCTTCCCCCCTGGATACATATGTCTGTCGACTAAGTGAAACAACAAGTCGTCTTTGATTGTGTTGTAACATTTCGTTAATATGAGGGTAAAATTTTTTACCTGAATCAATTTATTTTTCCAGTTTACATAAAAAAAAATTTCTCAGTCTTGTACGTAAGAACCGGAGAACGTGAGGCGAAGCAAAAGGAGCCGAGATAGACGGTGTCGGTGTTTCCTCAAGAGAACTGGAAGACGTCGTTTCTCTGGTACGGGGGGAGGGGTCTCTCCTACGGAAGCGAGTCGACCTTCGTCGACCACTACAGTCTACGCAATGTTTTAATTTACGGAAGATGACGACTTAGAATAAAATTTCGAAGAGACTCAGAGGACGTAAAAGAACGTATACCAATAGTGGTCCCCACTACCCCACCCTCCTCTCCTCCTTTCTGTCCCCTCCTGTGAAGGTCGTCTCACGTACGTGCGAACACACGAGTCGACGAGCCAGCACAGGTCGAGACACGTTGGGGTACCTGACGGCAGGCGGTCCGAGGAGACAGGTACCCTAAGAGGTCCGTTCTTATGACCTCACCCGACGTTAAAGGTCCCTTAGAAGAGTTGGGTCCCTAGCTTGGGCGTAGAGGACGTAACGTCCGTCGAAGAAATGGTGACTCGGTGGTCCCTGTTAAGGTTCTGAGCGACAGTGGAGGTCGGACTGTCAGAGCCGAGTGTAAGAGCACGTCCAAGCACATATAATTAGACTCATGTCCCAGTTAAGACCTACTGACCTCAGTCGATGAAAAATCGAAGACGACGGTCTTTTACCTAATAAAAATGAAGTTGTTTTACACTTGTGCCACCGGAGAGTAAAAACGTTTTTGTTATACGAAAATTGTCATAATTACTTTACTGAGGTCAAATAGGTTCAACTACTTTGGAAACCGACAAGTGAGGACAGACGAAACTGACGTCACGGGGGATCACCTATGAAAAGATTGTTCCAAGAGTACCAACTAGTGAACGGTCTTTATCTTCTTACGTAAAATCGTTTGTAATAAAAGATTTCATCCAGACATAAAAAAAGAAAAAAAAAAGTTACTTTCAAGTGAGGTTATATACTGGTTTAATACATATACATATTAGGAGACTAATAAGTGTACTTTAAGAGACGTGCAGGGGACGATTAAAGTCCTTTCCTCCCTCTTCCTTCCCTCTATATTAGTTTGTCCGTGTCTTCCTTTACTGGTACTCCTGAAGTCTTGACACGAGCCATTGTACTACATACACAGACGACGACGACGACGACGATTCAGCGAAGTCAGCACAGGGTGAGATACGCTGGGGTATCTGCCGTCGGGTGGTCCGAGGGGGCAGGGATCCTAAGAGGTCCGTTCTTGTGACCTCACCCGACGGTAAAGGAAGAGGTTACGTACTTTCACTTTTCACCTTCACTTCAGCGAGTCAGCACAGGCTGAGAAGCGCTGGGGGACCTGACGTCGGATGGTCCGAGGAGGCAGGTACCCTAAAAGGTCCGTTCTCGTGACTTCATCCCACAGTGACGGAAGAGGCCTACATACACAGATCTTTTTGTTTTCTAGACCTTTATGCCATATCACTTCGAAATTTTGACTCTAAATGTACTGATTTGTGAAAAATTTTGTCCTATTCCTATACTTAAAGACGTCGGTGTCAGACTGGAGATAAAAGACGGACTCCCGAACACTGTTCATGTACCCCTCCTTTGTCGCCCAGGGGTCTATTTCCGGTGAAAGAATGACGAAACGTATTTCTACAAGACGGGACTTGAAATAGGGGTAAAATTAGTCGTTGAGGACCCTAGAGGTCGATAAGACACCCGAGACCGAGGAAGACCGGGTGTTAATCCCACCTCCACTTCCGGGACCGGAGTGAAGGACCGAGACATCGAAGATCTTCTGACACGCCGTGTTTCAGATCCCTAAGTTCATTCATAATAGAACATGTCCTTTGTCTAACCCCACACTCACCCCCCAAGAGTTCAGGAGAGACTTCGATAGCGTATCTAGGGGTGTGAACTCTAAAACGTTTGCTCGGTTCTCCCTTTCTTTCAAGATTTACCCCCTAATTTCTTACTAACGATTAAATTTTTACAAAAGAGGTTATTTACCGTAATTTTCATCATTAATATATTAATGATAGGTGTAATCAAGTATTTTCTCTCTTGTCAAATTATGTTTTCTACTCTGCATTAATATCTACCTGTAAAGTAGGTCTCCTTGAACACAAAATATATATATATATATATATTATACATACACAACAACAGAAAGGAACAGAAAGTAAAGTGGTATCTTGTTCCTTTTTAAACAAGACTTAACCGTCGACAGACACCTGACTGAAACCCCTCGAGACTAGGACTTGAAACTGAGAGGGACCATTAAACCTTACGTAGAGGTGATACACTAAAGAAACCTTGACTCTGCGTCCCGGGCGACAACATATTCCTATCCGCTTGGCACTTTTTCTCTTAGATGGGAGGCCCCAATGTCTTAAACAGGGACGACCCGAGACGAACGACACCGCCCATGTACTCTTTCAGTCTAGTGACTCTTGGGACCCCTGGCGTCCTGGGTTTCTGTGGCGGATCAATTAGGAGAGCCCAATCACGTCTTGGCGGACACCTCATAGGGCCTCTCTACCCGACACGAACACGAGTCCCGGGTTCGTGACAACATGTACCGTTGCGATTGGGGGCATCGCGAGTGTGAATTTTTCCTTTAGGAGTCTGAGAATCTTAGTCGTTAAATGTCGGTCTCACCCTGATTTTAGTACGTCAACTTAAAGGGGTATAATGTTCCAGTGATTAAGTGGACGTTCTCCGTTTCCTGTTCGTGTCTAAGTCACTCTACGAGAAACTTCCCCGACCGTAAGCGGACATTCGTGGTCACGGGTCACTACCTCGGAACTTGCGTCTACAGGACCCCTACCACCTACCGACGCGAGCCGAGAGGACTGTGAATTGGAATGTGAATTGGGGTGGGGGACCCCGTGTGAGAGATGAATGATCCTCGGGACACTCAGGTCCTTTTGTGTTATCATCTCTTGAAAGAACTCTCGGAAGAGGGTGATTCGAACCTAGTCAATAAAATCTCAGATTCGAAAGAGAATCGGTTCGGGAATAAAATGTTTATAAATTAACAATCCAAAAGAAAAGTTTAAATCAAGGGAAAAGTGTACATGAGAAGGTTTACCCGGTGTCACAGGGTTACAGGTCAACTGTGGTTTATAAATGTATTAAATACCTAAGAGGATAAGACACGTAAAACCTTCAATTACGTGACGTATGATAATGAGTATTAAAAGAAAAAATTAATTAATTAAAAAATAACCTCCTATTAACGATACGTTACAACACGACCAAAGATTGTATGTAGTTGTACTTAGTCGGTGTCCATGTGTGTACAGGGGAAGAGAGAACTTGGAAGGAGGGTGGAGGGTGTTGGTAGGGTAGGGAGATCCAACAGTGTCTCGTGGTCCGACTCGAGAGACACGATGCGCCGTTGAAGGGCAATCGATAGACAAAATGTGTACGATTATAAAGACAAAGTCACGATGAGAAACTTAAACAGGGTGAGATAGAAAGGATGGTTATTAAAACGGTGGACTACTCTTCTTGACTGAGTAACCTTTTCTGGGACTACGACCTTTTCTAACTTCCACCCTCCTCTTCCCCTGCTGTCTCCTACTCTACCGACCTACCGTAGTGACTGAGTTATCTGTAGTCAAACTCACTTGAGGCCCTCAACCACTATCTGTCCCTCCGGACCGCACGACACCAAGTGCCCCAGTTTTTCTCAACCTGTGCTGACTCACTGACTTGACTTGACTTGACTAGAAAGGATGGTCGGTGGGGGGAGGTACGGGGGGCACAGGTGTTCAGAGAGACAAGAGATACAGACTCAGAGATAAGAACGGGACGGTAAAAAGATCTATGGTTCACATACACAATTATATACTATACACAAAAAAGAGTACATGTTGACCGTGATCTTGTCTGAGTTTACGTAATGTAAAATACCGACTCATTGACGACGACGACGACGACGATTCAACGAAGTCAGTACAGACTGAGACACGCTGGGGCCTCTGCCGTCGGGTGGTCCGAGGGGGCAGGGACCCTAAGAGGTCCGTTCTTGTGACCTCACCCAACGGTAAAGGAAGAGGTTACGAACTTTCACCTTTCACTTTTAACTTTCACTTCAGTGGATCAGCACAGACTGAGAAGCGCTGGGGGACCTGACGTCGGATGGTCCGAGGAGGCAGGTACCCTAAAAGGTCCGTTCTCATGACCTCACCCGACGGTAAGGTAACACATATACATAGTGTGAAGAAATAGGTAAGTAGACAACTGTCTGTAGATCCAACGAAGGCACAGGACATTTATCACGACGTTGCTTGTGATTCCATGTACACAGAAAAAGTTAATACTAAAAGAGTCCCATAAACGGATTATCACCCTAACGACTCATAAGTATACCATCAAAATAAGGATCAAAAATTTCCTTAGAGGTATAACAAAGGTATCACCGAAATAGTTAAATGTAAGGGTGGTTGTCACATTCTCCGAAGGTGAAAGAGGTGTAGGAGAGGTCGTAAATAGCAAACATTCAAAAAACTACTACCGGTAAGACTGATCACACTCCTCTATGAAGTGATATCAAAACGAAACCTTAAGAGATTATTATTCACTACGACTCGTAAAAAAGAACACAAATAATCGGTAGACCTACAGAAGAAACCTCTTTACAGACAAAACCAGAAGACGGGTAAAAAACTAACCTAACAAACAAAAAGACAAGAACTCTACGTATTCGACGAACATGTAAAACCTCTTATTAGGAAACAGTCAACGAAATGGGTAAGATTCCCGACAGGAAAGTAGAACAAATACTAAAGTAAACGACACGTTTTCAAAGAATTCAAATTAATCCAGGGTAAACAAGTAAAAACAAAAATAAAGGTAATGAGATCATCCGTAAAGTGTCTCCTAGAACGACACTAAATACAGTTATTTACAAAACGGATACAAAGGGAGATTTCTCTAAATTTTAAAGAGCCGAATGTAAATCCAGAAATTAAGAAAAACTCAAATGGAAACAAATACCACAATCCTTCACAAGATTAAAGTAAGAAAATGTGTATAGACAGGTTGAAAGATTCGTGGCGAATAACTTCTCTGATAGAAAAGAGGTAACATATCAGAACGGAGGAAACAGTTTCTGGACCACGGGTGTTCACACACTCAAAATAGAGACCGGAAAAATAGAACAAAGTAACGAGATATAAAGACAAAAACACGGTCATGGTATGACAGAACTACTGATATCGAAACATCATATCAAACTTTAGTCCTGCCAACTAATGGGATAGAGGTAGGAAGAAAGAGTTCTAACGAAACCAAGAAAACCCAGAAAATACAAAGGTGTGTTTAATACTTTGAAACAAGATTAAAACACTTTTACAGTAACCATTAAACTATCCCTAACGTAATTCTCACGAAACCCATCATATCAGTAAAAGTGTTATAACTAGGAAGGTTAGGTTAATGTACCACACAGAGAGGCAGACAAATACAGCAGAAACTGAAAAAAGTAGTCACAGAATGTCAAAAGGCATATATCGAGAAAACAGAGGAATGTGTCCAAATAAGGAGTCAAGTCAAGTCAACGAGTCAACACAGGCTGAGACACTGGGGTACTTAGCGTCGTGCAGTCCGGAGGGACAGGTAGTGGTAGAGGACCTCAAGTGAATCTGAGTACAGGTAGCTCAGGCACTACGGTAGGTCGGTAGAGTAGGAGATAGTAGGAGAAGAGGAGGACGGGGGTGAGGGAGGGTCGTAGTCTCAGAAAAGGTTACTCAGTTGAGAAGCGTACTCCACCGGTTTCATGACCTCGAAGTCGAAATCGTAGTAAGGAAGGTTTCTTTAGGGTCCCGACTAGAGGAAGTCTTACGTGACCAACCTAGAGGAACGTCAGGTTCCCTGAGAGTTCTCAGAAGAGGTTGTGGTGTCAAGTTTTCATAGTTAAGAAGCCGCGAGTCGAAAGAAGTGTCAGGTCGAGAGTGTAGGTATGTACTGGTGTCCTTTTTGGTATCGGAACTGATCTGTCTGGAATCAGCCGTTTCATTATAGAGACGAAAACTTATATGATAGATCCAACCAGTATTGAAAAGAAGGTTCCTCATTCGCAGAAAATTAAAGTACCGACGTCAGTGGTAGACGTCACTAAAACCTCGGGGTTTTTGATTTCAGACTGTGTAAAAGATGACAAAGGGGTAGATAAAGGGTACTTCACTACCCTGGCCTACGGTACTAGAAGCAAAAGACTTACAACTTGAAATTCGGTTGAAAAAGCGAGAGGAGAAAGTTAAAGTAGTTCTCCGAAAAATCGAGGAAAAGTGAAAGACGATATTCCCACCACAGTAGACGTATAGACTCCAATAACTATAAAGAGGACCGTTAGAACTAAGGTCGAACACAAAGAAGGTCGGGTCGCAAAGAGTACTACATGAGACGTATCTTCAATTTATTCGTCCCACTGTTATATGTCGGAACTGTATGAGGAAAAGGATAAACCTTGGTCAGACAACAAGGTACAGGTCAAGATTGACAACGAAGGACTGGACGTATGTCTAAAGAGTTCTCCGTCCAATCCACCAGACCATAAGGGTAGAGAAAGTCTTAAAAGGTGTAAAGTAACACTAGGTGTGTCAGTTTCCGAAACCGTATCAGTTATTTCGTCTTCATCTACAAAAAGACCTTGAGAGAACGAAAAAGGTACTAGGTCGCCTACGACCGTTAAACTAGAAGGATCCATAAAATAATAAAAACAACGTTACCAGTTACCCTAACTAAGGAATTAAAGAAAGACTAAAAAGTAACAATTACATTTCCTTACGTTCATTAAAGACACATAACTAAAACATAAGGACGTTGAAACGATTTAAGTGACTAATCGAAATCGAGAATCATTAAAAGACTATCATAGAAATCCCAAAAGGTATATACCATAGTTCAGTGGACGTTTGTCACTCTCAAAATGAAGAAAAGATTAGACCTAAGGAAAATAAAGAAAAAGAAGAGACTAACGACACTGATCCTGAAGGTTTGAATACAACTTATTATCACCGCTCTCACCCGTGGGAACAGAATAAGGACTACGATCTCCTTTAAGTCCAAAAGTGGTAACTTTTGTTACAAACGACACCCGAATAGTATATACACGTAACTAAAACATAAGGACGTTGAAACGATTTAAGTGACTAATCGAAATCGAGAATCATTAAAAGACTATCATAGAAATCCCAATAAATAATAATGGAATTACCATTGAAGGAAGATCGACTAAAAGACCTCTCAAATATTATTTACCCATAACTTGAAACAGTCTTTCGAAAAAGACGTAGATAACTCTAATGGTACTAAAAGTACAAAATTAAATAATTCTACCACACAGTTTAACTCAGTCACGATACATGACTTCTTAAACCCGTAGGGAACCTATTTAGGTTGAACTAGTACCACATACTACGAAAATTACACAACAACCTAGGACAAACGATCTTAAACCAACTATTAAAAATGTAGATACAAGTAGTCACTATAACCAGATATTAAAAGAAAAAAATACTACGGATACGGACCGAAACCAAAAGTTCCACTCCAACCGAAGTATCTTACTCAACCCTCACAAGGAAGGAGACGTTAAAAAACTTTCTCAAACTCTTCCTATCCGTAAGCAAAAAGAGATTTGTAAACTGTCTTAAGTGGACACTTCGGTAGACTGGGTTCCGAAAACAAAAACCCCTCTAAAAACTAGTATCGAAGTTACAGTCACGGACACTAACCAAACGAGTTTTAAAGATAAAAAAGGCACCAAGTCAGAACCTTTCAATTTAAAAAGATTCTTAAAAAGGTAGAGAAGGTCCAACAGGTAAAGTAACCGTATATCAACGAGGATTATCAGAGAATACTAGGAAACGTAAAGGTGTAACAGATAGCATTGGAGAGGAAAAAGTAAAGATTAAAACGACTAAACTCAGAAGAGGGAAAAAAAGAACTACTCAGACCGACTACTAGACCATGAAAATAGAAGAGTTTCTTGATTGAAAATCAAAATAACTAGAAATGGTAATAAAAGAAGTAAAAGAAGACGATACTAGAAATACTAAAGAAAGGAAGACGATTGAAACCCAAAAAAACCACGAAGAAAAAATCGACGAAAGCCACATGTCAGTTCAACAAATAAACTACCAAAAGAACAAAGAACTCCATCCGAACGTAACGATATTTGAAGGGAGAGTCTTGACGAAAACGACGTAGGGTAACCGAACCCCAGTAACACAAAAGTGACAGTAGTAAAAGATCCAAAAATTTTTTAAAGGAAAAACTACAGAAGTCACTGGATAACCAATAAATCTTCGTACAACCAATCGGAGGTACACAAACACAAAAAATGTCAAAAAGAATAAAATAAGGACATTAACTATAGATCAGAGTGTCGTGACACCAGTCTTTCTACTATCTGTCTTAAAGTTAAAAGAATTTATGTGATTCCGAACTAAACACTAGGTTCTACACTAGATAGGACCTTTTACAAGAAACATGTGAACTCTTATTTCAGATAAGAAGACGTGAACCTACCTTACAGAACTTCTATAGTTAATCCAGACAAACCATTTTACACAGTAGATTCCAAACATAAAGGAGTGAAAGACCAAACTACTAACCAGGCAACCACATTCACCCACAATTTCAGGAGACGATAATAACACGATGACAACTCAAGGGGACAATGCAGACAATTACAAACGGAATAGATGACTCCACAAGGTTACGACCTACATATTTAGAAATGTTAATAATACAGAAGAACCTAACTCGGGAACTAGTAATACATCACAGGAAGGAATAGAGAATATTATAAGAAGTAAAATTCCAAATAAAAAAGACTGTATTCTTAACGATGAGGTCGAAAGAAAACTAAAGGTAAACGTGCCTTATAGAAAAAGGTAGGAAATGTAAGTTAGACACACACAGAGATCCAAACTTCATCCAGATATTACCTGTCGTATATATATATATACCCAGAACAATACATAGACAAGTAGGTCAGACACAGAAAACCAACCTTGTAAATTGGATGATGTAAATTTCATTAATAACTATGCATACAAGGATAAACGTAAAAGAATTAACAGAATTACCTGTTATAAAAACAAAAGAATTATCAGACTTACCTCACTCTTGTTGTTGTTTTTCTTGATCCCCTCTTTTTTTTTTTTCTTAGGGTCTATTGACCAGTTACGTTATAATTCATTTATCATTGTTTGCGTTTCCTTGTGTGTGTGTGTTTGTTTTGGTTTTGTCGGGTTTCTTTTGTTTCAGGTTCTCTCACTGGATCACTTGGTCTGTCTTGGTTTTGACTACAGTTGTTTAATTTTTGTTGTTATCGACTTTGAGTCTTGTCTTTTGTTCTGGTTTCGGATCTCGGATGACTTCTTATTTCGTTTCTCTTGTTTGCACTGATTGGTTGTACCACTGTTTGTCTTCCTTTTTTGTCTTCATATATTAAAAATATATATACTCTTTATACATATATATACTCTTTGTAAATATATATACTCTTTATAAATATATATACTCTTTACACATATACTCTTTTTGAAGTGGTTCTTTTCTTGTTATTCTCTTTGTTTTGTTTACTTTTTTTTTCTCTCTCCTCTTTTGTTGTTGTCGTCGTTGTTGTTTAGGGTATCTTGGTGTTTTTCAGTTGCATCTCCAACTTCATATGTTTCCTTTATTTTTTACATCCACTTGTTTTTAGGAGTTTTTGAATTTACCTATATTACTATTATTGTTGTTAGTGTCATTGTCTCTTTTCCTTTTTTTTTTTTTTGTCTTTTTTTCCAGTCTTAGTTGATGTCTTATTCAATTTTATATTCTTGTTATTATTTACAAAAAGAACCCAGAGTCGACAGTCGTAGGAAAAGGAACGAAAATAAGTGTCGGGTGGAAGTAGAAGGATCCTCCGGGAGGTTATGACTCCCACCAGAGAACTAGACGACACCCCTGTCAAGTCTGAGCCTCACAAGAACGGAGGTTACAGGTGTCGACAACCCCGATCCTGTAAAAGGAAACACCTTTGTGAGTAACAGGAAAGTGTATAAGGTATCTGTGTCTCCGATAGATCAACTGGGGCACCTAAATTATACATGGAACATGTCGATCATCTCTCGAAAAATTAGGAGAAGGAATCGGTGAGGTAAGAACCTCGAGTTGACACCAAAATAGGGATGGAGATGAACACCCATTAGGTATACTCAAACGAGAACTCTGAAGGGACCTCCTGCACCCAGACGGGGTCACTCTTGTCCATTCCTCCACCGTATCGACGAATCTAACGTCCCTGGGACCGTCACGGTCCATGTACCCTTTTAGTCACCGGATCCCGTGTCTTCTATACCACGATAATCTTAGAAACATATCGGAGATCGTCGACCACAAGTTTCCCGGAGGGATCGACCAGGAAGAGATAACAAACCACTTCGTCCGTAAATTTCACGGTGGGAGAGACTCCAGAAAGATAACCAATCGACGGTCGCGACTGATTCTACCCCTCTCTCTTCGATGTAACTACCGAGGCGGGGGACGTGTACTGAGTCGTCGTCGTGGGACGGAGGTATCGACGGACAGAAAGGAGACTTGTGCAAAAGGCTTCGTTAGACGAGAGAGGACAAGGGAGTCTGACAGAAGGTGCCAGCTGTCATCAGGAACGGGACCCTAACGAGAGGTCGCGGATGTGAGGTCGAGGGTCGACGACATGTAAGGTCACCAGAACGTGGGGAACAGACCCTATGTGTCCCGACACCGTGTCTAACACGCCAGGAGAGAGGTACGTCTAACAGTGTCTAGTTGACGAAGTGGGAGGTTGTCGGAGTCTGCGACGGGGAAGTAGGGTTGACTAACCGGGTTACACCTCTAGAGTTAGGGCGAAGTCGAGAGGGTGGAGGACCCACGTCCAGGTCAGACGAGTGAGAAGAGGGGAAAAGGGGAAGGAAAGAAGAAGGATGGTTCAAAACACACTTAGATATCTGAGGAAAGACCACCAGTCCCTGAGGACGGTCAAGAGTCGACCAAGAGACCCTCCAGAAGACGTGGACTTCCGTAGGTACTTCTCTCTATGTGAGACATAGGTGGGTGAGTGGGCGGTAGAACAAAGAAGAGGAGTATAAAAAGAACTGATACATAGAAAGGTAAACGGAACAGAATACAACGGTTCGAAACTTAGTCAACATATAAAGTGGGTCAATTGAGTCACAAAACCAAAACTACCACAGAAGACAGTACTCGACTTAGTGTAGGGTAGGAGATCAAGTGTAAGATTAGGGACCTTGGACACTTACAACAATGAAATAAACTTTATTCATTGAAACGTCTAGATTAATTCAGATCCTAGAAGCTTATCCTTCTAGTAGAACCTAATAGAGACACCCAAGATTTAGGTCACCGTTCACAGCAATACTTTCTGTGTGTACCCTTTCCTTATGTCTCTTCCACTACACTTCTACTCTCGTCACTGACCTCCCTACACCGGTATCCGGCCCCTTACGACCGCAGAGAGTCTCTGACCTTGTTCACTCCTTTCCTAAGAAAGGATCTCAGACGTCTCCCGTGCACCGGGACGGTTGTGGAACTAACACCTAAAGACCGGATGTCTTGACTCCCTCTTATGTAAAGATAAAATAAATGGATACGAAATAAAACCTCTTCCGTTACCGTGGGGTGCGGTCATGAGAACGGACCTTTTAGTGTCCCTGTCTCCTCGGACCATCCGACGTCAGGTTCCCCATCGTTTCTCAGTCTGTGTTGACTCGTTGAAGTGAAAGTGAAAAGTGAAAGTTCGTAACCTCTTCCTTTACCGTTGGGTGAGGTCACAAGAACGGACCTCTTAGGGTCCCTGCCCCCTCGGACCACCCGACGACAGATACCCCAACGTGTCTCAGCCTGTGCTGACTTCGCTGAATCGTCGTCATCGTCGTACGAAATAAATAAAAATACTCGAAATTTTTTATTGGTGTACCGACCATCCTAGAACAAGGGGTTGGTCCCTTACTTGGGTACGGAGGACGTCAGCTTTGTACCTCAGGATTGGTGACCTGACGGTCTTTAAGGAGAAAGACAACAAAATTAGATGGTCCAAACGACAGTGAACAATTCAATCGGTGTCCTTTGACTATATCAGAGGTTATAAGATTCCGATGTAAGTTGTGTATACGGTACGTCACGATCAGTAGGTAATAAGAGTATAAATTGCGATAAAAGGTTGACAGTTGTAGAATGACGGGGAAAATCCTGTGACTAGAGTCAGGAAACACATAAGAGTACTAATGAAAAGTACACAGTTAAATACTCGACACGTTACGTATCTTAACCACCTCCGAAACCAATGAGAAATCGTCAGTTGTTTTTATTTAACCGAATAAAAGATTAACTGTTTAAAACCTCGTCTTCAGACTCTTTGAATATCTTAATCCACCAAACCGTTGAGTTTTCCTTTATAAATACTTGTCGAGGTGACTAATGTGAAACATCGTCAAATCGCACATCAAGCCTCTTCCGTTACCGTTGGGTGAAGTCATGGGAACGGACCTTTTAGGGTCCCTACCTCCTCGGACCATCCGACGTCAGGTATCCCAACGTTTCTCATCCTGTGCTGACTCGCTGAAGTGAAAGTGAAAAGTGAAAGTACGTAACCTCTTCCTTTACCGTTGGGTGAGGTCACAAGAACGGACCTCTTAGGGTCCCTGTCGCCTCGGACCACCCGACGGTAGATACCCCAGCGTGTCTCAACCCCCTGTGCTGACTTAGCAGAATTTTCGTCGTCGTCACACATCAAACCTTGATCTGAACAACCCAACCTTAAGTCGAAATGGTTAACTACCACCCTTTGAGTAAGTAGAAGGGAACCAGAGTTAAAGGAGTAGACCCTTCACCCATACTATTATTCATGATTTACCTATGGTTGAGTATCGCGAAAGCCACTCCTAATTCACTCAATTACTAATTTACTCAATTATACACATTTCAAGGATCTTGTGGTGGACCCCTTTCGACTCATGGTATCTTTAGTATTGATAATGATTACGTAAATGTAGGGTTTAAATGTTAATCACACTTTCATGGAATTTTTGCCCCTTCCTGACTCACAAGTACTTGAATTTAATAAGGAAATCCGATTTTCGTAGTTCTTTCACGAGGATGTCTGTATCTCTTGTTTGAACGTCAACGGTTCTCTTCATCCCCTCACCCTCTGTCTACCTAACCCTCAAACCCTAATCGTCCTAATATAATGTATATCTTACCTATTTATTGTCCCAGGACGGTATGTCCCTTGATATGAGTCATAGGACAGTATTTATGATTACCTTTTCTTATACTTTTTCTTATATATATGAGACACGAATCAGTGAGTCAGTATAGACTGAGAAACACTGGGGTACCTGACGTCGGACGGTCCGAGGAGACAGGTACCCTTAAGAGACCCGTTCTTATGACCTCACCCAACGGTACGGAAGGAGGTCCCCTAGAAGGGTTAAGTTCCTAACGTGGACCCAGAGGTCGTAACGTCCGTCTAAGAGATGGTCGACTCGATGGTCCCTTCGGGTTCTTATGACCTTACCATCGGATAGGGAAGAGGTCCCCTTAGAAGGACTAGGTCCTTAGTTTGACCACAGAGGACGTAACGTCCTTCTAAGAAATGGTCGACTCGATTTATATTTATATTTTCAACTAAATGTTACAACACAATTAAAGACACCATGTCGTTTCACCAAGTCAATATACATTGACTTAGTAGAGAAACCCCTGGTAAAAAAAAAAAAGTCTATTTCAGGGTTGACAAATCGGGATGAAGGATCTGGTAGGTCTTGGACCAGAGACGACCGAAAAGGACGAGTCTACCAGTATATGGACCCTGGTTTGACCTCCATGTCTCAATCTGAAGTCATGTTCACCTAACGAGTACTAGGAGAGGTTCATCAGGAGTAAAAACGGAGATTTCAGGAACTTGATGGGAGGGGTACTAGTTCATCTGATAAGATGGAAAGGTTCTTTTGAGTCCGGGTTAGAGTAGAGAAGTGTTTCAGAAAGGAATGTCGGAATTCAGAAGTCACTCACAAGGAGAGAGACTGAGACTTTTATCAGAAAATCTTTAATCAGTTTGATGAACGACTCAATAAAAGATAATGACAGAAATTAACAAGAACTTTGAAGATAATAATTATAGAACACGAATAGAAGGGTTGATTGAACATTGAGAAACTACTATTCAAAATTAAAATTGAATTTTTTTTAGTTCTATTATGCACATGTATTAAATTTTACAGTAGCCATGTAGTCTTTTCTGAATGTCACTTTTTATGGTGAAGAGAAAGGAAGGGTAGAAAGAAAAGTGTAAGGAATGTCCTTAAGGAAAAGCTAAGAATCAACCAAGAGGACCGTTTAAGGAGGTACATAATAAAAAGAAAGAGATCAAGGACTTAACAGTAAATATCCGATAGATAACTTAAAGACGATTCCTTATATTTGTATCCCACAAGAAGGAGGGTAGTAAGGGTGGGTGGGAAAGTCGAATGTAAAAGGATTATTTTAGTGTTGAAAACGTCAATTTAATAATCAGTCATAAATGTATTAGTGCTGATATATTATACCAAATAGTGACTCGGTTTATCTCATATGCTCGAATAAAAAAGGGATTTGAAGGTAAAACAACAGAGACTTTGATAGCAAGTCAAATAAAGGTTTACGAGAGTATTTTGATTGCACGAACAGTCATAATAAAAGCTTTAAGAGTTTACGTTGTATATTAGAAAGTCGAGTCCAAAACGATCCTTTAGAAGGAGGGTGTCTAAGACAAGTGGACTAGATCAGACCCGGTCCACAACTGACTTGACCGTCGTGGCAACAAGATGGCCCTGAAGGGAAAGAAAGGATACAACTTGTAGAAAAAAACCAAGGTACAGGGTGAAGAGAAACCATAGCCGGGAGTAAGATGACCCTAGGAATTTCAAACTTTTGCAGATAAGATGAGAATGAAAACCACCTATCTAACCGACCTATATTTTAGGATCTAACTCTTGTTAGAAGGAAATCTTAAATTTTACAAAATCGAAAAGGAAGACCACAAAAGTAAGAATAAGGACTAAGGTAACCACAGAAAGAAGAGACCTACCGAAATCGCAGAAAAGAAATAGGAACCTCTGAAAGTTCTCAGACGAAACAACACTAGAGAAGTAAGTGACGTGAACCGTAAGTCACACGGAAAAAGTAAACTTCTGAACACTAGGAGTCCGGACCCCTTGTGAAAGATATTTGTGAGACTGTTAAAGAAGGAAAATCAAAAGAAAGAGTTTAAAGTCTTTACAACCCGCAGAACAAGGTCTGGACAGAAAGATAAAGAATTATAAAAATGAAATGAAAGATCTTAAACGAGGTATAATATAACATTGGAAGAATAACTTTAAAGAATCAAAGAAGAAAAAATTAAGAGTTCTTTAGAGAGAACGAGAAACTATGAACAATAAAATGCTTGTTTGAGAGAAGAGATTATCGAGACTACCATGTGTGTGTGTGTGTGTGTGTGTGTGTGTAGACGAAGGACGTAGCAGAGATATAAGGGACCTCAGTTAAGATGGTAGAGGAGATTGAGTACTTGTTTAAAAGAATTTATGGACCGTTAGAAACCGACAGGAAAACATCAATTCTGACTCTCTGAACTTTTGTTAAACGTTCGAGAAACACACCAATCTCGACGTCCGAAGTGTTAATGCAGATTGATTTTAAAACCAGAAAAGTAATCGCTCGGTAAAGAGGTCTCTTCGGAGGTCAGAAGATGACCCACCCACCCACCCCTACAATAAAAGACGAATGTCCTTTTATGTCGTCCTTGGTACAAGACTCTTTACAAAGACCGTAGTTCAACACTCCTTCACCTGACTCATAAGATGGTACTAATCCGACTGGGAATCAATTAAGGGGATGAAAGTCCGGATGGAGTTGGAGAAAGACCACGAGTAGTAATTGGTAATCTGACCACGAAGAAAAGAAAAATTTAACCCCATATCACCCCAAAAGGACTACCGAGTTGGTCATTTCTTAGACGGACGTCACGTCCTGTGGACCCAAGTCAGGGACGCAGTCCTTCTTGGGAACCTCTTCCCTTACCGATGGGTGAGGTCATAAAAGCGGACCTCTTAAATTACCTGTGTCCTCGGACCACCCGATATCTCCTCGGACCACCTGACGTTTCTCAACCTGTACTAACAAAGTACAACTGAATGTTACAACACAACCAAAAACGACATATTATTCATTTAGTCAATATACACACGTTAATAAGGGAGGGAGAACCTGGAGAGGTGGGGGTGTGGGGGTAAGGGTGGGTACATCCAGTAGTGTCTCGTAGTTCGACTCGAGGGACACAATATATTGTCGAAGGACTATCGATAGACAGAATATATACCATCACACATACAATCAGTTTTAGAGGGTTAAGTAGAGTAAGGGGAAGAAAGTGAGACCCAAGTAGGTAGGTAAGAGTGACAGACGGAGAGATAAGGAACGAAACCTTTATCCAAGTAGACATGGTAAAAAGATGTAAAATGTATGTACACAATTATATGTTATAAATAAAAAGAGAAAGACTGAGTGAAGTGAGACATACTGTGTGAGAATTCAGACAGGTGCAACCTGAGTCAAAGAGATCTCGTTCACAGGTCAATTCCGAACCCCGTCCCTCGAACCTCCACCAACGGAGACAACTTATGAACCCTCCCTTCAACCCCCATGTAAACAAGATACGTCTCTGACAGTTGGTTTGGGGACGTCACAGGGGACGGAAACTCATAAAAGGTTGAACTTTAGGATCTAGAAACTTCCGAGATATCCCATTCGACTGAAAGGTTAGGAAGACCCTTTCTTAATGTCAAATTTGGTAAAACAAAAAGTAATTTTTCTGATCAACTTTTTCATAACAACACTTAACACACTACCCCACCTTAAACACTACGAGCTAGACCCAACTTTCTTAGTCGTCTTTGACGTCCAATCTTAGATGTACTGAGTCGTTCAACCGACAATTCTCCGTGGGTGACTTTCGACATAATTCTTGTGATTCAACAGTGGTTGCCCTTTCATTTAAACATAAGAAACCCTGTAATCTTACGTAAGAACGTCTTTGTAGTTCCCCTACATTTTTATTAAAATTAAACCGTGGTTTATCTACAACGAAACAATGGTACGGGACCCCGGGCATCCGCTCTACAGGGAAGGAAAGGAACTACGGTTTTTGTCTTCCCTTCTCTTGTTTTAATAAATTACTTTACCTTAAAATTTTAGTCTTATAGAATCCAACTCATTAAACAAAAGTAACTTACATGGATCGTCAGTTTCTTTACACATGGAATAATCGGTAAACGTTCGGTCCTTCTGCCAGGAGTGGTCTATGACTTTAACGACCGAACTACAACCTGAAAGGTCGGAGATCTGGACATTCTTTTATTTACAGACAATAAAATGGTAAACCAGATATCAGTCGAACTCGACTGATTCTATAAGTCAATGACAAGAAGGGGAAGTGGTCTGACACTTGGAATTCTCCCGTACTCCCATCTTTGGTGTACAAAAAAAATTTTAATAAAGACATGGGTGTCTTAAATAGATCATATCGTCATCTAAGAGTTGTTACTATTTTTTACAACTTACTTACCATTGTTTATTTTATATAAAATTAATTTTTTTTTCTTTAATCATGGAAGACTAATTGTCCGACATTTACGTCTCATCGTTGTGGTCCCTTTAATTGTGATCAACAGATTATTTATAAGAACTCATACACGTAAGGTACCTCGGTACCTATCGTGAATTAGCGAGTATGAAAGGTAGTGAGAGATACATTTTTTACAAAGTCAGTATAGGCTGAGACACTGGGGTACCTGACATCGTACGGTCCAAAGAGACAGGTACCCTAGAGGGTCCGTTCTTATGACTTCACCCAATCGGTAAGGAAAGAGGTCCCCCAGAAGGACTGGGTCCCTATCTTGGACCCAGAGGACTTAACGTCCGTCGAAGAAATGGTAGACTCGGTGATCCCTTCGGGTTCAGAAAAAGTCAAGTCAAGTCAACGAGTCAGTACAAGCTGAGAAACACTGGGGTACTTAACGTCGTACGGTCCGGAGGGACAGGTAGTGATTGAGGCCCTCAAGTGGGTTTGAGTGTAGGTAACTCAGTCACTACGGTAGGTCGGTAGAGTAGGAGACAGTAGGGGAAGAGGAGGACGGGGGTTAGAGAGGGTCGTAGTCTCAGAAAAGGTTACTCAGAAAAGGTGGAGAAGCGTGCTCCACCGGTTTCATGACCTCGAAGTCGGAATCGGAGTCAGGAAGGTTTCTTATGGGTCCTTACTAGAGGAAATCTTACCTGACCAACCTAGAGGAACGTCAGGTTCCCTGAGAGTTCTCAGAAGAGGTTGTGGTGTCAAGTTTTCGTAGTCAAGAAGTCACGAGTCGAAAGAAGTGTCAGGTTGAGAGTGTAGGTATGTACTGGTGACCTTTTTGGTGTCGGAACTGATCTGCCTGGAAACAACCGTTTCATTATAGAGACGAAAACTTATACGATAGATCCAACCAGTATTTAAAGGAAGGTTCCTCATTCGCAAAAAATTAAAGTACCGACGTTAGTGGTAGACGTCACTAAAACCTCGGGTTTTTATTTCAGACGGTGACAAAGGGGTAGATAAAGGGTACTTCACTACCCTGGTCTACGGTACTAGAAGCAAAAGACTTACAACTCGAAATTCGGTTGAGAAAGTGAGAGGAGAAAGTGAAAGTGGTTCTCCGAAAAATCAAGGAGAAGTGAAAGACGGTAAAATAACCTGAGATTTAGAGTAAAATTTAGAGTGTTGCTACGGTTATGGAAGATTGCGTTGAATTTATTCTGGATTCCCACGAGAAATAGTACTTACACCATCCATTTCACCTACTTACCGTTACTAGTTACTATGATTACTTATTGAATTGTAAATAAGTAACGAATTATAGGTGGTGTGTGTTCCGATTCGTAAAAAATACATGAACAAGTGAATAAAAATATTGATGATACATTCTATAACATAGTCAGTTAAATCTAATTCAATGTGACGTCAATTTTTTTTTTATCTGGGGTCTATTTTTATCTAGAGTTTCCTAATACTGTTGTGTGTAAATAAAAAATAAGTGTACTGTAAGGTAGCACCTTGACACAGTGATCCCTGGGTTCCATCCCGTCGAGGACCCACCACCTATGACCATCAAAGTCCACTACTCTCTCCTCTCGACCATTTGATCCTGGATCAAGAGTTTTAAAGATGAGTTACTGTACAGTAAAGAGGGGAGGTAACTTACCGACTTCGATCAGTGTATCAGTGAGGACTGGACGTGCACAGTCCCTCCAAAATAAGATGAAGTACCCCACACACACACACACACACACACGCGCGCGCGTCTAAATCAACGAGTCAGTCAGTACAGTCTGCGAAACGTTGGGGTACCTGACATCGGGAGGTCCGAGGAGACAGGGACCCTAAAGGTCCGTTCTTATGACCTTACCCACCGGTAAAGGACGAAGTCCCCGAGAAGGGTTGGGTCCCTAACTTGGACGTAGAGAACCTAAAGGATGTGACCGTCCACTTAAGAAATACGGACACGGTGGACCCTTCAGGATAAAGTACCTTTGTGTAGAGTTTAGTGTACAAGTACGGATGAGGGACACCCACCTCTTCAGGTCAGTAAGAAGTCCCTTTCGTCGTTTATAAAACTCCTTACGTTGGGTGATAGTTGTTTTGTTTTAGTCGTTTTGTTCTGTTTTTGTGTTGCACCTCCTGAAGTATTACGTCTTTACACTCTTAGTTTAGGACATACGTTGAAAAAGTTTTTCTCTTTATTAAAAGGAAACATCCAATAATAAGATCCTCCATCAACCCTTTCTTTTTCTTTTACAATTCCGTAATAGATTTTCCTTATTGTGGTTCTCTAAAGAAATGTTTTCCTGGTTAGATTACAATAAAGATGTTTAATTTGAGTCTAAGATTTTAGATCTAAAGTCTGTCGAATCCACCAGAGTTTCTCCTAGGACAAAGGGAAACCCCTAAGACATCACAAAATGTAAATGGTGCACTGAGATTTAAACGGTTTACACTCCTTATCGACCTCGTGAATTCGCAATAACAAAATTCCCCTATATTAGAATTCTCCTTTATCTAAGGGTAGTACTCTTCACATAGAATTTGAGGACCCATGGATCAGTTAGAAACGTAAAATAAAGGAAAGATTACCAATGTATTTCAGAACAGACAGTTCATTCATGAACACTTCTGTTCAAGTATGTGTAGAGTGATGACCTTTGACAAAAGGTCAAATAAGTTTATAAGTAACTTTTCGGTGGTGAAGGGACCCAAATCGCAAATAGTGTAATACCTTTAGTCGGTTGCTCAACTGTCACAAAAGAACCATATTCGGACGGTAGAACACCAGTAAACCTTTTAGTCTAAACCATTTTGTTCACAAGACGTCATGAAAAGGAACTTAATCATAAAAAACTGGAGGATTACGGTCCACCGAAGTACCGTTCATCTTCTCCTTTTTCATCTTCGTCACTGTTTAAAATAAGGGAACCAGAGGTTTTAGTGGCACCTGTCACTGACTTCGGTGCTATAATTTTCTGTGAACGAGGAACTTTCCCTCCGATACTGTTTAGATCTGTCGTATAATTTTTCGTCTCTGTAGTGAAACGACTGTTTATAGGCGGATCAGTTTCGGTACCAAAAAGATCGTCAATGCATACCTACACCCTCAACCTGGTATTTCTTCCGACTCTCGGCTTCTTAACTACGTAAATTTGACACCGCGACCTCTTCTGAGAACCTGTCGTTCCTCTAGTTTGGCCAGTTAGAATTTCCTTCAGTCAGGATTTAAAAGTAATCTTCCCGACTACGACTTCGACTTCGAGATTATGAAACCGGTGGACTACGCATCTCGACTGAGTGACCTTTTCTGGGACTACGACCCTTCCTAACTTCCGGTTTCCTCTTCTCCCCTAATCTCTTTCTTTATCTATCATAGTGGCTCAGTTACCTGTACTTAAACTCGTTTGAGGTCCTCTATCACTTCCTGTCTCCTCGAACCGTATAACGTCGGGTAACCCAACGTTTCTCAACCTGTACTGAATCGTTGTCTTGTTGTTGTTGTTGCGGTATACCGCGTCACCATTTCTTAGACGGACGGTCACATCCTCTACGTTCTTTGAGCCCGAACTAGGGACCCAGTCCTTCTAGGGGACCTCCTCCTTTACCACTGGGCGAGTTCATAAGAACCGGACCTTTCAAAGGTACCTGTCTTCTTGGACCGTTCGATGTCAGGTTTCTCAGTCCCTGTTCTGGCTCACCGACTCGTGTGTGTATTACACATGGTTTGTTACAGGATGTATGATCCGAGTACTGTCACTTACTTTACCTGTTCTTAGAGACGGAAGGACATTGAAGTCAAACTTTCGCTTTTCTGAAAGTATACATTCAAATTTAAACCTCTATACTGGGGTACAAGAAATGGTAAGAAGGACGATACAAATTCGTTTTATTGGAGAAGGATATTTACAGTCAAGTAAGGGAAAAATAAGAGGTTTAAGTATATGGAGAACGGGAGGGTTCCTGAACCGTTGATATTAATTGGGGAGTAAGGAGATGTAAGAGTCAGAAACATGTAAGGGAAGTTGTGTATGTGTACGAGGTTATCGACAGTAAATTTTGTTTTTGTTTTTGTTTTTTTTTGTGAAAGGAAACAAGGTTTGAGAGAGATCGATTACGACGTAAAGAGGCGAAGGGTAGTGTTATTTTGAAGAGTTCCAAAACAAACATACGAAACACGGATGTTCCTGGAGCGGACGGAACAAATAATGATTTAAGAGTCGTGAGACCGTCTCAAGGACCGTAAATCATCCACGAACCATTTACAAATCAAATGTGTACTTTAGTATAACGTTCTTACCGTTGAGGGTGGGTTGGGACCAGAGACCCATTAGACCACAAACCTTCTGTCTTCATCTTTTCCGTGATCTTTCACTTTCACAATCAGCGAGTCAGCACAGGTTGAGACATGCTGGGGTACCTGACATCGGGTGGTCCTAGGAGACAGGAACCTTAAGAAGTCCGTTCTTATAACCTCACCCAACGGTAAGGGAAGAGGTCCCCTAGAAGGGTTGGGTCCCTAACTCGGACCTAGAGGTCGTAAAGTCCGTCTAAGAAATGACAGACTCGGTGGTCCCTTCGGGGTCTTTTTCGTGATTCAACTATTAATACGAATCGTGAACCTTTCTACGAAATTAGAATGCCGAAGGGTTAAACATTTCACTCCGGGACCTTAAGTAACCTCTACTGGTAATGTATATTCGGAACCCCATTCTAGATTAACTGTCACCGTAGAACCCATATCATATTGTTTCTTAAAAAACGGCTCATTTTCTTATAACACTAACTAACTATAACTGACTAATCGTCACGGGTTGACCTACACCTTCTGCCACAACCGACCCGTAAGGACCCAATGTACCGAAGGAAGTCGAGATTAACACTTTACTAAACTTTTCTGTCTAAGGGTTTTGTAACAGTAAAGTTGACGTAAAATCTAAACTTGATCTAAATTTGGAAACTCGTCAAGAGTTGTAAATTACTATCTCATTCTAAAGTTAAGTCTAAGTTTTAATATTTGGTGTTAGAGATCCTTATTTAGGTTCTACTTGACTTTCCCTAGATGTAGGTAAATAAATTGATCTTAAGTAGACTATAGGATATAGAACTTTCTTTTCGTAAAATAACATATAATTTTTAGAAGGAAAGTCTTTTTACAGGACGTGACAGACCATAAATAATACAGACAATAAAATAGAGGGATCTACACAATAGAAAAGAAGATCAACCGACCGAAGTAAACGAAAGAAAAGAAGGTAAAACGAAGAAATGTTCCTCTATTAGGGTCCGATCTGACTGCTTATAAAGTTCGAAATAAAGGTAATACCCTTATTATTTACACTTTAATTACTCTAATTCTATTTTACTTGAGGTCTTCCCTCACATTCGTGGAAAATTACTTCTAGTCCTAATTTACGTTTAAAAGTAGTGAAGTATCAAGTGAGTCAGCGAGTATTTGCAAAACTCACCTATTTTTTTGTGGACTTACCTGTATCTCTGAATTTTCTTACCCACCTCAAATAGAGTCACGTTTCTTTTCTGTCACTAACCACTAAAATCACCCT
This sequence comes from Capra ibex, assembly GCA_006410555.1. Lineage (NCBI taxonomy): Eukaryota > Metazoa > Chordata > Mammalia > Artiodactyla > Bovidae > Capra > Capra ibex. The sequence goes on along the minus strand of SJYO01037955.1, from coordinate 46,036,198 downwards.
CCTTCAATAATTACTACGTAGGGTCCCGACCTGTTTGACGACTAGAACACAGTTTCGACTGGACGGTTACACAAAAACATTTATTTCAAAATAACCCGGTGTCGGTACAGGTAAACAGAAATACCAGACACACCGACTAAAGAAAACTATACCGTCTCAGGGACACCGTCTGTCGTGAGAGGACCGAACGTTTTTGATTTTATAAATGATAAAACCGGGAAAGATCCTCCCGGAATATTCGAAGAGGTAATCTAATAATAATAATACAAAATTAAATGATAAATTTCATCAAAATTATACGGAAAATTATATGAACCAATCAAAAAGACCAGTGTGGTACATCGTACGTCCTAGAATCAGGGACTCTTCCCTAACTCAGGGACGTCACCTTCGTACCTCAGAATTGGAGACCCTGGTGGTCCCTTAAGGGATCTAACATATAAAAACTTCTTTCCTTAAGATCCAAATCGAAGTCAAAAATTAAATGGAAATTTTTTCATAGTTAGGGAAACTCTACTAGTCAATTATTGAGATTCTTTACAGTATATCGTATGTGTAAAGACGTCACCCACCATAAAAGATCATCATCAATGTGTACAGGAAATCCGGTTAGGACAAAAAGAGTCGGGAGTCCCGAGACGGGGAGCGGGGAGGTAGAGACGCGAGACGATCCCAGACGTCGCTCGGTGTGACCTTCCCACAGGTAGTGGTCTGAGGGTGTCGTGGGGAAGTCCGTCTGGATCCCCTCGGGAGGGACCGGTTTTATGTTCGGTCCCAGAATTTAAATCTTCTTCTTTTTCTTTTGGAATTTTATGTTTATAAGAGAATAACAAAAAGTCAGTTATGTTATGAACTCTTCAACTAAAAACGTGGAGTCGAAAATGAATTCACACTTTCACACAATCAACGAGTCAACACAGATCGAGAAACACTGGGGGACCCGATATCGAACCGTCCGAGGAGACAGGTCCCCTAAAGAGTCCGTCCTTATGGTCTCACCCAACGGTAAAGGAAGTTGTCCCTTAGAAGGGTTAGGTCCCTACCTTAGACCCAGAGGACACAACGTCCGTCTGAGAAATGGTAGACTCGGTGGAAATGAGGTTTTATAGACCGTAAATCATTCTTCGTCGGTTTCACGTCCTCTACCTTAAGGTCGACTCGATAAAGTTTAGGATTTTCTACTACGACACTTTGGTGACGTGAGATATACAGTCGTTTAAACCTTTTGAGTCGTTACCGGTGTCCTGACCTTTTCCAGTCGAAAGTAAGGTTAGGGTTTCTTTTCGTTACGGTTTCTTACGAGTTTAATGGTGTGTTAACGTGGGTAAAATGTGCGATGGTTTCGTTACGAGTTTTAAGAGGTTCGATCCGAAGTTGTCATGCACTTGACTCTTGAAGGACTACAAGTTCGACCTAAATCTTTTCCGTCTCCTTGGTCTCTAGTTTAACGGTTGTAGACAACCTAGTATCTTTTTCGTTCTCTTCAAGTGTTTTTGTAGATGAAGACGAAATAACTGATACGGTTTCGGAAACTGGTACACCTAGTGTTGTTTGACCTTTTAAGAAGTTCTACCCTTATGGTCTGGTGGATGGGCGGAGACTCTTTCCTCCAGTTCTTCGCTGTCAATCTTGACCTGTACCTTGTTAACCCTCTCCTCATGGAGTTCCGACATATGGGACGAATAAATTGTATATACGTCTCATGCAGTACGTTTTGCGACCCGACCTACTTCGTGTTCGACCTTAGTTCTAACGACCCTCTTTATAGTTATTGGAGTCTATACGTCTACTGTGTGTGAATACCGTCTTTCGTTTCTCCTTGATTTCTCGGAGAACTACTTTCACTTTCTCTCACTTTTTCGACCGAATTTTGAGTTGTAAATTTTTTGATTCTAGTTCCGTAGACCAGGGTAGTGAAGTATGTTTATCTACCCCTTTGTCACCTTTGTCACTGCCTAAAATAAAAGAACCCGAGGTTTTAGTGACGTCTACCACTAACGTCGGTACTTTAATTTTCTACACACAAGAAACCTTCTTTTCGATACTGGCTGGATCTGTCGTATAATTTTTCGTCTCTGTAATGAAACGGTTGTTTCCAGGCAGATCAGTTTCGATACTAAAAAGGTCATCAATACATACCTACACTCTCAGCCTGGTATTCCTTTCGACTCACGGTTTCTTAACTACGAAAACTTGACACCACAACCTCTTCTGAGAACTCTCAGGAAACCTGACGTTCCTTTAGTTTGGTCATGTAGGATTTCCTCTAGTCAGGACTCACAAGTAACCTTCCTGACTACGACTTCGACTTTGAGGTTATTAGACCGGTGGACTACACTTCTTGACTGAGTAACCTTTTCTGGCACTACGACCCTTTCCAACTTTCGTCCTCCTCTTCCTCTACTGTCTCCTACTCTATCAACCTACCGTAGTGACTGAGTTACCTGTACTCAAACTCGCTCGAGGTCCTCAACTATTACCTGTCCCTTCGGACCGCACGACGTCAGGTACCCCAGTGTATCACCCTGTACTGACTCACTGACTCGACTTGACTTGACTCGGTTTCCCCTCCCCACTTCTCAAGTGCCTACCGGTGGGGAATCAGGGGATCCTCGGACCTCAGAGTCCAACTTTTGAAGACGGATTCTGACTTTCCTCTCCGTCGCGGTCCCGCACCCCCGCTCTCATCTGTGCACAAAACTTGGATGGAACGAGGGTGTCACCTGTGACGGGTCTCGTTCCTCTGAGAGGGACGAGGGAAGGACCCGGGAGGTGGGTGTACCTCTTAGACAGATCCACGAGGTCGGTGTCAACGACCAGACCTGGAGTAATAAAAAGGAAAAAAGTATTTTTGTAAAAGCGTTTTAATATGATTCTACCAAAGACGTAAACGTTCAACTATGTTATTTACCGGAGTACTCTTTTGACGATATAGAGGTCATCTTCAGTAATGACTTTTAAAAAGGAAATTCTTTAAATCATAGAAAATGTCTTTTCCTATATCTCTATGTAAGAAGAATTTCGACTAACGATCCTTCTCAACAAGGAAGACTGTGTGAACTTTACAAAAGGGAATAGTCTTTTTAATTATCAGGTATTATAAAACTAAAAAAAAAGAGAGAACCGAAGGTTCTTTGAATCTCGATTTAAGAAACACGTTTGTACCGTTGTATGAAGTCCGGAAGGCAATACCAAAAGACTTGGGAGGGCAGAAGGGACTAAGTAATGAATTCAAAACAATAAAATAGGACAGGAGTTTCCAGTATAACCACCCCGATGTTTTAATCGAAGGAATCTTGTGTAAAAGACTCAATACAAAATACTTAACCGATTCTCAAAATGTAAGTAAAAGAGTATATTAAAAGTCTTTTCAGGTTACTTTAACCATTAAAAGAGTAGAAGGTCTTCTTTTCTGATTCCGATTTTCTGTTCTTCCTAACATTCCGATCTTTCACTTCCGTTTCAATCCTAAAACTATGGTAAATAGTGGATTTTCGGTTCGACCAGTTGAGTTAGTGACTCTGCCTGTTAGAGAGGGTCAGTATAAGACCACCCAAAGTTGTCTACAGTTTCTCTGGTCGAAACATTTTTACCTTAGTTACAAGGGTAACCCTTTTTTTTTTCTAATTATCCTACTCGTTAATGATTATCTTCTGAAAATAGGTATCTTAACTATAATTGGAAAAGTGTTCTCTGACTCTGATACTGTAGTTTACTTTAGGTTCGTTACTTAACTGTAACCCTTTTGTCAGATTAGTACAGACATTAATTATACGTTGAATTTTGGTAGTATTTTACAAAACCGTAACCTCGAGACATCTCCATCCAAGAGAATCCAAGAAGACCAACGTTTTTTAAACAAAATAGAATAACCACCTGTTTTGGTATCTTTAGTCGTATCACAGTTACATACCCAGGAGAAAGATCTTTGACTCCTTTATGAAATTTTCTACTCTTGGTACACAGGTTTTGACAGTGACGTCGTAATAATCGTCTTTCCTCTATTGATCAGAAGTTATCTTCTATTTTACGAGTCCACTAAAACTAAGTTGTCGTTACGACACATGATCTTCAAGTGACTACTCCTTCTGTATTGTTTGTTACAATATTTCTTTTGTCTTGAGACAAAACTGATACGTTTATGTTTTTAATTCAATGATGTACCTACCTCACCGTCCTTGATTGATATCTGATTTTAGAACAAGGACGATAATTACTTTAGGGGTAGAGTCTTAGACCCTCACCCTCCGTCAAGAGATGTAATCTTCACCTGACCTAATCCCGTGGGGTCCCTGGAGCCGGTCGTCGTCTTTCCTCTTACGGTTCCGACGCCGGTGTAACAAGTAGGTTTGGCTCGGTGATTAAATTTCCACTTCGTCGTCTCTCTACGTTCTTCGTCACCATACCACAATTTTATGCCTCACGGTCCTTTCGACTACTCTTCCGTCAAAGGTTCATCACTAAAGAATCGGGTCCAGAGGGCTCGTCACATGTTTTAATATGTAACACTAAGGGTTTCATTACTCACCAGTGACGTTTTGGTCAGTAAGTTGTGTCTTGAAATCTTGTACTATAATCTTTCGACTCATTGGAAGACGGGGTGGAGACTTTACTGTGACTGAGGGTGACTCTCGATGTCACTTGTCAAACCCGACTTTAGGACACCGAGGAGGGACACATAAATACATATCGTATTATATCCCTGTCATTATGAAAGATATGGTAAGTCCTTGAATGAAATCTGTAGATCCTTCAACAAAAACTGTAGAAAGGAACACAAACTAAAACTAGTGTACTCAGAAAATTAATGATGTTACTCTAACGAAAAGAAAAAACAAGATTCAGGAGGTCTTTACGACTACGAAATTCTGTCCCTGGTACGAAAGGAACACACAGGTTAAAGGACCGGGTAGTGAGTAAAAGTGTCTACTGAAAACCCAGGGTAATTTTGATAACTATGTTATCGACAAAAACACCAACCAACCAAAAATCTATAGGAGTTGGTAAAAGCGGTCTAGAAAGAACTTATGTAAACGTTAAACCGAAAGAATAAAGAATGATAAAACGAAAAGACAAAACCCTCCTTAGTAAGAAAGACTGTAATGCAACTTGAAACGACTCATCCTCTAAAGATCCGAATTCTTCGTTCTCCCAATGCCAAAGACAAACCTTCAGAACCCTTCAGATAGGTTTCTCGTCTCAACCCCTCTACAACCTTAAACTGTTATAAACGTGAACCTCCTCATCCGTTTCGTCGTAGCGAAATGATTAAATGTCGTTTTTGTTTTGTTTTTTTAACGTAAGAGACGGAAGACGAACCGTTGAATGAAACGTGAATTTTGGTTAAATAAACCCCGTGATAAAGAACGTAACCTCAATTTTCATTTTTATGGTCATCTCATAAACTAGACTCTCTCTTCGTCCACCATTGTTCTTTACGACCAGAATTCGAAGTGTTATGAATTACAACCTTGGAGATATCAGAGAAAATGAGTTTTTCTTTTGGCATACTTTTTCACAAGATGTTGTAAGAAAGAAATACGGTAACATTTCAGTGAACAATAAACTTCTCGAATTACCCACTAATACCTCCTTCCCGTCGACTTCTTAATTCCTGATAAAGGGGTTCTGATTCCAGGGAGACAAGATTAGGAGACGGGACACAGACAACTTTGTCCATTCGTCACGAACTTTTTTCGGGAGGGACCAATCCCTCCGTTTATAGGAAACTAGTGACCGAAATACATAAAAGAAAATAAATAAATATAACTTCATTCAGTTAAATGTCATAGTACAATCAAAGTTCATATGTCATACGTCTAAGTCAATATGTGTGTGTGTGTAAGGAAAAGTTTCAGAAAAGGGAATATCCAATAATGTTTTATGACTGATATCAAGGGACACGATATACCAGGAACAAATATATCCAGTATAAATATTTGTCATCATCCATAGACAATTAGGATTGGAGGATTAAATAGGGAGGGGGAAAAGGGAAACCCCGAAGGGTACCATTTTTGAGACGGACGTTAAACGTCCTCTGAGTCCAAGTTAGGGACCCACCCCTTCTAGGGGACCCCTTCCCTTAGAAGGGAGTGAGGTCATAAGAACGGACCTCTAAAGTTACCCGTCTCCTAGGACCACCCGGTGTCAGGTACCCCAACGTTTCTCAGCCTGTACTGACTCACTGATTTGGAGGTGGTGGAAACGGGAAACCATTGGTATGCAAACAAAAACAGTTGCTTTTTTCTACGTGTCGAACCCTCAACGTTCAATTCAAAATAGACCCCGTTTTACTCCTGACGTCGGACCCTCCGTCGTGGAGTCTATAGAGACTCTCTGACGAGGTTTCTCCGTCACCCCCTTCCAGTTATATATTCCAAAACCTCTTCCGGTTCAAGTCTTGATAATTCGTGAGTAAAATATTTTCCAAAAGACAATCATCACTCCTAGACTACAGTGGTACTTCCCTAAATTACGAAACGATCTATTTTCCTCTACGTTCCTGACTCTAGGATTGTACTTTCACTTGCAACGAGTCGGCATAGGGTGAGAAACGCTGGGGTATTTGATATGTCAGGTACCTTAAGAGATCCGGCCCTATGACCTCACCCATCGGTAAGGGAAAAGGTCCCGTAGAAGGGTTGGGTTCCAAGTTTGGGTCCAGAGGGTGTAACGTCCGTCTGCGAAACGGGAGACTCGTTGGTCCCGTCAGGTAGAGACGTCTCCGTTTACCGTTTACGGGAGCAACAAGTCAGTAACAGTCTCGAGAACCGTTCGCAGTCAAACATCAACTGTAAAAGATACAGATCAAAACACATACACGAAGTATCTTTTACGATCACTCATCTATTTTCACGAAACCCTAAATGTCCTATCCACCCCTTTAAGGATAGACACTTTCCCTCCTCCCTCAACCCTTACTCTTGATAAGTCCATCTCCTATTCTAAACAAAAAATAGGCAAAAAATAGACCCGGTTTTTACAAGGGTCATACCACGGTTCCGGTCCAACGAGGAACGTAAAGTCCAGGTGACAAAGCACCATTTGTGTGCAACCGAGTCCAAAGGTCGAGAGGAGAATGTCCTGTCTTTCTCCTCACACTTTGTCCCCCGGTCCACTCAACAAAGGAAGGAAAATGAGTCGTACATCCTTATGTCACTAAATTTTTAGGAACGGCACCGAGACTTCCAGTGGCGGATCTAGACACTAGATAGGTTCTTTCCACCGTTACTTCCCCGAGTCCCACGTTACGTCGGGGATGAGTTTCCTTTAGACAATTAAGAAACGTGGAGGTCTCAACGACGGAGGTGACTGTGGAACTTGGTGTCGTTCTCTGTCAAGGAGTCCGTCGTGCACGAGAAGTCTTTTTAGTCCACAATTTGGTTCCAAAGAGGTGAGCGACAATGACTGTAAAGTCCTACTCGTTGACGGACAATACCCCCGACAAGCCACACGTAACATCCTCCAAATCGTCATTGGGATCAGAAATAGATAATCAATTTAGATTTCTACGAACTAGAAATAGATAATCGTGGTGAAGAGGGGAATACTCAAAAGGGGTTTCGGACCTCTATAACGGCGAACAGAAGACCCTGAGTCTTTTCGGGAACGAACTCTTGGTAACTGACTTTGTTTCAGGAAAGAGTCGATACACTTCCGACTCTGACACTATTGTCTCCGCCTTCCACGCCGTCCCCCTCCCTCTTTCCCTCTTTCTCCTGCGTTTATACGTGCAGTTGTAAAAGGAAACTAATTTTTAATACTCACATAAATTCTTTCTTGTCGATAGATGAAAGTATACATTATGACGGACAGATTGGAAATCGAACGTTAAGTATCTTCTCTGGAACACTTGTTTGACGTCGTTAAGTTAGGAAGCGGGTTATGAATCGACAGGACGACTTAACTAGTTTAAGAGATATCTCCAGAGACACCCAAACGTAATTAAGTCACTGGGACTTGTTCTCGATCAGTTTTTCTACAGTCCGTTTCCACCGATCCCCTTGTGACCCGACTGGACTGACACTGGTACGAAAACGAAGTAAGTACAACCAGGTGTCCATAATAAACCCCAGCATTAAGAGAAAAGTCATAAATCCTCCTTTCTGACCCCTTGACCCTTCCACGGACCGGAGCCACCCACTATACTCTCCATGGCTCTCCCCTCAACACCCACTCGAAACCTACACTCCGCTCCAGATGTATTATTAGATGGGATATACAGAGTTATTGTTATCTATACTAAAATTTTCGACTTGTGTATAACTCCAAAAACATTCGGATGAGTAAATCCACTGTACTCAGGTAAAGTAACGTTCGTTAAGATATCGTTTAGGAAATCATTTTTAGTCATCAGCGGCTTAGTAAATAGAAAAACTACTTATAAAGGTATTACGTCCAATACGGAGTGACTTCGTTTTATACATCCGTTAACTTTCACTGTCACTTTAAGTAAAATGTAGGGTCCTTCAGATCGAAATACTTTTTAATAAGTGAGGAAAATCTCTCATTTCGTTAAAAATAAAAGTACATATATTACAACTTTTAATTAATGTAAACAGTGTTTGACGTGGAAATTGTAGATCAAGGTTCAATTAAACAGATATTAGATTTGTCGCTCACCATAGGTATTATCAAATACAATTGTTAAAAGACTTGAGGTCTCGAAATTTAACGAATCAGTAATTAAGGAATTCACACCCAAATTTTTTTTTCTTTGTTTTGGAAAGTTCTCGTACGTAGAATTTTTACATTCTACAATCTACTTGTTGATTTTTACTCAGATTTTTGTAGTTGTTTAACCTAAAATATTACATAACTCTATATTGTCTATATTGCACAACCCATGGTGGACCACGTATAGATATTTAAGACCTTTTCGAAGGTAAGAATTCTAATTATCGTGATAGTCGGTCAATGTAGTAATAAAGTAATTTCTTCTTAACGAAATTTTTAGAAAATTTATTTGTTTAGACTACCTTCTGGTTTGACTTCTCTGGACTTCAGAGTGACTACATTCGAAAACGGAGGACAAAGATACCATTGGACTCTAGATATAAGATTGGTGTGGAAACTTTCCGAACAAAAGAGGTAGCACTTTTAAATCGATCCTCGTGACTTTCATGGTTTGTAATTAACAATCCCAAAAAAAAAAAATTAACTTTTTACTTTTCTATCTTCTATTGTAGGTTTCTGAATGGTGTGTTTGTGTAATCCTTGTGTATAAATGAGTAAACCCCTACTCAAATGTACTGACCTTCTAGTGTCCCTACTTTTGACTTACGATTTACTTTATTGATGCGTCTATGGGATTGTTTATATAAGTTATGTATAATACTCGTATTTTAACATTCACGAGTAAATCAACGTATCCCAATTTTGAATTTCTGAACGAGTATTGTCAAGTTTTTTTTTTTTTTTTTTTTTTCTATCCGGTCATCAAAAGTTGGACCTCCCTACAAACGGAGGGCCCCCTACAAACCGGTACAGACCTCTGTAAAACCAACAGTCTTCACCACCACCACCCCCACTATGCACACAAAGACACATACAATGACCATCGATCACCTACCTATCTCCAGTTATTGCTACTACTTGTTGGATGTCATGTGACCTGTCTATGTGGGTTAGGGGTGGGGGTAGTCTTTTAATAGACAGGTTTTGTCCTGTGAGTCTTTGGGTTGGGGATTGAAGTATTTATTACACGACCTTACTCCCTGTATATGACTTGTGTCTTTTAATAACTTGTAAATACAAGTTTATTTATTTTACGAAAATAAACATTAAACGAAGGGACAAAAACATGGTATAAATGAAGAAACCGAGTCACTATTTCTTAGGAGGATGCTTAAGCCTTCGACGTCCTCTACACCCAAGCTAGGGACCTACTCCTTCTAGGGGATCTTCCTCCTTTACTGTTGGATGAGGTGATAAGAACGGACCTTATAAGGCACCCGTCTCCTCGGACCATCCGATGTCAGGTTCCCAGTTTTTCTCAACCTGTCCTGAATCGCTGACTCGCGCGCGCGTGTGTGTGTGTGTGTATGTGTGAAACAATAAAGTAAATTTATCCTTTGTCTGTTTTCTTTTTTTACTTTTGCTGACGTCTTAAGGGAACGGGGAAACCGAAAGTATCCACGTATAAAGGTCGAAAGTGCGGAAACAGATTAAGCCGCACTGGGTGTATTTGACATTTATAGTCATGTCAGTCCCTCGGAACAAGGTGACGTTTTGAAGCTCCGAACATACCCCAACTATAACAGTGGGTCGAATTAAATTTATATCGTTAATTTAAGACCATTCAAATAAGGAACAATTAGCCTTTACCTGAATGGAAAAGGGTGAACTTACGCCTACGTGAACGGAAACCGCAGACGGAGGAACATTGTATACCAATGTGACATAGTAAGGCCGAAACCTATGTAAGGATAGGAGCTTAGGAGCGGGTCCAGTTCTCCCGTCTTGGCAGGACCTCTTCGTCGGCGTCGTATGAAACCAAAAGAAACGACGCTACATCCGCTCGGTCTTTCGTTAGGTCTATGGCGGTCTCCCGCGGGTTTACGGCGTTTACTTTCAAGGTTTCGGAGTCTTCCCAAAACGTCCTTCCCATTTTAACCGAAAACAGATTACTTTTCTCGATATGACAAGATTCGCTACAGCACAATGCAATAAAAAGCGTAAACGAAGAACGGTTGTCTATTCGTTCCACTCGTATGTAGGGGTGGGACCACCAATAAAACATAAGGACACTATTTCACCGTCGGGGGGTCCCTGTGGGGTGTGGGGCGTCAACCGGTGCCAAAACTGGACACGCAAAGACTCGAACGTGACACGCCGAACAGAGCCGATTGAGAGAGAAGGACTCTTGACCACGGAGGCAATTTCGTGTCTGTAGTTTTTTTTTTTTTTTTTTTTTTTGTTGGTTTTTTTTTTTTGGTTTTTTGTTTGTTTTTGGGCTGCCGAGGCACGGATCCCGAGACCAGAAGGGAGGAAGAGGGTTCAGGACTCTCGTAGGAGCGTCCCCGCTGCGGCGCGCGGGCCGGTCGACCTGGAGGTGCGGCGCGACCAGGTTTCGGCGTCGGACCGCCCCGCGTCGTGTGAGCCACGTGGGCCCGCGGCGGGTCCGCACGGACGGGACCCTCTGGTGACAGGTGGGAGCCCGCAGCCAGGATTACCGGGCTTCCCTCGGTGGTCCAGTTGGGGAGGGGGCTTGGAGTGACGGGCGGGCCCATAGTCTTAAAGTCGGCCTGCAGCGCTCGCAAGCCTACCCTACGACGCTTTCCCATCGTTCCCCGTCCCCCGCAGTCCGTGGTGGAGCTCCGCCGGAGAGTACCAGACTCGCTCTCGGGTTATGGAAGAATGGGTTGGCAAGGTTTGTCTTATCTGCCTCTCTCTCTCCCCCCGCGTTACCTCTCGTTCACACACACACACACACACACACACACACACACACACGGGGTTTGTAGCGGCCGCGACGCCCCCCTCCCCTCCGCCGCCTCTACCCCCCGGTTCCTGACCTCTCCTCACCTCCCCTCCACCCAACCCTCACCCGATCCTTCCGTCCTCCCCGGGCCCCTACCTCCCTTCCCCTGCCCCTCTTCTCCCCTTGGGCGGGAAACCTCTTCCGTCCGCCCCCATGGGCCCGCCCGCCCCGACCCCCTGGCGCCCCTCGCCTGCCCTCCGCCCGCCCCGGGGCTCGCCCTCCCTCCCCTCCCCGCAAGCCCCCCGCCCCGCTCGCCCCCCGCCCGCCCGCGCGCCCCCCTCCCGCGTCCCGTCCTTCCCCTCCCCCTCGCGCGCGCGCTCTTTACGTCTCCGACGCCGCCGCCGCCGCTCCCGTCATCGCCGTCGCCGCTCCCGCCGCCGCCGTCGTCGCGCTGTCGAGCGAGGAGCGAGGCCCGAGGGGCGGCAGCTCGGCCCCTCTCTCGGAGGGCGGATCGCCGGTCCGTGGGCCGGCCTGCTGCGGGTCGCTGGGCCCGGGGAGGCGCCGTGGCGCAAGTGGAGCCCCGCCGGTGTCCGTGGGTCTGGGCCATTCCTCCGCGCGGGGCCACCGGGGGCGTCGGCGGCGCCTGGGCCCCACGGCCGGTGGGGCCCCCGGAGGCAAGGGAAGGGGGGTGGCCGTGGGGGAAGAAAGGGGTAGACGTGGGGGGGGGGGCTCCGGGAAACAAGAGAGAGCCGCGGCGCCGGGCTCTACCCCCCACACCCCTCCCCCTCACCACGCCCCGGGGGCTAATCTGCCGCGACCAGCACCCCCACCCCTAGGGAGCCCCTCCCGAGGCAGCGCGGCGCCCCCTGACCTCTCTACCCCCCTCGCCGGGGGGCTCCACCCACCGACGTCGGTGAACGTCCCACCCCTCCGACCCCCCTACCCCCCGACCACTCGGACAATTCGCCTCAACCACCACCCATCGCCCTCCTTTCGTCGATCACGTCGTCCTCTAACGCCTTGCACTTCGGGAAGGCCACGTGAAACTCAGGGCTTCTCTGGCAAAACACTCAGACCACCCTCTCCGACAGTGGGCGGGCCGAGTAGCGGCCCTTCTTCCGCGACCCACGCCCCCAGCGTCGCCGTCTTCTGCTTCCCACCCCCACCCCACCCCGCTCTCACATTCCCCCTCTTCCCTATGCCCCCCTGCACCACACTAGTCTTCCTTCCTCCACCGAAAAACCAAGTCGTTTACCCAAAGGAACCGGCGACCCTGAGGACTTAGAACCGAACCCCACCGGCTCCTTACGCTCCAAGTGTGCTGTTGCACGGAGGGCTCCGTGGTGACTCGCCTAGTCTCGGGGTCGGGCCCTCCCCCGGGTCGACGGAACGGTAATTGGACACCCGAGGTAGACTCGCACAGGATCAGAGGTCGTGAGTCAAGCCTCTTACGCGACCCGCGGAGGAGACCGCCGAGACCGGGCCTCCCACACTCGAACTTGGACTGTCGCGCGCCGGGGAGCGGCGGGTCGGGCCGGCCCTCGCTTCCAAATCCCAAATCATCCAAAACGGATTTCGCGATTATGACTTTGGGCTGCGGACCGGGGACAAGGGGGAAGAAGCGGGTTAGCGGAGGAGGGAGAAAGGGGTTTCTTATTTTTAACGTCTTAGGAACCTAGGCTCGCGTGTGTGTTACGCACCGATGTTTGGCGTAAGAAAAGTACTTATAAGTAGCTTGCGAACCGACCCGAGGAATAGACGAAGGAGTTCTCTGTAAAGGCGGAACTTTGCTTGAGTCACTTGTCAGAAACGGACACATTAAAAGTGGGACGAATTTTATTGCGTCGCGTGTACCCACGTAAAAAATCATAGACCTTGTCCTAACTGTTGGTGCGGAGCCAGACGGCGCTCCGGTGATCGTATAGACGCCGTCCAATTTTAGTTTGTGACAGTTTCTCCACCAGAAGGACGTGATCCCCACACCTAGTCGGAGCGTCCCTAATGTTGGCCCCGAGTGTCTGGAGTCATGACGCCCGTTTTACTTACTTAGGCCTGACATTAATGGATAAGGAAACAGAACCGGAGCGCGTACGCGGCCTCTCGTCCCACACCTCCCGGGCCCGGCTGGGTAGACTAGGGAGGTAGTGGGTGGGTGGGTGAGGGAAGGGTTCGGGTCCTTGTTTCCGCAAACGGGATTTACAACGCACTTTGGGAACCTATGTCTACTGTCAAAAGGGAGTGGGGCACGCATATAAAGAAGAGGGTCCGACAGAGTAGAAAACGGAAGAATCGATAAAGTTAACTACTTTTTATTCTAATCGGAACTACGACTCCCGTTTGACACCCCAAATTACAAAAACATTGGCTTGTGACGAGAAAAGGAAAGAGCACGTCAAGTAACAAGAAAAAGGACATTGCATAGCGTGACGTCACTACCACCGGGATAATTAAACGTAGTCAATTGGCAAACAGACTTTCTAAAAACGACGACCGGCAAACTACTTCTCTGTAACCGGAGTTTTTACTGTCACGCAGAACGGGGACCACAGTGATGCCCTTTTTAATTCTGTAAACCGTAAAGAAGCTTGTTCTCCCGGATGTTTGGGTCTCGACTCTTTTAGCAATGAAACAGTCCTAGGATTGCGACAAAAGAAAACTAAGGATGGAGTAACAAAGTAATCCTTTTAGGCTCTTCTTGGGGTACCTCTACCTCTGGTGACCATCCCCTCCTTCTTCCGTGTACCCCGACGACCCCACTTCTACCAGATAATTCAAGAATTAAAAAGAAAAGGCATATATAGCTATATACAGAGGTATATATATATATGTATACACCTGTATCTGTGTGTGTAAACTACCAACTACTGACTAAAAAGAAAGGTCACTACGTCTAATACCGGAGAAAAACCCGGTCAAACAAGATGGTCGATTTTTCTCTGAATTGACAACACATATTTTTCCTCGATTTATTAATGTAAAACGGTACCATGCAATGTGAACTTTCTTAAAATACAAAGTCATAAGAGTCATGTGGGACCATTCTGTTGTGCACCGTCCTTTTACCTTTAATAGAAAAAACAAGGACAATTATTTTGAACTATAACTAGTTCAACTTACATAGTCCTGGAAATAAACTATACCTCCCATCGGTGGACGATGGGTGACAGGAGGTATCATAACCCACCTAAAAAATCCCAAATCTCCCGATCCCCATCCCAAAAAAAAGAAATCCAATACAAAAACTCCTTGTCTACTCAGCCTCATATCTAGTGTACGTTATTGTTCATATATGGTCATACGGGGTTAAGCTGATCAGAGTCCAAAAACTCGTTCTATTAAAAATTTAACTTAATATTTACTAGCCAATGGAATAAGAAAATGGGCCGATCGAAAAACCGTTCGAAATCGTCCACCTCTTTCCCTCGACTCGGAAAACTGTTTTACGCGGTTATCACTGGTATAATAGTCGCCGCGGTCACCGCATAGAGAGGAATTGACTATGTGAACGAGAATAATACGTCCGTCTTCTCTCGGAAAAGAGGGGCATCTGGTGGGATTAAACTTGTAGACTAAACTCACCTTCTCAGGATGTCCCGAGACCGAGGAATAGAAACCTCCGTAGGCAACGTCAGAAGGACCTAAATGATCTTGTTTGGTATAATATTAGAGTCCAACCTACATAACACAGAGCAATTAAAAACAGAAATTTTAAAAAAAGTATCATTCCTTTTAAAGTTTGGTAAAAGTAAGGTGTCAGTTCTATTCCCCTCATACTTTTTGAATCCTCTAAACCAGTGACAATTTACCTACAGACATTATAGGTGACATTAAAACATTTTTTAATGGTTTTAGGTTTTGGTAAAAATTCCTTTCATTCCACGGTCCATATATGTATACATATTTGTGTGTGTGTGTTAAACATATATATATATGAGTACAATGTTTTATTTAAAATAATGACTATACTTTGTTTTATCAAATATGTCTTATAGTAAAATATCACGAAGTACAACCAGAAACCTTTTATTAGTCAAAAGACAAGAAGAGTCATACATATATCTTCCCTCTCGGATCGACCAGATGATTCTATGAACAAAGACTAAAAATGGTCACATGGGGACTTTATTTACCCAACGTAACTCGTAGAATTTAATCGTACAAGTAAATCCCAGAATTTGTAAGTGTACTTTCGTAAAATTTTCAACATTATTTGTTTACGAATATGATTTGTCTTCTAAATATTTCAACGAGACGGAATAGAAATAATAACAAATATTTTAAAACAAAGCTTTTATAAATTTTTCTCCGGACGAGAGATAACAAGTAGTTTTCGTTAACTAAAGGAAACCACAGACTAAGACAACTTTCTCTACAAGACTTAACGAATCCAGAAATAAAAAGATTATACATCAAAATTGAATGATGAAATATAGGAGATAGTTTTCTAATTGTAAAAGAACTACTAATAAAATCAACCATTTGACCTTCGGTCCATGACACCTCCATTTTGACTCGAACATATACTCAACTTCAAGACCTCCACCCACCCCCCTACCCTTGTCTTAGACAACAAAATAGTGCAAAAGAATTGAGTAACTTAGGACAGGTAAATAAGACTGAGAATTCTGAAGCCCATTATGTTACGTTACCCTTAAAACGTCGAATTCAGACCACCTAATCATAGTCCTTTATTGGGTCCGACACTTACCGGTCTTACAAAAAATCTCTCTTTTATAAGAACTATCCCCCCAAAGGATCCCACATCAGCTTTCCTCTCAGTCAAACTTTTTAGAGATCCGTGACCGACCCGGTGAAACTGGTTTAACGAAGTTTGGTGAGACTTAAAGTAAAATAGGTTAACATTTTGACCTCATTATTAAGGATTAAAATCCGATATTTTTCCTAGTGTGTACAGACTTTTCCCGCATTCATGTCACCGACCGAGGAGCCCCGGGGAGCGGGAGAGTCAGACGTAAAAGTTACATCAGTAGTCACACTAACTGTAGTCATTGATTAAAGATATATAACTCGACACAAAAACAAGGTATGACTAATTCTAAACTCCCAAAGTCATATAAGTCAGTCTTTATCCTATAAAGTTTGGAGTACCTCTATGTATAAACTTTAAGATACTCTATGGTTTACCCTCAAACGAGGGTACACCTGACTTACTGCGGTCTTACCGGTGGGAGTGACTTAAAGGGTGCCGACGGATGTATTGAGTTCTCTGCCGTAAAGTTAAGAAAACTCTTTTATGTCCCCACCAGAATTTTGGTGTCTTCAAGGGTCGGACAGTTTTCTAACAACAATTTACGGCAGGGGAGGGGACGATAGTTCTGTCTGTAGATCCATTCACAGTACATTCTTCTTTTACAGGTCATTTGGCATAGTCTTCATTTACTATTAGTAGATCTAGAATGGTCACCTATCAATTTAACATTAAAACTTTTCTGTGTTCGGATCCTTCGTTTCACTAATTTGCTGTAAGAGAAGAAACAAGACCTTGAGTCTTTACCCTACTGCACCTACGTCTCAGAGTATTATATAAAAAGAAGAAGACGTGGGATTCCCAAATTCCTTGTAATTTTTAGTCCGAAAGGTTTCCGTCATCTACAAAAACTTGTTTTTGTCCCTTTCGTTCTCAAAAAAACTGATCAGTTCCTTCAATCTCTCCCCTCCACGATTAACTCGTACGGAGCTTTAGATCCTCATTTAAGGACTTTCGAAATTCTCAGAAACTTTACCTTCGGTAGACGTTCGCGGTGTCCCTGGGTCCAGTATTCCTGTGTAAAGTTCTAATATATTCTTTTACCACAAGTCGACCCTTCCGGTTCATAAAGGTGTAAAGGAAGAATAGTGAATTCTACGAAAGATTTGAACAAAAACTTAACTAAATAAAAGAATTAGTAAAACCTACTGAATTCTTAAAGCAAAGTCGGTAAATGATCGACACACTGTAAACAGTTTAACGAATTGAAGAGACGAAGTTAAGAGTAGATATATTACTTCTAATGTTATATTTCAAAGACATTTCTAATTCATTAGTTTGTCCTCTTATGGAGTGTGTTTGGAAGTATTACGTGTGAGTGACATTTCGCCACTCTCCTGGTCGAAAGAAAGGAAGGAGGAGACATAGATATCGACAAATATAAGAATGAAGTTTCCAATAGTAACGTTCTTTCAGACCAACCCCATGGAACTTGTCCTCAACCATCTTGTATCTTTGCACCAAATCTTTTCGGAGGTTTACGTCGAGACTACGGAACTTCAACAACGGTTCTATGAATACGATCAAAATTTTCAGGTCTCACCCAGGGGTCGGGGGTATACCTAATCCTAATGTTACTTTTTGTTATGACACTTTCAGAAACCTTGAATGTCGGGGACCACTGAGTCTACCATTTCTCAGATGGACATTACGTCTTCTGGGTCCAAACTGGGACCCAGTCCTTCTAGGGGACCTCTTCCTTTACCGTTGGGTGAGGACACCTCTAGAAGTCTCTTTCGGAGAGACAAAACTAGACCTGAGGTGACCTTCTGGAATCCATATCTGTGTTAAGTAAGTATGGACTTTTCTGAACCGAAACACCACAGGACTTGGTTCCACGTAAGTAACCGTAGACTTTCCTCAGTCATGTTTCTGACCATTTTTGGTTAAATCTATAAATTTTAGGACTCCTGTGACAAGGTGTAGGGGTGGTGGGTGTGGTCCTCATTTTGGTTTCGAACAGAATAAGTCCCTACACTTCCATAACAATGGACAACTGTTTTATAGACGTTTATTAATAGGGGGACCGTTGGAATCAGTGACACTGGTTTTTTTTTCAAGAAACCGGAAACTCTATAAACTCTACCAAGTAGGACCTTAGTGAAACTGAAAAGTCCGTAAATTAAGTCCCTAGACGGATTCACTAAGTAGAAACCGGAAGACCTGTGACCCGAAATGACAACTCACTTCCATTTTAGTAAAAGTAAAACCAATTTAATAAAAAAGATTATCAAAGAAATTTGTCCTAAAACTTAGAATACCTTAGTCTTCCCTTTAATTAAATAGACAGTCTATAGGTGACACCCTTTCACCAAAACCCATACCATTCACATAGTATCTTCTTTAAAGGAAAAAGGAAAATTTATACCTCTTCAATTCCCTACTTTAACCTGTAGATAACTGATAATACACAGAATACGACATTAACTTTAAATAGGGGAATTTAACATTCTCCGTAAAACGGACACTTATTTACTGGTTTTTTTTTTTTCTCCCAATTTATTACATGTATTCTAGGATCCCGATTGTCTTTAATTATCTTAAACCTAGGTACAGATTATCAGGATAAGACGACCGGTTACGACGAAAAAGGGCATTCGGAACCGGTAAAATAGAGTACATTATACCTGTGAACCCTATTTTACCTATTATATAACATTGTATAATTGGAGAAGTTATAAGTAAATCTCTCCCAACACGATCCAAGAAGAGACTTTTTAATAGAATCTTCTCTATGTGACAGATTATGTATAAATTAGGTATTTACGTAAATCACCGGAGATCTAATCTTTACGAAGGACAACACACTTCTATCCGACTACAGAAATTCAGTAGAGAAAAAGACCCCTACTGCTACTATTTCCGACGAAAACTCCTGACATCTCTTTACCGGAGTAACGTGAAGTGTCCATCTTTATTAGTGAGCTTACGGAATAGACATTAAGATGAAAACTTTATCATTAGTCTCTGTGATCAGTCGGGAGAAGGTCGAGACATCAACGGACTAGTCTTTATTTGGTTCAGGACTTGAGCACTGGGGTAAAAGTGAGATGGAGGTGCTTCCCAAGTAAATGTGCTTCAGCCACCGACACAAATTTATGAGAGGATTAATAGTTTCGTTGGAGTCACAAGAAACATTTAAGAACGTAGTAGGATTGTCTTCCTAACATTCGAGTAGTGATTTTGTGAAGAAAACCTTGAGTCTCCTGGAATCTTTACAATCACCGAATCAGTTCCAGGGTACTCGACCAATCACCGGTTCACCTTTGGGTCCAATAAAGGGCGATTTTGAGGTAAGGATGGTCGGGAGGAAAACCAGATTAACTCAGTTTGAGAATGATAGAAGTCGAATTTTTTTTTTAAGGAAGGAAAGAAACTGAGACTATGGTCAAAAACCAAAAAAAAAATTCAGAAATAACTCAAACAATTGTTATAATGAAGACAAGAAAATACAAAACCCAAAAGCTGGGAGCTCCGTGCACCCTAGAATCAAGGGGTTTGTCCCTACCTTGGGTGTGGGACACGGTACCTTCCCCTTCGGAATGGGTGACCTGGTGGTCCTTCAGGGACTATTGTCAAAAACTTTTAGGTCAGGACTAGGACAGAAGAGAGGTCGTCTCTGGGTCAAGGCGGAAGAGCTATCGTGGTGAACACGAATGACGGACGACGACGAAAAAGTTGTACGGCAGAAGAGGCGAAAGAAGAATAATATCCGCACACCAAAGGAAGTCTACGATTTCTTAAATACCGTACGCAATTTTATTAAAGCGGGTCTTCTGATTTAAAAACACAGTATAGAAACAAAGAGAGGATTTTATTTGTTTACAACGTCCCAAACCTCGGACGTCTACCTCCCATCCTCAAACTTTTCTTTCGGTCAACCAAAATCTGATTAAACCCCCGACACCTCACTCGTCTCGTCACTTCGTAACACGGGATCTTTACGAGGTCTTAGGGAACCTTCTAGGTCACACGTGTCACGACATCTCTACCCGTACTCAAAAAGACCGGTAAGGATCCCAATAGACCTGAAGGGTCCACCGTGATTACTATTTCTTGAGCGGACGGTTACGTTGTATACATCTTCTGTCACCCAAACTAGGGACCCAGTCCTTCTAGGGGACCTCCTCCCGTACTGTTGGATCGGGTCATAAGAATGAACCTCTTAGGGTACCTGTCTCCCCGGACCATCCGATGTCAGGTATCCCAGTGTCTCTCAATCTGTCTCGCTCAATCGTGTGTGTCTGTCAGACCCAATGACCGAACTCTCGATGTACTTTGCACTCCAAACTAGAAAAAAGAAATCTTACTAGTCTTACTAGTAAACACCATAAACCCTACTAAATCTCCTAAATTTTCCCGTCATTCAAAGACTTCATCAGTAATTTTATACTTTGACTTCATGAATTCAACAATTTTGTGAACTATTTCGAATTATAAGTCTACAAACTTTACTTAAAATCGTTACATTTGACGCACGTAAACATAAACCTCTTTTGATACTATTCAAATAAAAATCTATTCTCTCAAGATTAAGTATAAAATTTGTTAGACAAATCTGTAAAGTCATTCATCTCTTACTCAGAATCTATTTAAATATAAAAAAGGGGTCCCTTGGGACGTCATTTGTTTACTGAAATGTTAAACAATTACGAAAATTTAATAGTATCAAAACGTCCAAGTCTTTACCTTTATAAAGAATTTATTTCGGTTTAATTTGGGAAAAAAAAAAAAATTTCAAAGACTCCGTTTCCTATAGTCTCTTGTCGAAGAGGACCAATTCGAAAGATTTAATGCTCATAGGATCTAACGAACCGATTGATTAAAACTTTTCTGGGTGTAGTTAATGGACTACCACCGGTAAGTTTTGTGGTAACGGTTATCTGATTATGTTATCGGTTCAATTTGTCATTGTCCTAGATGAACCCCTTTATCATATAGTTTTCTCTTTCGTTATTGTTGGTAGATCACGGACACTCCTGTAGGTCTAAAGGAACCTTAGTGACCTAGAAGGGTGTCAGGACAAAATTCGGAGAGACTCGAACAGAACCTTTGATATCCCCGACATCTTCTAAACGACTGAGACTGGAAATACTTATAAGAGTCGACAAAGTTGTACCCTATTCTCGTAGACTCAAACGAAATCCGTACAACTTCTGAACCCTTTTTCCTTTTAGATCTCTTTAGTCACTGAATGTCTATCTCTCTAAACTCTACCGAAAGGAGGAAATAGGACATAAGGTAGGTTCTCCATCCCACTCTAATATACTGGTGAACCCATAAGTGATTTCTGAACTAACTAATTTACTCCACAAGACCTTAGATTAAACGTACTGAGTAAAAGGATTCTATCCTTTTTTTCTCAAAGTTAATTGTTAATTACCACTGTTACCAAGAATTGTCTCAGAACACTAGCGGGTCAGAGTCACTTATGTTAACTGGTCTCCAATAATGCCGTGATCTCAAAGAGTCATCGGGACCAGTAGAAAACAACTCTGAAGTTCGAAACTTAAGGGTCCCGAGTGGGTCGACCTGAAATCTTTGGACCAAGGTCTTGAAGATGATACACCAAAAGTCTGTTTATCATTGTTCACAAACATCGTTACCGGAGGGTGTCTCTCGTAAACATCGTTACCAGAGGGTGTCCAACAATTGTGTTCCAACTACCAAAGGGTCCATACACAAAGATGTACACTGAGTGTAGACTCATAGTGAGAACAGGTAATGGATTAAGTCACCAACTGATTCCTTTGCAGAGTAACTTTCAAAGTAACCATATTCTCTGTCTTGGTTATCGAGTGAGGAGAATTGGAGGTGGGAAAGACTAGATTGACCGAAGCGAAGATGGAAGGTTTCTCGAATCGAAAGTAAAATAAATATGATTTCAGAGGACCCACCCACCCATGCTCCAGGAGGATCCTCTTGAGTCGACCGATGTTACGTCTCTTTTCGTTGATGTACTACCCTAATACTGTGTATGAAGGTGATTCCATTCTCTTCTTAAAATTTTTTTGACTCAGACTTCCAGTGGTTCGAAGAGTACAGAGACGGAGTGGATTGGTACAATTAACCAGGAAAGGACGGAGTTTTTATAGTGTACCAACATGAAATTTGAAATTACAACAGTCATCATTATGTAAGATACTGACATAGGAATAAAGGTCGTTGTTTATAATGGTATAATTCCCCTCTACACCACCAATCTCCTTAGTCAACCGTTGAATCCCAAACAGGGCTCAATTTAATCCCAAACATGGGTGCGACGGTGGAAATTGAACGGAAGAAATACTGGTTCTCACTGGCGAACGTATACATAAAGGACAATCACTAGGGGAAACGATCCGTATGATGAATTCCTCACAAAAAAGAGGATAGACATCACTCTATCGGTTCCTAGGGTTTATTTCCCATTTCTCAGGTCTTACTACATTATGACGTTTTCTACAATGACGACAATATTCACTTTACTTCTTTTCGAGTTGGGTTATCTCAACTCGTAATAAAGACAACCTTCTCCCACAGTAGACCCCGTCTATTATAGCTTTTTGGTCGGGGGAATTAAAGGATTTGGGAATCCCATAAATCTATCGTAGTATATTATTTTAATGACAATCGTCGTGTGTCGTACCACTTCGTCTTTCGGGACAGTACAATCGTCAACAAACGTATCAAATGGACCGTCTCTTTTATAGATTGACGATCTTGTTTACAAAATCTAGCGATTGCACGTGGCACCAATCACACTTTACATTCAACCGACGCCTTCTTAAAGGTAACTTAAGACTAAGACTATTGTGTAAATGGATGGTGGGATTGATTTGGTAGGGTAGAACTCTCTCCCTCTGCGGAAACCCTCATTATCGTAAAGAATAATTTATGACCAAACACTTTTAGGAAGACTTTTCTTCCTTCACCGATACGAACTCCCTTCAAAGGTGCTCCATAAAAACGTCGACACAAAGACCTACCTCTCTCCCCTTGTGGTAAGGAAAGACAAGGACTCTCACAGACCTAAGGGGAACACACCCGTCCCAAAGACCATTCATGTTATGTCCTTCGTTTTGACGTAACAAGATCTAGTCGTCAGCCACTGGAGCAAAGATTCGGGGTTGGGGGAGAAAGATCACAAAAGTCCCCTCTTTTCCTTGGACCTCTCACTCTCCTCCGTCCGCTCCCCGTCCTCTCCTCTCGACCTCTATGAGCACACATTGTCCTTAACGTCTCCCTCCTGTGAAACAAGGACCCCAGGAGACGATCCCGACGGTACTGTCCGAGGGGCTTGACCTCCGATGGTACGGTTTCAGTTCCACAACGGGGCAAGTCGAAGGAGAACACTGTAGAGCGGGACCGAACGTCTACCGACGGAAGACCGACGCAGGAGGAGCCCAGAAGGTACACACACACGTGGTGACCACAGAGAGAGATACAGGGTCAGAGAAACATATTCCTGTGTGGTCAAGATAACCTAAATCCGGATGGAGAAACCGGAGTAAAAGTGGATTAAATGGAGAATTCAAAACTCCACGTCCTTCAACCTTGAAGTCGTATACGTACTTTCGTCCCGTGTCGGGTAAAGTATAATCCTTTCCACCAAATCTCCTTATAAGTTTCGGCGACACGTTTCACAGGGTAAGGGACGGGAGTTCTGTTTCCTCCACCCCTCTTAGTCGAGGGGACCTCGGAGACCAAAACAACAACAAGTCTATGATTCAGACTGAGAGACACTGGAGTACCTGACGTCGTACGGTCCGAAGGGACACGAAGTGGTAGAGGGCCTCAAACAAGTTTACGTGCAGGTGACTCAGCCACTACGGTAGGTTAACAGAAGTAAGAGACAGTAGGGGAAGAGGAGGGCGGAAGTTAGAAAGGGTCGTAGTCCCAGAAAAGGTCTCTCAGTCGAGAAGTGTAGTCCACCGGTTTCATGACCTCGAAGTCGAAGTCAGGAAAGTCACGGACACCAAATGAGGAACGTTTAGGTACACTCCGTTCGGACTCGTCACAAGAGAAAATTGTTGTACTCTAAGTCTCTTTAATTAAAGGAACTCTAAGTGTAGTGATCCTTTCCATCTTGGATACACCTGAAGTTTCGGATAAAGATACCGAGGGAACCCGACACCTACCGTTTCCCATACACGTCCGTGATAAGAGAGACAACATGAGTCCTATCTACACCCTACTCCGGAGTCCTAGGAGGAGTCGTGGCGAGATCCGTCAACGGCGGTTAGTTATCCGTAATTATACACCACTTCGGACCAAAGTAAGGTCGTGATATACTAGTACGAAAAGGAGACGTACTTCGGAAAAGGTAACCAATAGGTATAAAGATTTATGTCGTTCCCTTATTTCCTTCTCTCTTCCTAACTGTATCAGGTCCAGTACATTTCCTGTGGATAAGAACTCATTTAATTTTATCTCCATAAGACCCCCCTCTTTTTCTTTTTTCGTTGAGGATGGTCATCACCGTAACCAGTTCTCGGAAAGAATAACATCTACCTTCCCAACTGGTCTACACATTCGGTCAAATTTTAGGACATGGTCGTAGGTACGAACAACCATCCCTAAGTCCCAGGTCTTCTTAGAATGACACCCGTTCAAAAATAACCTACCTACCAACTTCTGTAATCTTCTATGTCCAAAATTGTCTTTCGTTTACACCTTTCTTACCAACCTTAAAACTGTCCAAAGAGATGTCACCCTGTCATTCACCTCCCTTCAATCACAGTCCTCAGTATACTTCAAAAACTATTGCTTTTTTAGTTCCGAATACTTAAGACCCCGGAAAGGTTCTTCATTTTGTTCATCACTATGACTTCCCTGAGAAACTCCCCCGTAAGAGTTGTTCACACCTACACCGAC
Source organism: Capra ibex (assembly GCA_006410555.1). Taxonomy (NCBI): domain Eukaryota; kingdom Metazoa; phylum Chordata; class Mammalia; order Artiodactyla; family Bovidae; genus Capra; species Capra ibex. The sequence goes on along the minus strand of SJYO01037955.1, from coordinate 46,011,149 downwards.
ATAGAAGTGCATTGTGAAACCGCCGAGAAAAAGTCTTTCGTGAACTGAAAACTTTCACGGGAAAGTTCACTAAGTCAGTAACGGAAAGACAAAGCTCGACGTCCAGTGCAGTACAACACAAATTGATATCGTTATTTTTATAATGGAGTGATTCGGTGTCAGATTAACTTATATCATTAAGTTAAACCGCTTCGATCTACTCGGTGGCCGGGATTTGATTAACTTTCAACCATGACAAATTATAGAAAATACCTTTATTAAAAGAAGTATTTTGGACGTCACAATGACATCTTAAAAAAATTGAGAAATTCAATACGTTGTAGACAGAAACTCGGTTACAGACGTCAGAAGAAAGCCACAAGTCAAAGACTAGTTATCGTGGAAGAAGGTAAGTAAGGTCTTTTGCCCCTAGAAGGACGGTTGTTCCCAGACCCCGTAGAGGGACTAGTAACGGCGAGTATAGGCAGGGAAGGAGAGATGCGATTCAGCACTTGGATCAACTTCAAAAATGGGGAGAGGAGCTAATGACACCAGAATGAGACGATTTACGTACGTACCGTAAGGACACGACTAGTGAAAAAATAGTACTGAAAGACAATGTGCATCTTATTTTAATAGTTTTAGGAAACGGCTAGACATTCAAGGGAGCACAAGTGGAAGACAAAAGGAGAAGTCGGAGGAGATTAGGGGTAGGAGTGGGCACGCCGGACGGAAAGTCAAGAAGGTTTACGAGGTCCGAGAAAGGGTAACAAGAAGAAGGACCTTATAAGAAAAAAGATAACAGGTTCATGAGGAGTTGGGTTTTTACGGTGAAAGAGTCTGCAAGGAAAGGACTGACAGGGGTAGGGAGAGTCTCGTGAACCGTGAAAACCGAGAATTAACTAGTTTTGTACTGCACTAATAAATTACAGAGGTAAGGAGACCTACCTTTCTGGGTCCTCCGTCCCTACGCAGTCAAAACTACTAGGCACTGTCTCGACAGGTCGTCAAGACCCCGAATGAATCGCGAAGTATAAACGAGCCACAGTTCCAACGGGTGTCCTGGTATATAAAGTACCTCCCGTGTGTAGGAGACTTTCAGTGGAAACCACCGACTCTATTGAAGGTACATAACTGTACGTTAAAGTGGAGTAGGCAACACGAATGACACTTCTACTTATGGACTACTTGAGGTTAATCACATTAATAAGACAAAGGTTCGTGGTTGGAATCACCATTAACAAGACGTCCGGACACTGTAATACCTCATTAATCATGATTACCGAGCACGTAGGTCCGAAGGAGGATTCCATCCCACAGTTTATTACTTCAACACAATAAACCCTTTGTCGTCATAATGGGACACTCCAGAAAGGTCTGTCTTTGATATCGTTCACTTGTAACCCCGTCTGATATCGACATGAAGAGTACGCAAGAAAGTTCACGAACTTACAGTGCCCAGACGGTACTTAGCCAGTATAACTCGTAGAATTGGTGACTTAAAAATATGGTCTGAAACACTCCAGCCCTCATAATCCGGGGGTCTACTCGTATTACTAAAATTGGGATTATCTAATATTTGGATTACTTCATTTATACTTAAATTACCCGTCTCCTCGGACCGTCCGACGTCAGGTACCCCATCGTTTCTTAGTCTATGCTGACTCGTGTGTCGGGACTAAAATACGACGCTGGAGAATGAGATTTACTACTCAAAGAGGTCGTGTTCCAAAACAAAGCAAGTAGAGACCTGCAGTCAAAGATCGTGCTTTGGATACCAGGTTATTCCTGACCTCCGTATTCTCCAGTACAAAATGCCGGTACACTGTAGAGCGACACGTCTATTTCCGTATAAAGTCTCGTGACTGGAAACGACATGAAGGTGTAGGTCCTTGGTCGAACATTGTTTGAAAATCGTCTATAGTGTCACAAAGGAAACCCAACCAACCCCACTTGTGTTAAATTTGCCAACATTAAATGAGGAGTAGGTGGGGAATGGGGGTGGTAAATGTGTATGAGAAACTACCAGTCATAAGTTGAAAGTAACAGAGTAGGGACTCACAAAAATCGAAGTCACACTTGATTTTAAGAATCTCTATTTATAAAAGAAGAGTCGGGACTCTAGAGAGTGTCCTGTCATTGGAGTAAGAATTACTATCTTTCAAACATCAAAAACTGTTAGTATCCTTTAACTAAAAATTTTATTGGACATCAATTCTTTATTATTACATTCCAAGGTCAATTTTCGTTTAGATCAGACCGTTATGTTGAATAAGACTTTGCGAAGATCTATAACTATAAAATAAACGTTGTAAAAATTAACAGATGAAAGTTTTTTTGTATAAGTGACACGTCAATATCCACTTCACTAAAGACCCAGGGCTAACAGAAATAGAAACTCGACACAACCCGACCGATAACCCGTAGAGTATGGTAGATGTACTAATTATGGTATTTGCACGATGAAAATGATCATTTAGTTATGAAACAGAATTTTACCAGAGTAAAATCTACTTTACCCCGCGTAAGATGTTCTACCGACATCTGAACATGCCAGAGTAAAAGTTACTCAAGTCAAACACTTAATCGGTCACCGTAAGAGACGTCGACACCGAGGAAACAGAGGGGGAACGAACGACTACAGGGAGGGATGATTGTGTATCCTACCGTGTAGGCGTACCTAACTTCCTTTGGCCGGTAGTCTTTCCTCTCGAGTCGGACCCTAGTAGCTGAGACATCCCGGTACTCAACCTAAATTTAACTCATCATCCTACTTTTCCCGTCACTACGAGAAACGTCAATTAAAAACTAGAATGCACGACAACTCATAGGGATTGAGTGGTATGACTGTCGACCGAAGAGTGTATGGTCTGAAGAACAGAACTTCGGAACTCCAACATCTAATACATGAACCTTATACACTAATCGGCCTTACTGTACCATAACTACCAACTCGTCGCCAAATACTGTGTTTACTCATTGACCTACTGACTGTCTGGAAACCTACACATAAAGGTTCTTAAATGATTCGTTATAAAAGGAACTAAATAAATTTTTTTTTGGTAGAATTACACCGAACGATTCTATTTCTACAGTAAAACCAAAATTTCAACTCCTTATATTTGTCTTTTCAACGACACCGACGTCATTCCTTCGGGTTCTGTACCAACCGAATCTATAAGTTCAGGGTGGTAGGGCGTCGAGGTCCTTCGTAAGACACACCCGAAGGGCGACAACACCTATGGATGCAGTGAGGGGAAGTTAAAAAACACTTCTGTCAAGATAAAGACAAGATATTTACGTAATAGTCCAACCCACGTGCACTGCATGTGCGTGTGTAAACTTCTATATTCGAATTTTAAAATAAAATATATCACTTTTCCATGTCCGTAATGAACCATTACTTAAGTCAGAAATAAAATTATAGTTACCAAAAGATTTTTTTTTGTTTTATTTTGTCCGTCACCAAAACCATTCGTATAAAAATTCTGATTCGAAAAATTTTCGTCAAGTTTACTCGTCGGCTGCACCCTCAAACGATGAGACAATTTACGTCACATCCTTTTATGTTTGGTGTAATTTTAGAACATCTCAATTATAAACAAATGACCGACTCGACTCTCTGCGTTTCTGGACAATTGGAACAAAAATTCCTCAAATGTCAACCACTTCCGTTTGTCCATGTGGTCATTAATGTCACTCTGTTTTCGCAACCAGACATAGGTGTATCTCTATAATCTACGAATGACTTAATCGTCGTACCTAGTTAGTAATGGAGACAGGAGAGACAAGACGACAACCATCTAGGTAGAAAAGATGAACTGATTCGGTAGGTACACCCTATAAGACTCAACCATCCGATAATAAATTTCTCAAAATACATTGATAATGAAAACTCTTATATCTTAGGTCGTAACCAAAGTAAATTAAGTTTCCAGAATTAGTGAGCCATCCCTTCAGTAAATGCATAGAATGTAAAAGTAATTCTTGTATCATGAAACCCTAATATTTGACTTCCCTTTCGGAAGTTCGGATCAATCAAGAGTCTTGTGTATACTTATACGAAATCCAGAGTTCGTGTCGCCGGAGAAGTCATAGACTCCCTGGATTGTCCTCTTCCCAAGGGTCGACCACGGGGGACTGGTCAAATTCTGTCCGACGAGTCGGACTCTTCATTTTCCCTTCTTAAAGAGAACAAGAAGGAAACTTTCAGAGTCTTTTCGTGAATTACGAAACATCCTAGGAAGTTTAGAAATAAGAACCCTTCAACCAAGGACTTAAGCCCTTACTTACTGCGAACAGGAAACAAGATCTCTCTCAACCTTAGAGATCCTTGTGTTACCCTCCACACACCTTTACTGAGCCTGGACCCTGATTCCTCATAGAGACGTGTTTCAAGTAAAACTATTTTCCACGAAAACTTTTAGAATTAAGATCTCAAAGAACCTAACCCATTCAAACGTCACGATTTCAATCATTGTCTAGTAAAAAGTCAATCATAAGGTACAAAACAGTATCCTTAATATAAAGGAATACACAGATTAGGAAAAATGAGATTTCACGACCAAAGAGAACTGAAGACACAACGTTTATCGAATGTCTCTAAGCACTTGTACTGAAATTTTTCTTTAGAGTTACTGAAGTACCGTTCAAACCATTGGTTAGAGTATAACAAGAAGATTGGAAGTGGAAGATCAAACTAAACATGATGGACAACAGACATGGTCGACTGACTAATAAAAAGTTGGGGTGTCCCTTTGAACAACCTGTATCTTTGGGACAGGTGACTGACGACAAGAAGATGTTGAATCCGTTATCAACAGAGTCTTTATAACAAGTTGCATTTAGTTACATAATCAGAATCTTTGATAGACGGAACTCCCTCTTTACGTTCTTACTAATAAAACATGTAAAATTTGTAAACAATAATGTACTTAAATTTGGTCACTATGTAAACACTCAGGGATCCCGTTCAGTAAGTCTCTTGATTAAAAGACCGACTATCTACCCTTAATATCATCATAACGAGACAACTATAAGAAAATCCATCAATTTACCGATCACTTATATAGGACTCTGGTACAGGATTCTCAAATCAAAAGTACAGTAACAATAAATATAGTAGAAACATCTGGGATTATAGATCTACAACTCATTCAGTTTACATGACCCATTTCGTGTGAAGATTAATCTAGGCAGAATTCTTTTTTAAGAATTGTCTTTCAGAACAACATTTATATAGTCCAGAAGCATAGTTTGTTTGGTGACACATTTAGGACTATAAAAGTTCTCGATCTTAAAAAGACATATGGAAAATTTCAAACAATTACCTTAAAGGGTCGAGTGGAACATCATTTGTTGGCGTTTAAGAAAGACCTCCACAACATTCGTTCTGACTATTCCGAAAGACTCTCCCTTCGTTTCTTGGAAAGAACTCGCGTAGTCCTTACGTAAAGACTTAATTTCGTGTCTAATTTCTGGACAAAAATTGTAATGACTGAACATGTGAAAAGTAAAACTTCTTACTTTTGACGGATTTAGACCCGAACCCCAACTTCCGTAATGACACATCTGGAGATCTCTGTCCACAAATTTACTCCGAAGACATTGGACCGGTCCCGTCTTCTTCTCCCACCGTCTCCTACTCCACCAATCTATCGGAGTGGTCGAGTCATCTATTCTTAGACTCGTTTGAGGCCCTCTACCACTACCTGTCCCTTCGGACCGTACGACGTCAGGTACCCCAACGTTTCTGAGCCTGTGTTGACTCACTGACTTGTTACTACCACCGCACACAGTGGTTCGGTCATGTTTGCACACACTTCTGCAAACAATTTGCACACACTTTGCACGCAATATTTACGAATAAACCTCAGAACAGAAGAGACTCAAAGAGTCAGTGTAAGAGAACCTACCCAGACTCGTGAAACTCTGTGAATGGGATTGTGAAAGGAACCACACACTGAACCCTATATAAACGCTTAATATGAATAAGTTAACAGGTCCACGGAAAGCAAACAAAAAAAGGGGGGAGACAAAGTCAGCGAAAGAGAAAAGTCTTGTCGCGACGTGAAAGAAGAATTTGAGTAACGTCTAAAGAAACCAAGAGGAGCCGTCGAATCAAAGTAGGTCCTTCTCACCAGTGGTAAAAGTCGGTTGAATGAAGTGTATCGACGGATAGACTCAAAAATAACTTCCGTTTTATTTTGAAGTTTCTGCGGCTTCCTCGAACTCGTAGGGAAGAGAGGGAAAGTTGATTGTGGATGGTCACAAATAGAACCCTCATTAAACTCCAAATAAACTACTTTGTACATCAGTTCACAATTATCTCTGATTATAGTTCAAAGTCTTGTCACACGTCTTTCGAAATTATAAAAAACAACTCGTAAACTATGAGAGACTAGTACCCAAAGACACCTTAGGTACTTTCGAACCTCATTTTTACGAGTGGACCGAGGGACTACTGGTTTACGTGACTGCACGTCGGGGTCGGCAAAGGGTAGACTCGAACAGGGCGGAAAAGGGACAGAGGAAAAAAAGAACCCGGAGTACGGTAGAGGTCAAACGGCAGGGTAAAAGGTCGAGGTGCAACCGAGGATTAAAGAGTATTGATGGACTTCACACCGTATTTCCTATACGGAGAAATTTGCACTAAGTGACCCTTAGTATAAATTTATAACTATAGTGTTACTAAAGGGCTTCTTATACACCTTCGGAGAAAGACTCAAATTTGACAAATTAGTAGATGAAAGATAGGTTGCAACCAATAGAAGTCATACAGAATTCCTGGGTTGAAGAGTCCACTTCTGATGTGTCGAGAGATCACTTACCGACCTTTTCCTGCTGACAGATCGCGAACGAGTCAAGTCCGGCCATTCTTCGGTCAAATCGACGAAACTCGGTTTCCTTACACAGTGTTATCACTGTCATTTCGGCGTACTTGGGAAGTGAGAATGGACTGAATAGTCAGTCGTGAACTGACCTACAACCCGATGGGACTACCGAGTCTACCATTTCTTAGACGGACGTTACATCCTCTGGGCTCAAGTTAGGGACCCAGTCCTTCTAGAGGACCTCTTCCCTTACCGTTGGGTGAGGGCGTAAGAAGGGACCTCTTCAGGTACCCGTCTCTGGGACCACCCAATGTTAGGTACCCCAGCGTTTCTCGACCTCTGCTGACTCACTGAAAGGGAAAGTAAAATTGGCTTATAATATGTCATAAGATCGAGGAAGACTTTCTTACACATCGTATCTACTTTTCAGAAGAGTGAAGTAAAAAAAAGGGGAAAAAGAGGAAAGTTCAATGGTCTGGGGCCCAGGTCTATTCTGGGGCCCAGCTACGACCACGTACGTGTCTCCCGGCACATAAACCACTATTGGTAACCGGAGGGTGAGTCGACCTGGGATCCAGAGTCTCAGGATTTCCTACACAACTCTATCGATCCCGGTAGTAGAATTAATGTCGAACCCAATGGAAGGAAGGTCCTAGAAACGTTACACTCCGACTAAGGTCAAACCTGGGTCAATCCTTGACTCTACACAGACCGTATATACGTAGACGATTACCGGAAATTACCAACTTTTGTCTTCGAAGGGAATCCCTTCGTTTTGACGAGGTCAAACCTAAAGGGGAGGGGAAAATGGGGGCACACACTTTAGGAAAATTGACCATTGGTGCCGTCTCACCGCAGAAGTCCTTTCGGTGGGTCCTCACACCACCACAAACGCAAAAGAAAGTCAGAAAGTTGGACATCCGGACATAAACTGTGACAATTATCAACTACGTCAAAGTTTCCACGAAGATTTTTCCGGACCCTACAATACCAAAACTAATTTTCAACTATTGTACTTTGGTAGTAATGTCCCTTACATTTTGGTATGTTTCTATACCAAAAGTTTACTGTAAAGTGTCGTAAAATATAAGAAAATTTATTGGGAAAATCACACGACTTGTGTTCGAATCGTCTCTGGTTCGTCCATCACGGTGTCCGAAGTGTCTAGGGCTGCAAAATCCTATGTCGTTGGACTTCCCCCTGCACAACAATAGGAGGGTAACATGTCTACTCTTCTGACTACTTGTCTCGGCATTTAGGGTCGAGTGTGTCGGAGACTCTGGTTGGGAAAGACCCGGTGTCAGATACGCGAAGTGAACGGTCTTCGTAAGGTCAGTTACCTTTTTGAATTAAACAACGAAGGTTAAACCCAGTGAAAAGAACTGGAGAAATTCATTCACGGTATGTAATCGACATAACCTTTATCTTGTCCTCAGTCTTCGATACAGACAAGCCCCCGACCTCACCTCGGTCACACGTGTCTCCAGGGACACAGACGGACACTCTGACGCCCGATGGTCACAGAGTAACGGAGAGGAGGTCGGGGAAACCGACGTCACCCACCCTTAACTAGGACACCCAGTTAAATGGTTTTCTTTTGGTTCTGGGGTCTGGGTAACCGCTGGTCCTCTACCCCTGAACCCGTGGTCCGACGTTTTGAGCAGGTTACTAAGTCGGACGTTTGAAACCTTAAGGACTCTGAGGTTAAATTCGAATTTCTTAATTTAGTCTCCTGAGTTGACTTTATAACTTGGTATGACACTACAGGGATGCTTTATGCTCCACGTGACATAAAATTCCCTTCCACCAATAGAGGCTCTTCTGTGGGGCAAGGGAATACAAGACACACCAAAGAAGTCACCGTCTCTCTCCTCACTTTGGTGCATTCCGTGACCGCAGAGTCTGACGAGGAATCTCACCTTTCTAAGAACTACAAAACCGTTAATGATAGTTAATGTGACTAAAACAACCTCTTCCTTTACCGTTGGGTGAGGTAACAAGAACGGACCTCTTAGGGTCCTACCTCCTCGGACCTCCCGATGTCAGGTACCCCAACGTTTCTCAACCTGTGCTGACTCACTGATTTGGTGGTGGTGGTGTGACTTAAACATCAAGCACACACACACATACACACACACACGAGCGCGCGTGTGCACGTGTCAATGTAGACTGATAAACTCTGGGGTACCTGACATCGGGTGGTCCGAGGAGACAAGTACCCTAAGAGGTCCATTCTTATGACCTCACCCGACGGTAAAGGAAGAGGTCCCTTAAAAGAACTGGGTCCCTAGCTGGAACCCAGAGGACGTAACGTCCGTCCAAGAAATGGTAGACTCGGTGGTTCCCACGATTATGATCCAACCGATTTCTGAAACAAGTCTAAAACGTCGTTGCGGTATACCCTTCTGGACTTACTTGAAAAACCGGTCGTGTTACTTTACCACACAAAACAAATATTCGGGAAGGTACGGGTCTTCAAACGGGAAAAGGAGTCTTAGACTCATATTCTGACCTAGAACATACACTTCCCTTTTTCTTGTAAGACCTTGTGGACATGGGATGACAGAGGTGGTCTCAGGACGTTATCTACCATCCATTCTCCCTCATCACTATCTGGGTGGACCTGGATTTAGAAACGGAATAAATAAATGTAACGGAATAAATATAGATGTAACTGAACTCAGTCAAGACGGTAGGAAGAATCGAAGTCAATGAAACACGGATTAAACTGTACTTGACATAGATGGAGGACAACGACACTCCTAACCAGACGGGACCTCATCAGGGAGTTCTTCCTCACTATCAATGACAATGAGGGGAGCATCGAGAATAGGTCTAGAAACAATATTATGGATAAACACCTGGTATATGATAGTATGCTAGAAGAGCAACTACCAGAACAGAATATACACACACTACGACAGAGGAATGATCCACCATTACCTTCGAGAGACGACGGTCGGGTCCAGACAGAGGACGTGACACGGGGAATGTACAAGAGTCACGTATCGATAGGGGACGGCCGCCGTCTTTTGGTTCGTGACCTGGACACTGGTTTCACAAATAGTCTGTGCCAAAGAGGTCACGGTATGTACGAAGCATAATGCATTTCAGTCCATTGTAAGTCAAGTCAAGTCAACGAGTCAGTACAAGATGAGAAACGCTGGGGCACTTAACGTCGTGAGGTCCGGAAGGACAGGTAGTGGTCGAGGGCCTCAAGTGAGTTTGAGTACAGGTAGTTTAGTCACTACGGTAGAGTAAGAGACAGCAGGGGAAGAGCAGGACGGAGGTTAGGGAGGGTCTTAGTCCCATAATAGGTTACTCAGTTGAGAAGCGTACTCCACCGGTTTCATAACCTCAAAGTCAAAGTCGCAGTCAGGAAGGTCACTTGAAGATCCTGACTAAAGGAAATCTTACCTGACCAACCTTAAGGAACATCCATTGTAAGCCAAGTCAAGTCAAGTCAAGTCAGAGAGTCAGTACAGGCGGAGAGACGCTGGGGTACTTAGTGTCGTGTGGTCCGAAGGGACAGGTAGTGGTTGAGGGCCTCAAGTGGGTTTGAGTACAGGTAGCTCAGCCACTACGGTAGGTCGGTAGAGTAGGAGACAGCAGGGGAAGAGGAGGACTGGGGTTAGGGAGGGTCGTAGTCTCAGAAAAGGTTACTCAGTTGAGAAGTGTACTCCACCGGTTTCAGGACCTCAAAGTCGAAATCGTCGTAAGGAAGGTTGCTTGTGGGTCCTGACTAGAGGAAGTCTTACCTGACCAACCTAGAGGAACGTCAGGTAAAGGAACGTTTATATAGGAATGTGACTTCCAAAGAGAAACTATCAAGCCCGAGAGTTTATAACCTACTATTGCAAAAGAAGTCATTCCTAGAGATACAATTTATAAAGTTATATACGGGAAAACCATACATAATATGTAGTGTTCCAGACCTCCTGTCTTATTCATCCACTTTCCGACCAGGTTACAATACGATAAAAAAAGAAGGTTTGATCATTAAATTGAGTACGGTCTTATTAACCTAAATATGAAGACTCACTGGAACGAAATTGAAGTCTGGTTTAAAACATATTACAGTCAAAACAAACTAAACGAAACAGTCCTGTCCATTTTTAATATAGTTCAGTGTTTGTACTTATTTTGTAGTTTCTCGACAGGTCATAGTTCTTTGTGTATTACTGAATCCTCATACCATAGGTACCTACAGACCCCTGTATGTAAGATCGGTCATTGAAGACGACTCAACTCCAGACTGTAACTTAGGACCTTCGGGACAGAAAGTCAAGAGGGAAAATCCCCACTCCCTTGACTACTGGTTTCCCAGACACTCAATGGGTGTACGTGTGACGACAATATATATATGTCTAGGACTTCAGTACAAAATTACACATCCCCGGAACTATCCACAAATCCGTAACTTATATATACATATAAATACACGTTTTATGACAGTAATGTCAAAAATTTTTCCATCAATTCTGGAAAAAAGAAAATCACCTACAGTTTATGTAATATATATTCAATAAATTTTAAAATTATAAAATTGTAATTTTAATAAAAATTTAATTTTAAAATTTTTAATAAAAAATTGACTAAAACTTCTACCTCAAGTAAAATAGGAATACGACAAAACAGAGTCACCTCGATAAACTCATTGTGACTAACCAAAGTGAGAAGATTACCAATTGTCTGTAAAATATTTACGATTTATATTTACGGTTGATTTATTATAAACATATATTTGATTATGTTTAGATATTTACGGTGGAACGGAGGGAATAATTAAAATAAAGAAAATATTTGTGAGAGTGGAGTCGTTAAATTATAGACTCTAGGACTCTAATTCCTATTTGAATATTAAAATATCCGGAAATTTTTAATGATCCAAGATGTATCTTTCAACCCCGAAGGGGTCCACGAAGTTACCATTTTCTTAGGTGGACGGTTACGTTCTCTGTACCCAAGTTGGCGACCCATCCCTTCTAGGGGACCTTATCCTTTACCGCTCGGTGAGGTCATAAGAACGGACCTCTTGGGGCACCTGTCTCCTCGGATCACTCAATTTCAGGTACCCCAACGTCTCTCAACCTGTGTTGACTCGTACACGTGAACGTGTATCTTTCAATGTCAAAAGGGGGAGATCCTTCTCTTAGAGGAACCAGAAATGACAAACAGAGTGAACCTTTTCTTGTTTTCTCTCTTTTGAACGACCCACCCTTTTCCATTTTTATCTCTTTTCCGGTTCCCTCCCTTCTGGTCTTTTCTTCTCTCTCCTCTTCTTTGACTCCAGTCTCACGTGCTTATGTAGCTTATTGGGGCTTCATGGTCCTCGACACACACGTTTCGAACTTGAACACGAACAGAAGGACCTCAGTCTTGTTTGGACCCGAGGTAATCGCTCCGGGACTACACAACTTACTACAGTCATTTCCATGTCTGTCTCTGTTTGCACACTTCTCGTGAGAGCTTTTCCTTTCCCGTATCGAAAAAGATCTTAAAAAAGGGATCTTAAAAGATCTTAATGACCCTTTCCGGAGTACCATCTCGGGGTAGTATGAGTTTCCAAAACACACAAAAAACCAAGTAAGCAAACAAAAAACGTACTGTACACCTTAGAATCAAGGACCTAGTCCCTAGGTTGGGGACAGGAGATGTCACCTTCGTACCTCAGAATGTGACTTGGTAGTCCCTTCAGGGGGGTTTCCATAAACTTCCTCCGAAATGGTTGTTCTAAACAGGGACGAAACTCATATCTGAATAGTCAGGGAAGTCTCCTGTCAGAGTTGGCACAACTGTTCTTGATTTCTAAGGGGTATTTCTGGAAACCTTCCCTCTCTCGGATCAAGTGTCCTTGGTCTTCTGTTGGGATAATTATCATTAATTATTATTATTATTATTATTATTATTATTAATCAGTCAGCCCAGGCCGAGAAACGTTAGGGTACCTGACATCGGACGGTCCGAGGAGACAAGTACCCTGAGAGGTCCGTTCTTATGACGTCACCCAACGGTAAGGGAAGAGGTCCCGTAGAAGGACTGGGTCCCTAGTTTGGTACCAGAGGACGTAACGTCCGTCTAAGAAATGGCAGACCCGGTGGTCCCTTAGGGTAATTATAATTATCCAATTTTGCCTGCGAACGTTCTACCGACACCCCTCAATCTGACCATTGATTGACTTATGTGGTTCAAAGGGTTTAGGTGTCGAGAGGTTACGTATTTCCACAATGAACCCTCCCTCTCTTTCTTTAAGTACACGGTCCCCGATTGGACGTTTGATCATTTGAATCTGCTGAACTTTTGATCATTTGAATCTCCTGAAGATCCAAATCTGACTTTGGGTCCAACAATAAAGTCATTACCCACTAAATCAAGTTTGAGACAATTCACGTCGAGTGACACTTTCCTTGCCACGACACGAAACCCAGTCGAGTGTAGGGACGTAGATCTATGTTCGAATATATCTATGAACATTGAACCGTTTTAGATTTCTCTCTCTAGAAAAAGTTTTACGTAAAAAGATGGAGACTCAGAGACCCGAAAACTCGAGACACTGACACCTCCTTTCAACGGGACAGAAGAGACAGTAAAACACAGTGGAATATTTTCAGTAGACCTAAAGACTTTCAACCTAATTTCAACAGTCGTATCTCTCATGACCGGTGAGCTAGACCCTCCGACAACTAGGTCCTCAGAAGGCACACTTTTCCCCCGAGGTTACCCGAGATTCCCTACACCTAGGACTGAAGTATGTACGTTCCCCAAAAACTCTACAAAAGTAAATCAAGACTCTAACCCTTTTGTATTTACAATGGCACAGAAGTAAGTTGATGCCTTCGTCAATAAACTCGTGGTCTAACAGGTCACCCACACACAAGGGATACGACAGTCCGACAGCTCTGACTACACTTCGACGTTGACATAGTACCTATGACTAGGAAGTTTCCATAGACACCAACCCTTGGTCGAAACTACACCGAGTACTTGAAGGACCCGGTCGTGAATCCGGACGGAAACTACCTTAGCGGGGAGTCAGTCTATATTCGTTACACAGACTTTGACATAGAGAAAGGCACAAATTCTGTCACTATCCTTATCCATGTACTCACACCGACTCCTTTAGGAAACCGTGAAGTGTACCGGGTCTACATTGTATTTTCTTAGTCTCCTCAAACACAATACTCTTCGTCCCCTATTTACATAACGTCTCCTAAACCCTTTATCAATCGTAAAAACACCAGAGAAATCGTCATGGGGTGGCAACGGACCTTTTCGTTGTAATCACTAGTCTCTTTAACACTTAGAGAAACGTAGACCCGGTGGTACTTCGACGGAATCCGTGCCCGACTAGGTATCGGGGTGTCAGAACTCCGAAGGAGACAGAACAAGAGTCAACGAATACTAAAAAAAAAAAAGTCAAGTCTGTAAATTAATAAGGTCTAGATTCTATCACTCGTTTACCAAAGTACTGTAAAATCTACCAGTGGATATCAGTATAACAGTCTTAAGAGTAAATTCGATATCCACACTGAAAGAGACGTGTGTGATTCATATCGATAACAAATATTTGGATGACGTCGCTTTCCTGGTGCAAGTATGGACCACAGAGAATGGACCTCTTTCACTGGTTCACACGTGAAGTCTCGTCGGAGACAACACTGGAATTAAAGAACTAAACCACACTTTTGTCAATGTAGTATGAAATTTTATTTTCTACAAAAACAGTACACGACGACGACATACACGGTCTATTCCTAAAACATTGAGTCTAAATAAAGACTTACAGTCACTGACAACGACGACATCAACTGATACACTTAAATTTACCCTACAGGGAAGTCGTCTTGGCAATTTTTTCTAGACGAAGTCCAACTCGACTGGTAATGTGAAGGGTTACAAATAAGATACCCTGTAAGGGTAACGTATTTGGTCTCCTAATCATTTTGGTTCAAGTCAGTGCCTTCACAAGAGGACTTGAGTCTTCCTTCCTCGTCACACAACAGGACCCACCAAACGTCAGGCACCATCTCGTACTACAGGATTTTGTTCGTACAGACCCCCGGAGACAGTTTGTCCTCCCGTGACCCACTGAGACTGTGGTATTATAGTCTGTCATAGTAACAATCTTGTCATTGTTTATGACAAATATTTGTGTCCGGTGTAACGGTAACACGAAAAAGTAGGGAAAATTCGTGAAAATGGATACTGACGTGAAGGAAATCCGAGGAAGTAATGGAAAAAGATCAGTGTATGGTGGTAAGGTGGTTCAAGGTCGTAGAGAATTAATACCTTCCGAATAAGGTACAGTTTAATTTATACTTTTGTGATCGTAGGGTTTAATTATATTAAATGTATTGATTTAGAACGACACAACTTCACATCCACGAGTAGCCGTATTCATAATGACATCCACGTAAACAGACTCAGGTAACCCGAAGTTGTTATTCATAATTAAAGTGAAACTAAACCTCCGACCTCTTCAGGTCCTAGTTCTACAGTCGTCTGAACACAGATCTTCCCTGTTCCTCGAGAAACCCTGGACAAAATATTCTCGCGATTAGGGTGAGTAGTCCCGAGGGAGCTTTTCTGGGGTGGAGGTCTGTGGTAGTGAAACCCCTGACCTAAAGTTGTACACCTAAAACCCACTCCCCTCCTTTGTTTGTAAGTTAGACATCGTTGTCAATTTGTGAATAAGTAATTTTAGACCTCCAGAAAAACGTAAAACCTTCGACAGAAATTAAAGAAACTCTAGTGTTGTAAAATATGTAAGGTCCCGGGGGACACTCGAGTCTGTGGGAGTGGCACAAGGACGTCCCGGACTGAACCTTGGTAGGGACAACGACCGAGACGGAACGACTTAAGACGAGAACTAACCCACCCAGACTGGACACAATAAGTCAACGAGTCAACACAGACTGAGAATAACTGGGTGTCTGACACCGTGCGGTCCGAAGGGACACGAAGTGGTAGAGGGCATCGAACGAGTTTGAGTACAGGCAGCTCAGTCACTGCGGTAGGTTGGTAGAGTAGGAGACAGTAGGGGAAGAGGGGGACGGAAGTCAGAAAGGGTCATAGTCCCAGAAAAGGTCACTCAGTCGAGAAGTGTTGTCCACCGGTTTCATGACCTCGAAATCGAAGTCGTAGTCAGGAAGGTCACTTATAAGTCCCAACTAAAGGAAATCCTAACTGACGAAACAAGAGGAACGATAGGTTCCCTGAGTCATAAACAGTCAGAAGAACTTCGGAAAATAAAAAGTGGGCCTTTTTTTAAACCGGTGTCCACTCTTCTGTAGACGAGGAGATTCGGACATCGTTGTTTAGACTCGAACGTAGAGAAACTCAACGTCACATGTCCAGGAAGAAGCACCATGAAGAGGTTCGGTCTAAGTCCATGATCAAGTCACTCTGGGATCCTCAGGACAAATTAGTCACGGTTCCGTCATAAAGAGTAGTATGTAATTTTTGTGTGTGTGTGTGTGATAAATTTCAGTGAACGATTTGTGTCGGAAAAAGAAACAAATTAGTAGTTAAACAACTACCACCAAATCAACGATTCAGGACAGACTGATAACGCTGAGACACCTGACATCGGGAGGACCGAGGAGACAGGTACCCTAAGAGGTCCGTCCTTACCCACTCAACGGTAAAAGAACCCAACCAGGTTTTCAAGTAAACCAAAATTCATTTTTATTTTCTGTATAAAAGTCAAAAGTAGTTCTTGAACTAACTTATTGCCTAACTGATTGCCTTACTTGAAAACCCGGTTGGGTCGTCAAAGATAGTACAAAGTATGGTCGTGCAGAGATAGAAACGCACGAAACGAGGAAGGATGAAAAAAAGTTGGGTGTTGAAAAAAGAACAGGTGGGAATTCGTACACAAAGATCTCGAGGAAAGAGGAAAAAAGAATAACGATTCTCAGTGAGAACGAACACGACAAATTAGTCAGAACTGATTTGACGTGGAGGATAAAGTCAACTATGTACTAGAAGGACTGATATTTTTCAGTGAAACAAGAAATATTTTTGAAACGTGAATTGTCTTTCACACAAGAAACCACTTGAACAGATAACATACACACACTCTAATGGACGTAACTTAAATATCTTCATACTTTTTAGTTGGATTAAAAGACAATGACCGAACAGGTCTCAAAAATTTGACCTCCACGACACAACTATAGTTTGGATTCAGAAAGACTAGAGTCCGTCAGTCTTATGTTTCATACACTATTCTCCAAAAAATTTTTTTTAATAGAACAAAGGGTTAGAATTTTGTAAGGGTACACTGTAAGCAGAAATGACTATTATAACAACGTCCGAGTTTTCTCGGACTAATTAGAAACATCGTAGAAAATCCAAACTTAGTGTGAAAGTAGACTATCATCCTTGACTCAGTGACCACTTCATACAAGTAGGTTCTGAGATCGGATCTGTCCCCAGTCTTTTGTAGAAGAATTTCCTGATCTGCCATTTATAAACTCTGAAACGGTCGGGATGTCAAAGATGGTATCGATGAGGTGAGACGAAAGCACTGTACTTCCGTCGACATTACACATTTACTTACCCTACCGACACAAGGTCAATTCGAAATAAAAGTTTTTGCTCGTCCACCGGGTCAAATGACTGGGGATGAGATCTTCTTTCGATTCAAGATCTTAAAGACGAAAATTACGACGCTCATTTTAGTAGACTGTTTTAACACTTTTTTTCCGTCAACAGGAAAGAGTAAAGATCTTGAGTTTTATAAATCGGTTAAAACAAAAATTTTAATCGAATAGAGATATTACCAGAAAATATTCACATTACTGTTAAACCCGTCTCATCGACGTTTTATACTTTAACCTAAAGGAAACAAGAGATGAAATAAAAGAGGACGGATCAGAACTACCTTAAGACTCGATACTTCCAGGGAGGTGTAGAGAGTTTTATTAGTTATAGAAAATTCAGTCAGGGATTTAGTACCTTTCGGAACTAATGGATTGACTCTGTAACTCAAGAAACTAGTAGTAGGTATACACACATAGGGTTGTAGACATCACAATATCTGACCTTAGACTTACAAACCGATGAACGTAATAATCGTCAAAGTACGTAAAATGAATGGTTGCTTTTCTGGTCATACTGTAAATCCCCTGAGCATGTCTCAACCCGTGTTGACTCGCTGAAGGGAAAGTGAAAAGTGAAAGTACGTAACCTCTTCCTTTACCGTTGGGTGAGGTCACAAGAATGGACCTCTTAGGGTCCCTGCCCCCTCGGACTTCGTAAGATCCACCTTAAACGGACAACTATCAAAAGGTCATCCAAGTTTAACGTTTAGAAGAAGACATAATATCATCTCTTAAACCCCACCATACTCGATGTGCCCCCAAAAATTCCCTTAATAGAAAAAGAGTACTTTCTTGTTTAAGGACCCTGAAACATACGTTTATTCACGGCTAATATTGTTTACTCGGATCACTTAAACATTTTCTCAGTATTCGTCTAAGAACTCAGAGAAATCGTCAAGAGTAAATAAACATTAACTTTTTCGTTTAGAAACGATTTTATTAAAAGTAGGCAGCACACACAAGTAAAGTCTCACGGGAAGGAGAGGGCCCGGTCCGACCGACACACGTAGGAATTATGTCCTACGTGGAAACCCCTTACCGGGGGAGCACCGACAACTCAGGACGAATAGACAAACGGGAAACCGAGAGGAGTACTGAATGTCCTTTATATGTTAAGAACATGTCTTCCAGAAACTTTAAACTCACGGACCCCCTTGACTTTTCAGGACCACCTGAAACCCACAGATAATATTACTTAGATAATATTAGTGGACACTGTGAAAAGTAATTAAGGTTCATTTTCCTCTCTCAAAACGGTTTTTTCTACCAAACCTAAAATTGTAACAGACGAAGTGTCTACACAATATTTACCTTATTTGGACACACTTATTCATTTCATTCCACTCAACAATCTGCACAAATTAAACGTTTTTTCTCGAAGACATAAATTACTTCTTAAGTTATTCGAAACTTATTGATACAAGTAAAGAGTCCATTCTTAAACCCTTGTTAGCGTTTCGGGTACAAACTCAGTAGTGTTTCAACTTAGGACTAAATAGCATTCCTTAAAAAGGAGATGCGGTACGAAGTATTACTAGGGATTCTGTACAATCCGAATTCAATCATGCACTAGGTTATAATTTTACCTCCCTCATTTAGAATTCCGTCACAGATACAACTTACAAAAATAAAGTGACCTACCGTGGAACCGACCGGATAAAGTCAACCGTGGTTTTCTTCATTGTTCCAAGTCTGTGGCTAGAACGGGAAATTATCTACGAGGTAGAAAGCATCCACCAGAATCCATTAAAATTGAGTGGAACACGAAGGAAAATCGGAGGGTTAACTGACTTCCACATCGAAACTAAAAAGAAGTACAACGTACTATTAAGATTGGTCGTTGTAAATAAATAAGTGAATAAACCTGGGTAAAACCGTTTGTTCAATTATTAAACCCCGTACACTTAAAAAGATATGATCTCAAGTAACAGTAGTAGTAAATCTGTGTACTATAAAATCTCTCCTTTATCGAGTCGGGGAAACAAAATGTCTTTTCGTAATGTCCAGATCTCTCCACCCCTCGTCCACCTGTCACTATTTTCGTTCTCCAAGTGATCCTAAAAGGGTAATTACATCTAAGTACTCAGTATCGGATCACAATGGAAGGTGTGAAACTAAGACACGTCATTCACGGGATGCTCGTTTGAAAGTTTCTACACCTGTACGTAGACCAAGGTCGTTCCTTGGCCTTGGCAACGGTAGTCACAGTCTGTACTCACTTCGTGTCGAACAAGAGACGGGGGATAGCGACCACTAAGAAGTCGAGGTGGTAGAGGATGGAGAAGGAGAAGGTCAGCCATTGAACAGACAAGTGAGTCACGGTCGACAACATGAAAAGTTCCAAGACATAACATTCTAATTTTTTAAGGGAAATAGAAAAATATAAAGAAAATTATTTAAATAAATAAAAGTTACCTTCCTATTAACGAGATGTTACAAAACAACCAAAAACGGTGTACAGTTGCACTTAGTCGGTATCCATATGTATACAAAAAAAAATACATAAATCCATATGTACACAAAAACACATAATAAACACACTTCACAATCAACGAGTCAGTGGACGGTCCGAGAAGACAGGTACCTAAAGAGATCCATACTTACCACGTCACCCACGGGAAAGAAAGAGGTTGTCATTATGACATTTGAGTGACACCACGTCATGACATATCGGCTAACACAATCAACCCATGGACCCGATTGAGACACCCTGAATTCTTGTTTAACCTGAAATTTTACACGACAACCTTGCCTGCTCAGGGAACCTGACGTTCCTCTAGGTTGGTCAGGTAGGATTTCCTCTAGTCAGGACCCACAAGTAACCTTCCTGACTACAACTTCGACTTTGAGGTCATGAAACCGGTGGAGTACGCTTCTCGACTGGGTAACCTTTTCTGGGACTACGACCCTTTCTAACTCCCGTCCTCCTACTGTCTCCTACTCTAACACCCTACCGTAGCGGTTGAGTTACCTGTACCTAAACCCACCTGAGACCCTCAACCACTACCTGTCCCTCCGGACCGCACGACACTAAGTACCCCAGCGTCCCTCAGCCTGTGTTGACTCACTGACTTGACTAACCTTGCCTTGAACAACCCTACATCCCTAGAATTCTCATCACATCGTAGACACCATGGACACGGTCTGATTCCGAGAACACAGAAAACTTTAGAGAACGGGGTGTGACTACGGATCACAGTTAGTCCTTCACACCATTAACAATGGGTCATGGGAACTTTCACGATGGTCCGTCCTTCAACACCCTCACGTTCGAACCACCACCCCTACTCAGCATCTTCGGAGTCCTAGAGATCACTCCGAATGACAAAGGACGAACAGATTTAGTCCATTTGAAACAGTGCAATTACGTAGAAGAGATAGTGGCGGTGGAAGACAAAAGTCACCTGTGATACAAACGGAAACTGAAAGAATAATTCTGTCGTGTGGAGAGTAGTTTACATAGACAGTGTTGCGGACCCAACGAATTCTGAGTCTGGCAGTGACCACATAAGGTAAATCGTTACAGGATGTCTAGTCTTGTGTAATGTCTGACTTGAGGTCCATGGGCGTAGATCCTTTGTGCCCAACTCACGTGTCTACCCTGGGAACCAAAGGACCAGTCTTCCTTAACCACGGGCTGACTCACTGAGGACTACATAGACAGTAACTGCAGTCTCCACAGGGAGCAGAAAGGAAACAGACCATAGTCGTACGAAAGGGTGGGGTGAAAAATCACGAAAAGAACCAGGAAAGTCGAGGGTGGAACCAGACGTAGAGTCTATGACACCTTTTTTAAACTTCCTGTGGGGTTTCTTTCGGAGTAACCGTTTCTAAAACCAGGGATGAAGACATAAAAGACGAGATTGAAAACGTTTTATTTAACTCGACTTTACAAAAACAACTTTATCAAATTCGATATGGTAATCGTAGGTCGGGTGTTCAATCGTAATGGAAACTGGAAAAAGTCTTTTTCTTAAAAGGAGACTGGACCTGAATTGTCTACCCCGACAGTCTCAACTAAAACAAAGGGTAACCGGTAGGTCGTGTCGCGGACCCGCAATCATCGTAAGAACTTTATATGTGTAATCGTCCAAACTCATGAGTCGTTGTAGAGTAATTCAAACACGTAATAATGTCGAAGAAACCCATTTCTACTTTCTAATATCTGTATTCCCTATATCAAGATCAACAAATATAATGCTTACTTTATTGGTTCGGCACCCTTCATTGCCCCGAAAAAATTGTATTCGTCGGTCGTAACCAATACCACTCTGAGTTCGAGTCCGAATTGTCTATGAGCATTTTTAAATCCAAGTGTTCCTCACCACAGTCAAGAAAAAACTCCCTCCCGCTAAGTCCACTTAAAAACACACCGAACTTGACGGGGTCTCCCTGAGGTGACTCCGTACTTTACCCACCGGACAATATTCAAGGGGTACAACCCTACCATAAATCGTGAACCAGTTGTCTGACTCAGAATCGTACTACGACCACACCGAGTCTTGAGTTACGGTGTAAAGGGTCCTGGACAGGTTGAGGGTTCTTTGTACGAATACCTAAGTCTGTTAACCTAAAAGAATCGAACGAAAAGAGTCAAATGTCCGTTTTTATCTCTTCGCTGACCGAAGAACGGACTTAAAAAAAGGACTCTGGATCTTTCCTATAGACCATTAAGGAAGGAAATGAAACATAAATTTACATAATAAAATATCGACATGCACTTCTTATTCTATAAGGATTCCTTTTCCAAATAACTATAATAGTAAAACATTGGTCAAATAACTCTACATTAAGTGTATGGTATGTAGGTGGACAAATTTCACATGTGAGTTATCAAACACATAATGTAAATTTTGAGGTAATTTAATACCTTGCCTCTTCCGTTACCGTGGAGTGAGGTCATGAGAACGGACCTTTTAGGGTACCTGTCTCCTCGGACCATCCGACGTCTGGTACCCCAACGATTCTCAGCCTGTACTGACCCGCTGAAGTGAAACTGAAAAGTGAAAGTACGTAACCTCTTCCTTTACCGTTGGGTGAGGTCACAAGAACGGACCTCTTAAAGTCCCTACCACTTCGGACCACCGACGATAGATACCTCAGCGTGTCTCAGCCTGTGCTGACTTCACTGAATCGTCATCGTCGTCGTCATTTAATACCTTTTTATGTATGTTGTATTTTAAACAGTTGAATTGGTAACGATTCACAAGTCAATTAAGTCACCATAATTAATGTAAGTGTCACGACACGTGGGTAGTGGTGAAGATAAAGACTTTGAAAAAGTAGCAGAGTTCATCTTTGAGACATGGGTAATTCATTTTTAAGGGGAAATGGTAGTCGTAGGGGGTCGGGGACCATCGGAGAGTAGACAAAGAAGAGAGATACTTAAATTGAGGAAACCCGTGGAGTATATTCACATTAGTATGTCACAAACAGGAAACTACAGACCGAGTAAAACATTACAGTAGTTCCAAGTAGATACCCCATCGTACACGGGTTTGAAGTAAGGAAGAATACCACACTTGAGGTCTGTCCACTGCACCCGTTTTGTCCCCATGGGACATACCGGGAAGTGGTGTCAACGAGTCAGATTTCGTCATTCTCTCCTTTTATCAGTCCTTTTCTGAGAGGGAAGAGGGTTCCAACGAAATTTCGTGTAAAATTCTGGGAAACGGGGAAGACTAAAAGGGACATCGTAAAAGAGTACATACGACCCGTGTGAACCAGGAAGTCACAAGACCAAACCGTAAGTAGAAAAGGGTCACAATGAATTGAGTCCAAACCGACGAGTGACGAGCTTTCGGTTATGATCTCTGACAACTAACCCTTCCTTTCTAACGAAATAAGTCCTCCGGCCATTGGACCCCTCTTCCGCCTGAGTACAGGTTCTTGGTTGTAGACAAGAGTAGTAAAATTCTAAAACGGGTATATCATTGTAAAAAACGAAAATTTTAGATGTCTAATATCTTACCTATAACGCCCGAAGTTATATCTTACATTTGTAATTGCCTTCACTAATGATCAAACTAATGTTAACCTAGGTAAAAGAAAAAAAAAAACGGACAAAACTTATATCATTAAACATATGTGGAGACAAAGGGAATTAGAACTTTAAGTTCTAATGAGACATAATATATAACTGTGTCGACTCTTTACCAAAATCCATTTTCTCATTTGTTTTTTTAATGACTTATGGATGACACACAAAAATCAACTTGATACAGGAAAGGACTTTTAAGAGGTAATTATCGGAGGAGAGGGAGAACAAAGAAAATAGCAACTCCGTGCAAACGACTCCAATTACAAGTACGGGTTCAAGTGTATCGACTTGAACCGGACGACTGGGGTAACGGGCATGTTAAAGGGGGTGTCTCACAACCTAGTCCAGAGTTTTGAGTAACCGTTCGGTAGTTTCAAGACAAACTTTGATTTTTTCCTTTTGGACAAAAGACTTTGCACTTGAGAGTTAATGTATTTTACCTACGAAGACTTTTGCCATAACAGAGTTGTCCCGCCTGACATTTGGAACTTGTTGTCACATTTGGAGTACAATACATTCTTCCCTCAAATATCTCGGCTTATAGGTGACTCGACACAAAGGCGAGGTCATTACCCGTCTCAACGATCCCATTGTTCCCTTCCTCGGAACGAGAAGATTCACCCGACGAGCACGCCACAGGGTGTACCGATTTTACTCTCCCCGGGTCCCTCCTCTCACCACCCCTCCCCCACCATCTCGCGACCACACACACACACACAATGAGCGAGTCAGCACAGGCTGAGAAACGTTGGGGTACTGACGGTCCGAGGATACAGATACCTTAAGAGGTTCGTTCGTATGACCTCACCCAACGGTACGGGAAATCCCCTAGAAGGGCTGAATCCCTAGCTTGGACTCAGAGGGTGTAGTGTCCGTCTAAGAAATGGTAGACTCGGTGGTCCCTCCGACCCCTACTAACTTATGACCCTGCAAACCCTCTTCCTCTTATTCGGGTCTATTAAGACCATCGTTTCTCTTGAGTTTCTGTTTTACCGAGTAAGTGACCCCGACTATGGTGGGACAAGAGAGGTGGGAATAAAGGCCCAATCTGGGTCGATCTACAAGATGGCACTAACGAAAATCGAAACATTGGTGGTCATTAGTGTGACCAAAGTATAAAGTCAAAAATGTCTACCGCTTTTTAGGGAATTGACAGAGTCACAGAGAAGTTTGAGGTATATAGACATAAAGAGTTATTACTGAGACTGAATGATCGAAACCGAGGTGGACGAGTTACACAACTTTTTGTCTAAGAACCCTAGGTGAGACCTGGGGGATTAATTGGAGACATTGCTCTGGGACCAAGATGTAAAAATTGTCCGAGGAGTGACCACTAAAGATGTATGTGTCTAAAGTGATGATGACAAACTGTGTAATATAACTTTATAGGTGGTTTTTCTTTTAAACTCACTGAAATGAAGTTTACTGTAGTACTTATTCCTTGTTTGACCATAACTTAAGATCAAAGAAATTAATCTTAAGAAAGGGTAACTAAGTAATGAAGTTTTCCATAGATAACTCGAAAACGGTATACGGACCAGACCCTTATTTTCTGTCAGAGAAAAAGCCATCAACGCACCAATCCTTCTTTATGGGGAGTCAACACAAAAATTTAGAGTGTCGGGGGACTCTGAGTTTGGAAATTACAGAGAAGTCACGAAGTAATTCATCGGTTCTACGAGTCAAGACTTCTTCCGTTTTCGTACCGTCCCTCATACTTGTACCTGTCGAACCCTATCTTACAAACTAACTCTCCAAAACTCTTTATTTGAACTAAACATACCTCTCCCGTCTACTGTCTACTGTAATTTACAATGTGAGAACGAATTTAAGGTAACGTCATCGGAAAACTTCTGTCCATATCGTGTATGATAAACGGACACCTAAATTACGTAACATAGGATTAAGTCTTATACAAATGACTTAGGGATAAACACGATTCGTCTTGTGGTTCTTTTTTTCGTCTAAGAAACAAATTTTTAGTTCCTACGCATATATATATATATACCTTAAATCTTTCTACCATTGCTACTGGGATATACACTCTGTCGTTTTCTCTGTGTCTACATTTCTTGTCTGAAAACCTGAGACACCCTCTTCCGCTCCCACCCTACTAAACTCTCTTATCGTAACTTAGTACATACAATAGTATACACTTTATCTAGCGGTCAGGTCCAAACTACGTACTCTGTCCTACGAGTCCCGACCACATGACCCTACTGGGGCTCCCTACCCTACCCCTCCCTCCACCGTCCCCCCAAGTCCTACCCCTGTGTACATGTGGGTACCGACTAAGTACAGTTACATACCGTTTTTGGTGATGTTATAACATTTCATTAATCGGAGGTTAATTTTATTTATTCAATTTTTATTTTATTTTTAGTTCCTACGCATATCTCTTAAAATCTTACTAAAAGTAGTTTTCACCAGACCTTTATGACGTAAACGACAACCACGGTACCCTCTTCTTTTTCTGTGTAATTTTACAGTTATATACCACTGAAACCCACAAGTGTCTCTCACATCCGGAGGGAAATACTAACCTACATCTTTAATGACCTTACTTTAACGTGAAGAAGAGTCACATCCACCGGCGGAGAGACAGAGGAACCGGTGGTCGGAGAAAAACAGTCTACTCGGTGTGTCTCGTTCCGACCATGTCGAGGTCTCGGGTCCTACCAGACAGATTAGGTAGAATCGAAGACATTCAAAAAAGGGACACGAAATTTTTGAGACAAAACTCTCAAGTTTTAATCGGCACCACTATTCTGTACGATCAAAGGACCCAGAAACCTTCTCTCCTTACCAAGTCTTCACTAGAGTCACCGAACGTAAAGGACCCGACTAACAACAAGGAAATGGTCGAAATAACTGATTTTCTCGTCCACTAAGTAAATTTGAGTATACAATCTACGTCAATTCGTACCGAAGACTTTCCTGGTGGAGTGGGCAATTCACGTTTATTTATTGCTATACACATATGTCGTCTCAGATTTTCGTATAATCTGTTAACTACTCTTACTTATTATGTACAAGAGACTATCACAAACGAGACACACCATCGTATAAAATTTTCACCCCACTATTCTTTGGGAGACGCACTCCGGACGTAAATCAATTCTGTTCGAATTGGTAGTAGACGGTATAAATATTGTTGTCGTAGTTAAGTCCCAAAATACGAGTTTCGAACATCTTATTTAATCCTCTATACGAAACTTTTTAACTACAAATGTTATATGTGTATCATTAGATTTTCTTTTTACGGAACAGTTATAATTACGTCATCAAAGACACATAAGAGTAAAATTAATACACTACCGAAGATTACGAAATCTCAAAGAGTAGTACCTACTAGGGACCTTGAACCGGTACAGGGTAAATTACCTTACCTGCAAAGTCAAAATTAAATCGGAATAAAGATGACGATTCACTTCCGGGTCAAATATATTGAGTTAAATATGCCAACATATTTGAGTAGAAGACTCGGATATTGAACTTTTGACTTAGAAACAAGACTATAGTAATATAAATGTAACTTATTTAGACTTCAATCTGATGTCCAACTACAACTTTACCCAGGTCAGATAGAATGACGATTTTGAAGGATGTGTTATGTTGTGTTACATTTTCCCAATTCTTTACTACCATATCTATTTATTGGTTTTTATCTCCGAATAGATTCTGATCCAACGTATTATTCCTTTATTATCCCATCATTAATCCAAGAATTCTTAATTGCAAGGAACATATGTGACAATATAAATCTTAGCTATTGGTTGTTCCAAGATGACATGTCGTGTTCCTTGAGATGAGTTATGAGACATTATTGGAATTAACCTTTTATTAAACTTTTTCTTAGGCAAGTCAACGTGTCGGCACAAGCTGAGAAACGCTGGGGTCGTGCGGTCCGAAGGGACAGGTAGTGGTTGAGGACCTCGAATGAGTTTGAGTACAGGTAGCTCAACTACTACGGTGAGTTGGTAGAGTAGGAGAGCTGCGAAGAGGAGGACGGAAGTTTCTTATCTACGTACATATACGTTTTGACTCAGCGAGACGAAATATGGCCTTTGATTGTGTTGTGACAACTAGTTGACATGAGGTTGCATTTGTAATTATTATTTATTTATTTAAAACCGAAATCGTTTTTTTTAATTAAAGTAAAAATATAAATATATTTTATACCCAGATCTATAGTTGATACGTAAACAACAGATTCTTTGAGAATTTGAGGAAACATTACGTGATTTGGATAAACGAGAGGAAAACGTGTAGTCTAAAAAGTGTTATTCCGGAGAGAACCAAATCACCAGTGACATAAGTAAGAAATCGTAAAAGTGTGTAAAATCAACTACTTTATAGTCAGGAAAAGGAAGGTCATGAACTCTTTAGAGAATTGACAATATACTTTCTTGACTCTTCTATTTCATGGAATCCAGTTACCGATAAAGGTTCTGTGCACTAGAGTACAACTGAGATCTCTCTGGAATAACTCAGAAACCAGACCTTATTAAGCCTAAACTGATGTACGTGAATTTTCTCTCGATACGGCTACCGGTCAGACCCTTTTGGTGACCTAGACTTTAAGTGAATTGGGGAGAGGGAGGAGGTAGACATATCGTTCCCAAGGACGAATGGTTCGAATTAGAACTGACCGTCAGAAATTCTTGACACGGGACAGGTAATAAAGAGGAAATGGAAAGGTGAAATCAAAGAGAGAAATAAGAAACAGAGCAGGGTAGAAGGGTATACATAAAAGTCAAGAATATTTAGGAATATTCGTTTATTTTAGGTTATAACTGTTTTAACATTTAACAACGGGACTCTAACGAAAGTGAAGTGGTTTTGGGAAGTCACACCCGAAAACATCTATAGAAAAGACCGAGTACAGGAAAAACTCGGAAAAGGTTTCTCCACTTACAGAAGTGAGGATGGACTCAGTGAGGTCCCAGTCATCATTTGTTGAGTAGTGTTCTAGTTTAACGTGTTAAAGACAAGAACCAAACAAAAAAATTTTTGAGTAAAACATCGTCTTAGATTGAGGAGGTTCGACGAAGGATTTTAAGAAAGAACTGAAGACTGTGGAAAAAAAAGGGGGGAAAAGACCTTTTTAGACCAAAAGACGAAAGACGGTGCATCCATATTTGTAAGACAATCCGTTGGAACTATCTAATACAAGGCAGTGGGGAGGGAGGTCCATCTATTCAGGAGTGGATCGAGGTTTCACATTTATTCAAAAAGTATGTGAGAACCGATCTAAGAAGTCAGTTCTTAAACAACGACAACAACAAACAAAAAATCAGTGATTCAACACAGACTGACAAACGTTAGGATACCTGACGTCTTGCGGTCCGAGGGACAGGAGGTGACACAGGGTCTCAAGTGAGTCTAAGTACAGGTAACTCAACTACAACGGTAGGTTGGTAGAGTAGGAGACAGCAGGGGAAGAGGAGGACGGGAGTTAGAAAGGGGTCGTAGTCCCAGAAAAGGTTACTCAACCGAGAAACGTAGTCTACCGGTTTCATAACCTCGAAGTCGAAGTCGTAGTCAGGAAGGTCACTTATAAGTCCCAACTAAAGGAAATCCTAACTGACCAAACTAGAACGTCAGGTTTCCTGAGAGTTCTCAGAAGAAGTCGTGGTGTTAAACTTTCGTAGGACAAACAAACGAGATTGTATTTACGAAAGGTTAAGGGGTAAAAGTAACTTTTAGTATCACAAATTCTCTGGAGTGAGGTCTCTGTCTCACACACCGAAGTGTGGTCAAAGGTCTCACGGTCAACACAGTACAACCCATCCAATGAACCGACGACGACGACGACGATTCAGCGAAGTCAGCACAGGCTGAGACACTCTGGGGTATCTGCCGTCGGGTGGTCCGAGGGGGCAGGGACCCTACGAGGTCCGTTCTTGTGACCTCACCCAACGGTAAAGGAAGAGGTTACGTACTTTCACTTTTCACTTTCACTTCAGCGAGGCAGCACAGGCTGAGAAACTCTAGGGTACCTGACATAGGATGGGCCAAGGAGGTCGGTACCCTAAAAGGTCCGTTCTCATGACCTCACCCCACGGTAGCGGAAGAGACCAATAAACCGAATCAAAGGAACACTATTTCACCTTCACCACTATTAAAGAATATTCTAACTACTCTAATACCGGATTACCCAATTATATACATTTCTAATTTATCATTCTGTCAGGGTCTGTTTCAAGATCACATATTTATGAAACCAATAAAGACGACAAAGGTTGAGGTGGACAGACAGAGGGTTGAAGTTGATTTCCAGTAGAGAAGATCCTTTTGATTAAAAAACGACAGAGTAAAATTAACAAAGACATACAGATTGGGAGTACCGACCTACCGTAGTGGCTGAGTTACCTGTACTCAAACCCACTTGAGACCCTCAACCACTACCTGTCCCTCCGGACCACACGACACTAAGTACCCCAGTGTTTCTCAGCCTGTGCTGACTCGCTGACTTGACTTGACTTGGGAGTACGATCTGATCTCATCTGAAAAACGAGAATACACAAGAGACGACACAGAATGAATTGAACTTTTTTAAAAAGAAAAGGATGATTTCTCGTTCAGACAAAAATTTAGACCTTATTAAAGACTTCTAAAATTCAAGAATTCAGTTGAGGCGTACAACCTAAAAACAAAAATAGGCTCGTACACCCTAGAATCAAGAGACTGGTCCCTAACTTGGGTGTGGGGGAAGTAACCTTCGTGCCTCTGAATTGGTGACCGGATGGTCCCTTCGGGGACGCACAACTTAAAAACTACTCTCTAGAAATTTCTATGATCTCCCACGAGATATCCCGGACCTGAAGTATTTCCTCTTACCTTTACAGTAACCACTAATTAAAGGGAAAGATATTCTCTCGAAAGACTGACATCAATATTGAGTGGAATTGGTCGAGAGATCCTTTTAACCCACTCACAAACACATAGACACACGGAAGGTGTCTAAACGTGTAAAATGTCATGTAAAAATGTTACAACT
The DNA here is from genome assembly GCA_006410555.1 of Capra ibex. Taxonomy (NCBI): domain Eukaryota; kingdom Metazoa; phylum Chordata; class Mammalia; order Artiodactyla; family Bovidae; genus Capra; species Capra ibex. Next base: position 45,980,687 of record SJYO01037955.1, on the reverse strand, counting down.
TGTAAATAACACTGTCCCTTTATTTAATTGAAACTTTTACAAAGAGATTTGAAAATGAGCATAAATTATCCAAACGGAATCTTTAAATCTGTACCCAACTGTTAAGAATGACATCATGGGAGAGGGACCTCCTGTAAGGGTAGGGATTTACAACCACTACAATGGCTTACCTTCGAAAGTAACTTAGTCTATGGCTGTTGTTAAGGTTGTTACCTGTAATAGTGGTCCATAACTATTGTGGATTCTCGTTTAGTAATACTGTATCACGTGGGACCATCCTTATGACTTTTATGTGTACCCGTTATAATAGAAATAAAGTAAAAGGAGAAATCTTATTTTGAAAACCGTAAACTTTCCAGTAAATAATTTTTGTCTTTAAAGACCTGTATTTGTTAGTACAAAATCTAAGGGGGGGGTGAGAATAACATTTACATAAAACTTAAACAACACAAAGAGGTACGAAAATTTTAAGAAAGGAATTCCATTTTTTTCTTTTTTTGGTTTCAACAACTAGTTTGGATGGACTTCGTTTACGTCCATCCAAACTAGTTTTCAACCTAAAAAAGTCGGTCTTAGTAATATTTTGGTCGTACAGACCACTATAAACAGACGTCTACGTAAAATACTCAGTCAAGATTGAAACATACAATGGAATTTTTTTGTTATTAACCTAACAGAACATAAATTTGGACAACTCAAAAATATCGGGACTTAAACGTCTCACTGTGTCAAATTAAACGATACTGGTGTACAAATTGAAGCAGTTCTTTAGAACTAACCCAGAGTACTGCACTAGTTCTGCTTACCAGAAAAAAACTAAGACAAAGGGAGAATATTAGTCGTCTTTTATATAGACGGAGTGTCTACCTTTGTCTTAGTTTTCCTCTGTGACAAGAAGTAGAACTAGTGTGCTACTTCGTCGTTAGTTTGGTCTTTACTGTGAAGTCAGAGGCTGTGTATGACAACGTATAAGTACAATCCAAAACGGTATCTGAACCGCAGTAGAAAAAGTGACATTAGACAAACTGTAATAGGGATTCTTGAAATATCAGAGGACCAAGATCTACTTTACTAACTAATTAGGTTTAAACATAAAAGTTTCATCTTTGAACCGTCACCTACCCTGGAAACATACTAAGTTCGACAGGATATATCTTTTTACGGATATATTATCAAGTCTCTCGTTATATTTATCCTTAGCGTAACTTCAGTATTATAACATTGGAAGTCCGGTATACCTCTTTATGAGGCAATTAGTAAAAGAAGAAAACAAAATATATGGTCAATTACATACGGTCACTAAAAGTAACAGTGTCTTACTGTAGTAACAAGTGACTGTTTCATTGTTTTTATGTCTTAATACGATTCCTCTTTACCTTGACCTTTTACAGCACTTCATACATCAGTAACATCCTTCTTAGATCCTTTGTGTATTAGGGACACCAAAGGTCCACCAATTACGGATCTTTGACACTGTAATACGTTCCAACGTAAAAGACTTCTCTCAGTCACGATATGAACCCTGAACCTAAAAAGTAGACTTCTATACCCTTCGGTTGATTACTTACATTGGTTGTTTTACGATGGATTTACTACCACTAGTAGACGTATAGTCTTGTAGATGTTAAGTCATGTACCCGGTTCTATTTGTAAAATGTAAATTAGTGGTTATCAAAAGGAAAGTCTTACGTCTTACCAAGGACTCTCAAGAAACGAAGATCTTACGGGTCACCGTACGACAAGGAATCTGGACGGAGATTCTTGACTTTAAAATTTCAACCACTACTGTTGTAATAAAGAGGTTGAATTTTGAGGAACCTTAAGTTATAAATGGGGTAAGAGAGAGTGACTTGTGTTGGTCTAATGAATCACGAAATAAAGTCTGATTTCTTTCCTTTCTCATTTATCCTCAGGGTCTTTGTAGAATAAAAAAAAACCTTTTAGTATTGTGAAAGTGTTACCGATTTTATGACTAATTCAGGATAGGACCATCCATCCCAAAACTCAAGGACACAGAATTTTGTGTCTGTCAACAGTACTACCTTTCGTTTCCTTATACACTCGTCTCACCGACTCGGTACACAAAAGTGCACCATCGGTCCAATAGACTCTTGGAATCAGTCACCTTCCCCACCTTGGCGAAAGACATCTCTGATGAGTCGTGGTCCAACCGAGTCACTGAGGTGAGGGTATCAGATGGTCACCCGAGGAAAAGAATCGACCCTTGTCCCTTTGATAGGGTCACCCGAAGGTCAACGATGATGGTAGCGAAACGGAAACCACGTCCTACCTCAGTTCTAAATTTAGGAAGTGACGATCTAGAAAATAGAACGGAGACTTCGACAGGATGAGTTCTTCGGACATCCTAACTTATAAACCGAAGTCAAAGATATTCAATTTCACGTCTCTTGTTGACCTAGGTCTGCTTCTCGTCTATAAGTATGCGTCATTTCCCTCTATCAACGTTAGGGGACCTCTTCTCCGTTTCTTGGGCGAAAGGTCACGTCTTCTGTTTTCTCTAAGTCCAAGGGGTACCGAACCCTTCTAGGGGACCTCTTCCCTTACCGTGGGGTGAGGTCATAAGAACGGACCTCTTAGGGTACCTGTCTCCTCGGACCGTCCGATGTCAGGTACCTCAACTTGTCTCAGCCTGTCTGTGCTGACTTCGTTGAATCGTGCGTCACTTAGAAACGAGAATGACATAATTTCAGTGGTACTGGAGTACGATTATAAGGGTTTCGTTTCTATAACCATAATTTTTAGACATTGACTGACCTTGAGAAAGGGTTGAATACTATTTGAGGTTTGTTTTAGAAGAGTTTACAACGTAAGATTCATCGAGACATTGTTACGTCGACACAGGATCAAAACACACCATATCGAAAGGTAATGTTATCTACATCTTTACTTAATGGGGAACTAAAACCTTTGTTCGTTGAGTACTCTCTAAAAAATCCATTTTGATAAAAGATCAGTCTAAGATTTGTACGTTCCCCTAGGCACTTTTCTATGTCCGGAAATATTCGTTTACTTTTTGTAAAAAAAAAGAAACTTCTTTATAAGGTAAAGGATCCGAGTTAAGTCAAGTTTCGTTTTGTTTCGTTTTTACCAAGGAAGATTTCCTTTACTATTATGACACTCACTCACGATCCACCGAACAAAAACTGTACTCAACATTTCTTTTATAAATATTAAAAAGGCTTTACTGTGAAACAGGAGACGGAGAGATGAAAATAAAAGGGTTTTGCTTTCGGTTCAAAATTAAACCATCCGATACGACTACACGTACGAGTCAACAAAATTAGCACAGACTGAGAAACACTGAGATACGTGACGTCGGGTGGTCAGAGGAGACAGGTACCCTAAGAGGTCCGTTCTTATGATCTCACCCAACGGTACGGAATGAGGTTCCCTAGAAAGACTGGACGCAAAGGACGTAACGTCCGTGCAAGAAATTTTTGTATAACCCTTTCAGGATATACTCAACTAGTATAATCTTAAACATTCTTAACACCAAGTAGATTATGTCTACATTAAAACGGATCGCACAGGACCCTAACACACATGTTTTATTTGTGTTTGAATCTACTAAACTTACCGATTCCTGGTAGAAGGCACAAGAGACTACCGGAAGGACCTCGTTTTCCTAGTTTCTTAAACTTCTCGAAACACCTTCACTGATAGAAACAGATAATCTCATAGTAATAATGGTATATTATAAAGTTCAATAAAGAAGCGGACTTACGGAGTTTCTTTTAAGAAAATTCGAAACGTCATCACTACTATACATCTTAATGTAAAAAAAGAGAAGTATCTATATATAATCATAAGTTGAACCAGCAACTGGTAATGGAACATTTGTCCTTAAGGCAAATGTTCTTTTATTTATGAACAATCGAGTTTCTGAGCTGTTTTAGGAGGTTTATAAAACAAAACCTCTTTGTTAATTTTAGATTAAAACTCCGGTAAATAATAAATGAAGTACCTAAATAAAGACTCCGGTTTTTTACGGAATGGAATGAATTCCATTCCGTTCCTTCCATGAGATAGTGTACCTACACTAGACTCAGGACTACACTCCACATCCGTTTCTTAACCCGAGGCCCCGAAGTATGGGCGGTGACTAGAAGGGAGACTAAGAGTGCCGAAGAGAGGACAAAGGGGTGGAAGGGAAGGTCCAACGAAACTAGTGTATCGTCACGATCTTACAGTGAAAGAAGTGGTTTCTCGTCTTAAAAGTAAGAAGACCTCATAAACACATATATCGGTTCCCCCTAATTAATTGATCTATCTCCGAGTGAAAATATTATTACCTCCTCGTCTATTCAGTGTGCCGTGGACACTCGGTAAAACTTATGACATCATGGACTTTTTATACTTTACTAAACCTTGAAGTATTTTCTTCTCAAAGTAGACACCCTTTTTTTTTCTATTCACCATCGTAAACTGACAATGGAAGGGAGTATTTGTAAGATACAAATCGAATACTGGACTCTATTTCACATCCAGTCCAAAAACAAAAAGAAAAAACAGAAAGTGTATACATATATTATACTCATTTTGTTTATCAAAATTAACTTCTTAAACCTAAGAGACAAGTAGGACTCTTGACTCTCCCTCAAAAAAAAGAACAAAGGTACCTGGTCCACTGTCTCTTAATCACCCCTCTCTTTTACTACAAAGAAGATACTAGTGAGACTCATACGCGAACCCTCCTTCATCTAAACTACTGACTAGGTATTAAAAATGAAGACAGACCCTTTAATAAAGAACCATATCATCTGACAAATATAAAAATTTTCTAAAGATTGGAGTTCTTAGAATTCATGTAATTTCTTAGTTTAGTTTCCTCATCTGATTATAATTATAATCGTCGTACCCCTATTATCCACTGGTATCCCCGAAGGGTCCACCACGGTCACGTCCCCTGTGATCTCTATGTCCAAGGTGGGGACCCAGTCCTACTAGGGGACCTCCTCCCATACAGACAGTTAGGTGACGTCACAAGAACGGAGCTCTTAGGGTACCTGTCACCTCGGACCGTCCGATATCAGGTGTCTCAGTGTGTCAACCTATGCTCATTTCGTTGAATCGTAAGTACGTGTGTACCGCTGTTGTCTATTGGTGTGTTTGAAGAAAAGGTGCGTATACGTCAGTCGTCCTCGTAGGAACTTTGTGTTTATGCTTTTTAGAACTACGGTAAATTTTTTATAAAATTGGTGTCACGAAGATTAAGGACAAAGATCTCACACAAATACCTTGGACACCGGACGATAAGAGAATGTCAAATGTTCGTGTATTAATAGATTCTTAACGTTTTAATTTACTACCCCCTTTCTTGATCGTGAAAAACGTCCGAGTACTTTACCGTACACGTTGCAGAGGTACTTCATTCAGGACAGGTTGTAAAAGTTCCAATTTTTGTCACTGCAAAGACAGAGAACGACAACCAACAGTCAACAAAAGATCCGGTCAACCTTCGGTAGTCAGACATTAAAACCGGGAACATTGTATATTAAGAAAACATTAAAGTTTCCTGTTGAGGACTCAAACGAAAGGAGACTCTACAACATTGATTATTTAGTTGAAATCGCAAACCAACAGTATAGTTCTACCTCTCGAATCAAGTCACGTGTCCAGACTCAAAAGGACGATACAGTGAGTCACCGACCCTTTACAGGGTTACACCTTTTCACGTTTCCAGCGGATCGGGAAAGAAACATCGAACTTTTACTTTCAACGAGTCAACACAGACTGAGAAACACTGGGGTACCCGATATGTCCGGTACCTTAAGAGGTCCGGTCTTATGACCTCACCCATCGGAAAGAGAAAAGGTCCCCTAGAAGGGTTGGGTCCCTAGTTTGGGTCCAGAAGGTGTGACGTCCACCTAAGACATGGTCGACTCGGTGTTCCCTTCGGGTCCTTATGACACAATCGGATAGGGAAGAGGTCGTCTAGAAGGGTTTGGTCCCAGAGGACGCAACGTCCGCCTAAGAAAGGGTTGACTCGATAGTCCCTTTCTAAACCCAAATTCATGGAAGGTCCTACCTAATGATCAACTACACGAACACACACATAAATTGACAACAACAAAAAAGAAAAAATTAAATCTTCAAGTTTGAAGACTTAAAGATGTGATTGACTAAAGAAAGTTTTAATATTCCCTATCTTTATTCTCTTTTTTATATACGGGTGGTGGGGAATAAAGAAGTCCTAAAACTATGTTTCGAGGTAATCGTTTACCCTACTATTTTTCAATGTCCCTGTCTTCCATGGTCTTTTAGACTTTAAACAGGATTAGTACAGTTGTAGAACTCAGCGGGATCTAGACATGGTTGGAACACTGAGTCCTACCTATGGGAAGGACTCTACTCTTGAAACGGGTGAACGATTAAAGAGTTACCTCAAGAGACACTGTTGGATCTGTCACGGTGGGACGGAGTGGATTAAAACATCCTGAACCGGAAAAAGAAAATACTGCGACGAGGTACTTGAGTCGATCAATCTTAAACCTATCCCTATTGTCCTTCTATGATTACCACATGAATACTAGAATACCACGACAACTCTTCTAATTTATTTTATGAAATCATTGTATAAACCCTAATCCCAACGAGGACCTGGGGACCTTTGTCAATTATCTGAACTTTAATCTTAAGATTAAATAGGGACCAACAACCGTTCCAAAAGTGGGTATAAAAGAACTCTTTATTAGTCTGACAAGACGAAAAGGTCACAAGATCTCTTAAGATATTCTGAAGGAGACTATGGAGTGATATTGATTGTGTCCTTTTAAACGTTTTTCACTATCACAAATAATTGAAAGTTTCTGGTCATCCTTACCTCTGTATGGAAGAATGAATCTTAAACTAATACATGTAAACAAGTAAAGGACGGGTCTTTGTTTCTTATCTCTGACCGGGATTAACACAAAGTCCTGTGGTTAAAATCATTTCATCTAAAATCCAAACATTTGTTTGTACTGATTCAGAGATCCCTATCGACATATGTTAAAGTACGACTCATAAAGTCTCTCCTGTGAACCAAAACCATTATGCGGGCGGTGTAAATATGAAACAGAAGACATGAAAGATTCAGCCAAGTACCCAAAGACAATACCTTAACTCTTTTCTAGGATGGTCTGTCTGGACGGTCCAAAAGACAAAGAATCGACCTCTTCCGTTACCGTGGGGTGAGGTCATGAGAACGGACCTCTTAGGGCACCTGTCACCTCAGACCACCCGACGTCAGGTTCCCCAGTGATTCTTAGTCTGTGCTGACTCGCAGAAACGAAAGAGAAAAGTGAAAGTACGTTACCTCTTCCTTTACCGTTGGGTGAGGCCACAAGAATTAACCTTTTAGGGTCCCTGTCCCTTCGGACCACTCGACGGTAGATACCCCAGCGTGTCTCAACCTGTGCTGACTTCACTGAATCGTCGTCGCCGTCGAGATTGGATTACATGGTCTTATAGAACTTTATAGTCTCAACTGTAAAACTGTACGTGGTAAGTATGTGTGACCCATTAAATCTTAAGTCACTTTCTCAAATTTGATATTAAATTTTATGACGAGGTCAAATAAAGAAGTATAAAAGTAAATAACAAAACACTGACGAATGTCCTATTTCCACGTAAATTTCATAAAAATGTATACGAACGAGAGTGAAGACTCCCTTTTTATTGGGTTTTAATTTAGTTTATATCGGACAGCCTACAGACTTCATCCAATACTGGTTTCAGTGAGGGAAAACTTTTTCTTTACACATATTCTCTTTAAGAATGAAACTATTGTATTATTTCCAGAAGAAACTCTTGTCCTTGCCATAAAAGCAGTAGAAAACCAAATAACGAAAAGAAAAAAGGAGGGGTTGATAATTTCAGTAAGGTCTGTCCTTTAAGTGCATGTAGTACCACTCTGTTTAAAACTGACTTCTTATCGTGAAAACATAGATTGTGGGCCGAGAATTTATTCTATTTACATCCAATAGTGACAGGACTTAGTACTCAGGTTCCTTACCTTACTTATTCGTCTTTTAAAAGATAAGATTTACCTTTTATGAATTTTTTTGGTGTAGTGTCTCATGTTATATTAAGACGGTCCCCAGTCAAGACTGGACTTTGTCTTGGTCTCCGTAGTGGACATACGCCCCTGCGTTTCGTGTCCCATGCAAAAGGAGAGAGAGAAAAAGAGGACTTGAATCAACACCCCTTCTTTCTCTTATAACGGTACACTAAAAACGGTGTGAAGTAGTTCCTTTTCGTTGGTTAAACGGAGGTTTCTCGTTGTAAAGTCACCTAAGGGTGACTATCTACTACGGTACTTTTATGTAAACTTGATTTAAATATGGACTAATAACTAAACCTACTTACGAAATCATGGTCTCCTCTTTCTAACTCCTAGTTCATGTGAGTCCAAGAATATGGTCTCAGTCACAGTCGGAGGACCTTCAACCGCTGAATGGAAACTCACTTTTCCGGCAATTACTGGTAATTTCAACTCATAGATCAAACTTAAGAGTAGTCCTTTAACTAGTACTTCCTGTAACAATATAATGATACCTTGATAAAGAAAATTCGGTTTTTATGGAACTTTTCGTTACTTATGTTCAGACTGTGTTAATTGTTTGGTTTACATTGACCACTGTGAGAAAAGACTCGTTAGCAAAAGGAAATTACCCAGGAAGAATTACTCTATCTGGTTTAGGAGGAACGGAAACCAGAAACTTCTACACTCACGTATATGCTTATCACCTGAAACTTCGAACTCTAATAAAAGAGCTTTAAACTCTAGACACACCAAAAAAGGTCGACACAGTAAAGAGACCTTACACAAAATTTTAATACTGTGGAAAGTGATCGAGAGGGTATTTAGATTTTGCCGACAGTGACGGTTAAACAAGTCAGGAACCACTAACTCGACCTGAACTCCTTCGTGTATGTGTTTAGCACCGAGGCAAAGAGAAACGTCAACTGCCAGAATCAGAAAAATTAGTGACAAGAAACTAAAATCGATCCATACAGGAACCGAATGATGACTAGTCTATGAAATTTACTAAGTAACAAATTTAAAATAAAATAAAAATTGACACTACTTTATGAACATCGTATACTAAATGGCGCAAATGGTAAGATTCCACGTACCAAGTCATCACAAGACTTGGGAAGAGAAACATTTATCTTCGGAGAAAGTCAAAAATATGAACTGTTCGTAGAATCGTGACGACATCGATTAATGGTATCTAACTCACCGAACACCCTCTTCCGTCACCGTTGGGTGAGGTCATGGGGACGGACCTTTTAGGGTACCTGCCTCCTCGGACCATCCGACGTCGGGTACCCCAGTGATTCTCAGTGTACACTGACTCGTTGAAGTGAAAGTGAAAAGTGAAAGTACGTAACCTCTTCCTTTACCGTTGGGTGAGGTCACGAGAACGGACCTCTTAGGGTCCCCACCCCCTCGGACCGTCCGACGGCACATACCCCAACGTGTCTCAGCCTGTACTGACTTCGCCGAATCGTCGTCGTCGTCTCACCGAACATTTGTTATTGTTAACTAAAGAGTGTCAAGACGATCCCACCTTTCAGGATCTAGTTCTACACCCATCTAAACCATAGACCACTCCTGGACGAAACTCTAATATCCCCCGACCAAGGACCGAAGCTCCCGTGTACCCCTTCCCCCGGTCTCTCCAGACGCGGCCCCAACGAAGATACTCCCACGATTATAGGTACTCCCGGGGTGGTCGTACAGGATTAGTGGAGGTCTTCCGGTGGGTGGGGTGGGACGGAGGATTATGACAGTGGGTCCCCAAATCTTACAGTTGGGTACTTAAACCCCCCTACGTCTGGAAGAAGGATCTCGGAGTTCATTGAGAAAGAACAAAACAAAATACAACATAACAATGTCTTGAGGTTCTACCCTCCGTTTGACTCGTTCTTCTTCTTCCCCATGTTACAGTTACTACTCTTCCGGTTCCTGTTTCTGTTCTTCCGGCTTCCTCGACCCTGTCTTCTCCTCCCTTGGGGTTTCCTCTTACTCTGGGTCCGTCGACGGCTCTGGTGTCTCCATTTCCTCCCGTTTCTCCTCTTCGTCCTCCTCCTCCGGGTCCTGCGGCGGTTGTTCGGGCTTCTGTTCCTTCCACTCTTTCTGCGGCTCCGCCGGTTCCTTCTGCGGGGCTTCCGTCTCGGACTCGGCTGCCTCCCCCGACTCCCGTTCGGCCTCGGGGGGTTTCTACGACTCGTCCTCGGCCGCCGGCGGAGTCCGGGGAGGTGACCGCCGCTACGGGGGTTTCGAAGCCTCCGGCTCCGTCGCCTCGGGCGTCGGGGGTGGTTCCTACTGTTCTCGTTCCTCCCTCCCCTGGGGTGTTTCTGACTCCGAGGGCGGCGAGGACGGCGCGTCCTCTGCTTTTCACTGCCCCGGGGTCGAAGTCTGAGTTTTGGGTCGTCGTGACTCCGACGGGGTAGGAGGTTCCTCTGCGGCCGTCGGTGCCTTCGCGGCTCAAGGTGCGGGTTCCGAGTCCGGGGGCGTCGGGGGCGTCTGCTCCAGTTTGGACGGCTCTGGGGCCGTCGATTAAGGCTAGTTTGGCATCGTCACTTTCTCATTGTTTCCTGTCGGATACCTTTTTTTTTTTTTTTTTCTTATGTCGAATTGCTGCTGGACAGAGAGAACAGAGAGATAGAGAGAGAGAGAACAGAGAGAGAGGATATGATTGAACAAAGTTTAGCCTTCATTAGTATACATAACGGGTTCTTATTCCTACACCAGGGTAGTTTCCCTCCCTCCCCCACCCCTCTTAGGTTTATCATAAAAACACCCCTTTATAGATTATATGGAAGTCAGTTGAGATGGCTAGTCGGGACCTAAAAGTTCTAGTTACAGACTTTCACGTCATGTGGACAACATGGACTTGACGTCAGTGCACGCTAGGACGGTGATTCTAGACTTGTAGAACAGAAAGACGTGCCCCGTCCCCCACCCCTCACTACGCAAACTAAGACGGGCGTCCCGACACGGTTCCGTTAGTCTACAAATACTTTCGTCATAAAAGACACAAAAGAAAAAGTAAATGTCGGAAAGAATAAAACTATAAAAAAATTACAACACCTACTTACGGTTGAAAGTCTGTCGGGTGGCATCGGACAGGTGTACATAGAACTACGGTTATGAGGTAAAAAGGAGGGGACCAGAAAAACCCTTATTGTTTGTAAGAGAGTAGGATGAATCGGAGGGATCTAAAGAGTACTGCTCAATTACGTACAGGCACCAACCCACGTGGACATCAAGACAAATAACCAGTCACCTTTACTTTTTTTTTTTATTTTTTTCAGACGCAAGTAACGTCAAGGTCAAAAGAGAAGGTAAGACACAGTGTCTGTGGTTGTGCGGTGAGTAACCTTTTACCTTTTTGTATTTTTAATTTTTTTTTTTTTGTTTTTTGTTTTTTTTTACATGTTACCTACGTAACTTTAATATACATTAACATATTTACCACGTTGTCATTATTTCAATTTGTTAATTTTACTTCAGTGCTTCTGATGACCAAAAGAAAAATGGTGGTACTGGGAAGGGACGAGGACCCAGTAACGGAGTCATCTCTTGTCTTGTTAATAACCCTCAAAAGAACCCATATAAACCTATCTTTTTATTTCGTCCTAGAAGTTCTAATAAACAAATTTTTTTACTCGACCTAGTCACAGTCAGATACCTCTATATGAGATATTTTTTACTCCTACACTAATTAATTTTCAGTGTATAAAACTTACTTTATGTAACATTCTGTTATTTACCTAAACTTGAATTTCCGACCCATCTTCTCTTAGTGTTCCAGAAAATCCATCTACGGTACGTCCATTCAACATTTTGGTGACTTCCAATAAAATAGACAAACATATGGTATAAGCACCATCGACACCTCACTTTGGTTCGTACCTTGACCGGAAACCTCACTGACCTAAGGACAAGACCAAAACGTGACTACTGAATCCCGAAAACGACGACGACGATTCAGCGAAGTCAACACAGACTGAGACGCGTTGGGGTATCTATCGTCAGGTGATCCGAGGGGACAGGGACCCTAAGAGGTCCGTTCTCGTGACCTCACCCAACGGTAAAGGAAGAGGTTACGTACTTTCACTTGTCATTTTCACTTCAGCGAGTCAGCAAAGGCTGAGAATCACTGGGGTACCAGACGTCGGAGGTCTGGTACCATCGGACCATCCGATGGAGGCAGGGACGCTATAAGGTCCGTTCTCATGATCTCACCCCACGGTAACCGAAAATTCAGTGAAGATTAACGTCCGAAGAGAGAATGTACATTCTCCCAATTTTGTTTGGGGTAAAGTGTAGACTTCATGATCGAACACATATACGGACCACTACTAAAATACCCTACCTGTCCATACAGGGTTGTCTTCCATACAGTGGAGACAGGGAGCTAAAGAGAGGGTCCCGACCTTACCGCTGGGAGTCAAACGAGTATAAGGTATCTACCCCTTCCCCAACCCTTTAATCATAGTCGTCAACAAAAATACCTCGTCGTTCCGTCCATGTAGTCACGACATTAACAGAGTTTAGAGAACCATCACCAAACCCAGAAAACGTCAACCAATAATTTTCGGTTTAGAGTTTATATTTCGTGAATTTTCACTCCACTTAGGACTTTTCACTTTCAACGAGTCAGCACAGTTTGAGGTACTGGGGTTCCTGACAATGTCAGGTACCTTAAGAGGTCGGGTCTTATGACCTCACCCATCGGAAAGGGAAGAAGTCCCCTAGATTGGTTGGGCCCCTAGTTTGGGTCCAGAGGGCGTAACGTCCGTCTAAGAAATGGTCGACTCGGTGATCCCTTCGGGTTCTCATGACCTCACACATCGGATAGGGAAGAGGTCCCCTAGTAGGGTTGGGTCCTTAGGTTGACCCCAGAGGACGTAACGTCCGTCTAAGAAATGGTTGACTCGATAGTCCCTTCGGGGTTTCAATTAGGATCTGTTTCTAAAGAGTACTAACTCAGGTAGTTTACGGTCCAAACTCTTCTCACCTAACCCACCATTATCTCGTTATTTATTATCATTATCTGATTATTTATCTGGGATTGGATTCTTTAAAAGAAATCTTAAACACTTCCCGGTCATATGACCTTAATTAAGGGTTTTAATGAAGTAGGAGTAGGTGATCACTTGTCACCTACTCCTCCCTGGAATAAGCCAAAAATACCCAATGTTATGTGTCCTAAATTTTTCGTCTTTCTTCAGGGGAGGTTACTAGTAGAGTCATCAGATCAGACATGGTGTGAATTCTACAACGGTCACCCAATATGACCTCTTCTTCTTTACCACTTTGACCTATGATCCCAAGTTACGCCCAAGAACAAAGACATCACTTTATTTAAACTTGAGAATTACGAACTTTCGTGTCGTTCTTTATACATTTGTGTAATTGGTGGTTCGTCGACAAAATCCATTCTTTTTATCGTCTCTTTACAGGTGTAATAATGGTCACACAGGACCGGATACATTTTATCGAGCCCCCACCTAATCACCACGACCATCTCTCTCTTGTCTAAGAAACTTGGTACCTCCTATAAATTTACTAATGATTATAATTCATGGAACGTAAAGAACATCTATCTGCACGAGCAACTACTTTCAGTATATTTAAGTGAGAGAAGTAAGAAAAGAGTATTTTTTGAGTGATCCGAAAACCTACTAATCTTGTTAGTTTAGTCAGAGGACCTAATCACGAGTACTGTAAATTAAAATGACATCATTTCTTTTGGAACCAAACTTCAACACATAAGTCGTCTTGCACAAAACACACACCCTCACTACGTGAGTCGGGCCTTTACAACTCGCAGGTAAAATTGAGACCTCCTTCGAGTTAACGAGGGAAGAGTACTTACTAAAATTTATTTTCCTTCCATGACGTATCTGAACACGCAGTGACCGTTCAATAAACCCCTGAGTGGTGTACAAACCGAGTGGTGAAGTACGCACAAATTGTAGACGAAATACCTCTTCTTTCCGAAGGTCCCGATTGTGAGTGACCCACGTATACATGGATGTCGTTTTTGATTGTCTCTCACTTTACTCGAAAAGGTGTCACTGGTCGACACAGGGGAAGTGGAACTTACAGGACAGGTCATCGACTGTGACGACGACGTACCATCCCTACCTGAGTTCAGGAGTTCTCGACAACACACGGTACCACTAGGACGGACCGGAGTTGGGATTTTCGTCCGGTAGAATTCGGACAGACACCAGTGACTCCGTCTTCGGAGTGGACCGGTGGTAGGTCCTTGGGGTGAACGGTAAGAATCACCTCAGTTCCGGTTCCAAGCCACATGTGACCCGCGTACCAACAGTTGGTAGACCACGACTATTTTAGATCTGTAAGAAATCAACGGAGTCAACCCTTTTATTAATCCACGTCGTCGATGTGTAAAACAAGAGTATTAGGTCAAGTCAGCGAGCCAGCACAGGCTGAGAAACACTGGGGTACTTAGCTTCGTGAGGTCCGGACGGACAGGTAGTGGTTGAGGGTCTCCAGTGAGTCTGAGTGCAGGTAACTCAGTCACTACGGTAGGTCTGTAGAGTAGGAGACAGCAGGGGAAGAGGAGGACGGGGGTTAGGGAGGGTCGTAGTTCCAGAAAAGGTTACTCAGTTGAGAAGCGTACTCCACCGGTTTCATGGCCTCAAAGTCGAAGTCGTAGTAAGGAAGGTTTCTTTAGGGTCCCGACTAGAAGTCTTACCTGACCAACCTAGAGGAACGTCAGGTTCCCTGAGAGTTCTCAGAAGAGGTTGTGGTGTCAAGTTTTCGTAGTCAAGAAGTCACGAGTCGAAAGAAGTGTCAGGTTCAGAGTGTAGGTATGTACTGGTGACCTTTTTGGTGTCGGAACTGATCTGTCTGGAAACAACCGTTTCATTACAGAGACGAAAACTTATACGATAGATCCAACCAGTATTGAAAAGAAGGTTCCTCATTCACAGAAAATTAAAGTACCGACGTCAGTGGTAGACGTCACTAAAACCTCGGGGGGTTTTATTTCGGTCGGTGACAAAAGTAACAAAGGGGTGGGTAGATAAAGGGTGTTTCACTACCCTGGTCTACGGTACTAGAAGCAAAAGACTTACAACTCGAAATTCGGTTGAAAAAGTGAGAGGTGAAAGTGAAAGTAGTTCTCCGAAAAATCAAGGAGAAGTGAAAGACGGTATTCCCACCACAGTAGACGTACAGACTCCAATAACTATAAAGAGGGTCGTTAGAACTAAGGTCGAAAACAAAGAAGGTCGGGTCGTAAAGAGTACTACATGAGACGTATCTTCAATTTATTCGTCCCACTGTTATATGTCGGAACTGTATAAGGAAAAGGATAAANCCACCACAGTAGACGTACAGACTCCAATAACTATAAAGAGGGACGTTAGAACTAAGGTCGAAAACAAAGAAGGTCGGGTCGCAAAGAGTACTACATGAGACGTATCTTCAATTTATTCGTCCCACTGTTATATGTCGGAACTGTATAAGGAAAAGGATAAACCTTGGTCAGACAACAAGATACAGGTAAAGATTGATAGCGGAGGACTGGACGTATGTCTAAAGAGTTCTCCGTCCAGTCCACCAGACCATAAGGGTAGAGAAAGTCTTAAAAGGTGTCAAATAACACTAGGTGTGTCAGTTTCCGAAACCGTATCAGTTATTTCGTCTTTATCTACAAAAAGACCTTGAGAGAACGAAAAAGCTACTCGGTCGTCAACAACCGTTAAACTAGAGACCAAGGAGACGGAAAAGATTTTGGTCGAACTTGTAGACCTTCAAGTGTCAAGTACATAACGACTTAGGACCGAACCTCTTAAAACTCGTAATGAAATGATCGTACACTCTACTCACGGTGACACGCCATCAAACTCGTAAGAATTTTGTAGGGGTTTAGAATTAAAAGTAATTTAATTTATGGTACGAGATAACTTTGTGCAATAGAAGTAACATTGTGAGTTGTATAGTTAACTACAGGTAGGTGACAGTTTTGACCGAATCCTTGTGTGTAAATGTAACAAAGAAATGTCTGTATTCCGAAACTGTATGTCATTTAAAGTGAGTTCAAAATAAATACCCTTTTTTAATGATTAATCCATTAAATGATAAAACAACATTAGGTTTAAGAAAGGAGTTCTAACTACTCTAATCAGGAGTGAGAAAACTAAAGATAAAAGGTCGCATTGTCACGTCAATAAAATCAGAAATAAAAATTGGTTAAATGTATTATAACTTTTAGTCTACGGACCTTCTATTATAAGAATGGTAGTTTAGACTTACTTTAGGAACGACCCATCTCATTGGAACTAAATCCAAAAGGAGAAAGTAGTGAAATTTATATAGGAAGGTGAGTGAAGACCGGACGTCTCAAAGACAACTTTTTAGTAGACAATCGGAATACCCCTAAGGAAACATACAATAAAAAAAAACGAAAAGGGAACACCGAAAATTATCAAAAGGAAACACAAATTAAAAACAATCAAACCAATTATACACAGAAACATATAAAGAGAAACCTAAATAGGACATAGCCTGAGACCCGAAGGACCTAAACCCACGGATAAAGGAACAACCACCCTTACATTTAACTATGTCGGTGATAGCTCTTGTCATACACCTCAGGAATTTGTCGATCCTTATCTTGATGTAATACCAGGTCGTTAGGGTGATGACCCGTATATTGGACTCTTTTCGTGATCACCTTCTATGCGCACGTGGGACCCACAGGGACCAAGGAGTCACCATTTCTTAGACGTGTGTTCCGTCCGAACCCAACATAGGGGCTCAGTCGTTCTAAGGGACCTCCTCCCGTACCCTAGTGTAAGGTCATACGAATGAACCTCTTAGGATACCTGTCTTCTCGGACCGTCCACTCTCAGGTTTCCCAGTGTTTCTCAACCTGTGTTGACTACACTGACTCGTGCGTGTGTACATGGGTCACAAGTAACGTCGTGAAAATTGTTACCGATCCCGTACGTTCACTATCGAGTTTCACTCGCTACAGTCTAAGTACTAGAGGTGTCCTCTTCTGAATCGAAGACCTGGTCCCTGGTCCGAACTCGTGAGTTTTCCAAAACATATCGTCTCAAAAGTCAAATCAAGTCAAGTCCGTGAGTCAGTATATGTTGAGAAACACTGGGGTACCTGACGTCGTGAGGTCCGTAAGGACAGGTAATGGTTGAGGGTCTCGAACGAGTTTGAGTACAGGTAACTCAACCACTACGGTAGGTAAGTAGGAGACAACAGGGGAATAGGAACTCGACAGTTAGAAAGGGTTGTCGACCCAGAAAGGTTACTCAGTCAAGAAGCGTAGTACACCGGTTTCATAACCTCGAAGTCGAAGTCGTAGTTAGGAAGGTTACTCATAAGTCCTAACTAAAGGAAATCCTACCTGACCAACCTAGAGAAACGTGAGGTTCCCTGAGAGTTCTCAGAAGAGGATGTGGTGTCAAGTTTTCGTAGTTAAGAAGCCGTGAGTCGAAAGAAATACCAGGTTGAGAATGTAGGTATGTACTGATAACCTTTTTGGTATCGAAACTGATCTACCTGAAAACAACCATTTCATTACAGACGAAATATCGAAAAGAAGGTTCCTCGTTCACAGAAAATTAAAGTACCGACGTCAGTGGTAAACGTCACTAAAACCTTTGGTTTTTTTATTTCAGACAGTGACATAGGTAACAAAGGGACAGACAAAGGGTACTTCACTACCCTGGCCTACGGTACTAGAATCAAAAAACTTACAACTCAAAACTCGGTTGAAAAAGTGAGAGGAGAAAGTGAAAGTAGTTCTCCGAGAAATCAAGGAGAACCGAAAGACGGTATTCCCACCACAGTAGACGTATAGACTCCAATAACTATAAAGGACTTTAGAACTAAGGTTGAACACGAAGTAGGTCGGACCGAAAAGTGTACTACGTACTACAGAAGACGTATATCCAATTTATTCGTCCCACTGTTATATGTCGGAACTGCATGAGGAAAGGGTTAAACCTTGGTCAGACAACAAGGTACAGGTCAAGATTGACAACGAAGAACTGAACGTATGTGTAAAGAGTCCTCCGTCCAGTTCACCAGACCATAAGGGTAGAGAAATTCTTAAAAGGTGTCAAACAACACTAGGTGTGTCAGTTTCCGAAACCGTATCAGTTATATCGTGTTCATCTACAAAAAGACCTCGAGAGAACGAAAAAAATACTAGGTTGTGTGCAACCGTTAAACTAGAGACCAAAGAGACGGAAAAGATTTAGGTCGAACTTGTAGACCTATAAGAGCCAAGTCCATGTCAACCTCGGAGTAAACCTCTTAAAACTCGTAAAGAAACGATCACACACTCTACTCAAGTTAATACGCCATCAGACTTGTAAGAAACCACAACGGAAAGAACCCCTAACCTTACTTTTGACTGGAAAAGGTCAGGACACCGGTGACGACTCAAAAGGTTTAAACGACCGTTTAACTCACGTCGTGAAAGTGTCGTAGTAGAAAATCCTAAACTTTATCGAGTTGACCTTAAGATAGTGAAGGTGATCGAAACAAGTATCACTGAACTGAAGCCTAAGGTCCTACAGAGCGAGATCCACTCACTAGTGTGGTAGTACTAATAGACCCAACACTTCTAGTAAAAACATATCAAGACACATAAGAACGGTGGAGAAGAAGTATAGAAGACGAAGACAATCCAGATATGGTAAAGACAGAAATATCATGGGTAGAAACGTTCTTTACAAAGGGACCATAGAGATTAAAAGAATTTCTCTAAGCAGAGAGCAACGATATCGTCTTAAAATAATTTCATATTTTTCCCTGTCTCCTTCGAAGACTGTATCTGTAGTTTTCCCCCTGCCTCGTACGGGGGAAACGATCAGAATCGTTCTCTCGATATATGGAAAAGTTAACCAACAATGTCATTTAGTTTTCTTACAGAGTTAAAACATTTCCAGAATGGTCTGGGTGAGGGTACTAAATGTAAAATTCTATTCCCTAATCTCGATTGTTATCTTTCTAGAATGATCTGGGTGACGGTATTATATGTAAATTTCTACTGCGTTAATCAGTCTTCCCAGTATTCTTCATCTTTGTACAGGACCTCGTCCTATGTAACAACAATATATTAGTGACCACGTCCCAAATTCGACTCAACAAACAAAACATTAGTAATCGAGATCCGAATTTCTTTTTTCGGTAAAATATTCTACTTCCTTACATCTTTTGTTCAAGTAGGAAAAGAGGAAGAGTTCTCGGGGTCTGGGGAAAGTTGAGGAGACTCTGGGGTCTGAAGACTAGTTGAACGGATTCTTAACTGAGAGAGTCTTCGTTGGTCTATGGGTAGTTGTCTACTTACCTATGTCTTTAACACCATGTATATATGTTACCTTATAATGAGTTGACAATTTTTCTTACGTAAACTCAGTCAGGATTACTCCACCTACTTGGATCCCGGATAATCTCACTTCATTCAGTCTGTCTCCGTTTACAAGATATAATTGTGTACATACCTTAGATCCTTCTACCATGACTACTTGGATAAACGTCCCGTCGTTACCTCTACGTTTGGATCCCTTGTCTGAATACCTGTGTCACCCTTTCTCTCCCACCCTACTTAACTCTCTTATCGTACCTTTGTATATATAATGGTATACATTTTATCCATCGTTCACCCTTAAACGACACACTGTGTCCCTCGAGTAGGGTCACGAGATACTGTTGAATTTCCCCACCCAACCTCTCCCTCTACCCTCTCCCTAAGTCCTTCCTCCTCTGTATACGTATGAACACCGACTAAGTACAACTGTATACCGTCTTTGGTTGTGTTAATCACATTTCGTTAATAGGAGGTTAATTTTTTTTACGATTCTATTTCCTTTTTTGTTATATGGTTTATCGTCACGGTGATTATAAACACCCTAATGAGTCTACTTAAAAAGATACGTTGGAATATTTACCTCTGGTTTAAAAGGAGTAAATATAGACTGTAACAAAACCAGTCGGTTCATCAAGTACAAAATTTACAAATTAGTTACTGACGATAAACCGGTCCTCAAAAATTGTGAAGGACGAGTACCCTTTCACTTCTCTCATTAAGTCTCACAAAAAGTATTTTCATAAACAGAAAAATTTTCAAATAAATAAAAAACTGACACGGTACGTCGTACGTTCTAGAATCAAGGTGTTGGTTCCTAACTTGGACACGGGGAACATAATTCTCACGTCAAAATTTATTTCTATATACAGGAACTAATTTTTATTTTTTTTGATAAAGAAAAGTACTCGGATATACGGAACACGGAAAAATTCCTATCTTTAAAATAATCACATACTTTAGACTTTTAGGTGCTTGGTAACCAATTCATGTAAAGAGGTTTGAGGAGAGTCAGTAAAATAATTTTCGTTAAAAAGAAGACTTCGACACATGAAGGTAAGTGAATGTGTAAATTTAAGGACCTCCCTTTAAAAAACGTTTTCTTGATACGAGAACTTTTTCCTATGAACCATGTTGACATGTGTAACTTTATCTTTTAGTTTATCGTTATAGCATATAGAGATAGAGTACATGTGAACTGGAAGTATAAAAGGATTCCGGGTTTATAGTGTAAACAAGGAGTAAAGTAAAGGAAACTTCCACCAAAATACAAAGAGGGTTCAAAGGGAGACTCAGGTCCCCTTAAGTGTAAATTGTAGTAAGTAAATATTTAATTATTCGGAAGATATTACATAGATGAAGAAAACAAAATTGAGGGGGTCTAAGTACAGAAATGACCAGTTTACTGTTTTACTACCGTGCTATTCGTGGTTAAATCTTAGTAGTTCTTTCGAAAGTATAAACGAAAGAAGTGTATACAAAAACTAATACATCAGGTGCTAAATTCTCATTCTCTTTTTTCAGGTTTTTACAACATAACTTCTTAAGAGTAGAACTTATACCGAAATGTAGATAAAGGGATTAAGATTCCGTCAAAGTCTATTGTTTTTGGTTCGGTCTGTCCGACATCCGAAGGGGTTTCCGTACCCACAGCCTGTCAGATGATTTCGAATTTTGTTTTAAACGATAAAATTTGTACATTTATAAGACTATGTAATTTTTACATATAGAATTTCTGAGTCAAAGTTAGTGATCTATCTGATGACCGTTGGAGTGATAGAAAACCGAAAAATTCGATACTTAAATAAGTTCATCTTTGTTGCAACTTTATCCGTGGTTTCTGATAAGAACGGACCAACTGATTTAATTAGGAAGTATAGTTAACCAAACATAAATTCTCGGTGTGAAAGTCTTTGAGTCCGGGTAGTTACAACAATGAGTTTCCTTTTTCCGTGAAAAATAAAAAAATTTGATCTCCTTTGGTATCAGTGAACATTATGTAAAAACAATTGTTTTTCTTGTCACTTTTTTTCATTTTTTCTTTTTTTTTTTTAGGGACTCGGGGATTTTACTTTCGTTAGGAGAATTACCTTCCCTTTCTGATGTAAAGTCATGAAATGGCTGTCTTTCTCGGGACAAACCTCTAGACGGTACTCGTCTTCCCTTACTGTGCAGACTAATGTTAGTGGAAAATGCGTCCAAACCCTTTAAACTAGACTGTCCACTTGGGGCAATTTTCGTGACTGATCTTCGTCCAGGACATCGTCGTCACTTGTTAAAGGTAGGAGTCGTGTCTGCCGATTCTTATCTCGACGGAGAGTCGGCCTTGGTGGGTGGCGTCGGTGGTCTCAGACTGATCATACGTTTAAGGGGTCTCCCACGAAAAGGAAGAAGAAGAAATTTTTTTAATTTATATATATATATATATATATCAAAAAAAAAAATTCGACTCATATTATCTCGGATATAAAACGAACGATGGATAAGTAGACGAAAGGAATGGTCCCCGACTTTTTACGAACTGTAAGTACCGTTTAAGATTCAAAAGATTTATTGTGTACGTGTGTGTCTGTGTGTGTGCGTGATCATTTTTGTTGCTTTGGGTTTTATTGTATTAATCTTCTGTTTTTTCTCAACGAATGTAAAGACTACGATCGGTCTTAAAGTAATATTGAAATTTTTTAGAAAATAAAGGAGAGAAGGAGACGTAAAACAGAAAGGGTAGTTCAAAGGATGAAGATAAAAAAAAAAAAAAACTAGTCGATCATTTTAAGATTTTCCTATAACAGTGACAGAGGAAGGAGGAGAGGAAGGAAGGAAGGAAGGAAGACGGGTGACTTAAGTGTGACTCCGTTTATGTATGGGACCCATTTTTTAAATTTTTCATATATGTAGCAATTCACACATGAAAGATGCATGTGTTGTTTACATGACAAAACGAAAGATGAAACGTGTTGTGTAATAAGTAAACAAGAAACGAATCCTTCTTGTTACATGAAAAGAACCTTAAGTAGACATGAAATAAATGAAAGGGGGAGTTGGGTGAATAGATATTCTTATTGTCCCTCTAATCAAGTCAAGTCAGTGAGTCAGCACAGGCTGAGTAACGTTGAGGTACTTAATGTCGTACGGTCCGGAGGGACAGATAGTGGTTGAGGGTCTCAAGTGAGTTTGAGTACAGGTAACTCAGCCACTACGGTAGATCGGTAGAGTAGGAGACAGCAGGGGAAGAGGAGGACAGGGATTAAGGAAGGTAGTAGTCCCATAAAAGGTTACTCAGTTGAGAAGCGTACTCCACCGGTTTCAAGACCTCAAAGTCGAAATCGTAGTCAGGAAGGTTTCTTCTGGGTCCTGACTAGAGGAAATCCTACCTGACCAACCTAGAGGAACGTCAGGTTCCCTGAGAGTTCTTAAAAGAGGTTGTGGTGTCAAGTTTTCGTAGTTAAGAAGCTGCGAGTCGAAAGAAGTGTCAGGTTGAGAGTGTAGGTATGTACTGGTGACCCTTTTGGTGTCGGAAATGATCTGCCTGGAAACAACCGTTTCATTGTAGAGACGAAAAGTTATACGACAGATCAAACCAGTATTGAAAGGAAGGTTCCGCATTCGCAGAAAATTAAAGTACCGACGTTAGTGGTAGACGTCACTAAAACCTCGGGGGGTTTTATTTCAGACTGTGAGAAAGGTGACAAAGGGGTAGATAGACGGTACTTCACTACCCTGGTCTACGGTACTAGAAACGAAAGACTTATAACTCGAAATTCGGTTGAAAAAGTGAGAGGTGAAAGTGAAAGTAGTTCTCCGACAAATCAAGGAGAAGTGAAAGACGGTATTCCCACCACAATAGACGTATAGATTCCAATAACTATAAAGAGGGTCGTTAGAACTAAGGTCGAACATAAAGCAGGTCGGGTCACAAAGAGTACTACATGAGACGTATATTCAATTTATTCGTCCCACCGTTATATGTCGGAACTGCCTGAGGAAAAGGATAAACCTTGGTCAGACAACAAGGTGCAGGTCAAGATTGATAACGAAGGACTGGACGTATGTCCAAAGAGTTCTCCGTCCAGTCCACCAGACCATAAGGGTAGAAAAAGTCTTAAAAGGTATCAAATAACACTAGGTGTGTCAGTTTCCGAAACCGTATCAGTTATTTCGTCTTTATCTACAAAAAGATCTTGAGAGAACGAAAAAGGTACTAGGTCGTCTACAACCATTGTCCCTCTAATTCCCTCCTAATTTAGTCTTAGATTGTATTAAACTTTACCAGAAACTACACTTCAAGAGTAATTTTCCGGTAGGATTTCCAAAGTGTAGTTCTGCGAGAAGGTCTTCCGTCCCGTCACCAAGACTTTACGGTATTTTGGACTGATGTATTTTTGAACATCCTATAACTTCATTTGTGTTAGGTCCGTGGTTCGGTACTAAAACTTGGTCGTCAAGGATAGCTTCCGTCTCCCTCCCCTTCTCATAGTGTTTCGGGAAGAAAGCCTCAAGTGACTTTATCACACTGAAAGTATGTTAAAAGTTTCTCGGAACCTAATCTTAGACAAAAAGTCCTATTAAACTAGAATTCATTTAATGAATTGTAGAGACTCCGAGTGAATGGAGTAATCCTTTTTTCCCTTATTATTATTCGACGTCACTTATAAAAAATCGTTCTCGGTCTTCATTGGTTGAGAACTGTATATGAGTCACTTAGTGTCGTTTCCAAAGTCAAAGACTTTCTCCGACTCTAACATTCGAGACCGAACAGAAATTTAACGTTTCCTTTTACATTACCCTTCTGTAAAGAATTACAAAGGAACCTGTATGTTTCTATTACTGATACTTGAACTCTGGGTTCAATAAGATCTGCTTTGTCGGATCAAACATCACGACCCTCTCACGCATTAAAGGAACCAAAACAGAACGACGTCGTTCTCCGTACTCCCGTCCGGTTGGGGTTTCCTCCTCGGAGTTGTTCAGAACCGAGGGAGTAAAATATGGAAAACAGAGGAGGGGGAACTCGGACGGGATACGTTTACTCTCGATCGGTCGTCCCCTCGTACAAACAAAGTGGACTCCAAGAATGAGTCCAGCTTCCTATAAAGGAAACGACGCAAAAACGCCCGGAAAAGGAAACAAACAGACAGAAAATCGGTGACGGTAAAACCTAAGGAAAAAGGATAAGATTGATGAATTGTCATCCTTTTTTTATTTTGTGTGTACGTTCCGTACCTTTGGTGAACCACACCCCTCCACCCCTTCCAGTTTTAGGTTCTACCGAAAGGACTCTTACAAGTATAATCCAATGACTCCATACATTCTATACTTAGTTACTCCCTCTTACTTACGGGAAACACGTACCGTCCTCTTCTGGAACCTTAGGATGGAGATAACACATTAATTGAAACACTTGACTCCTGTCGTAATTGAAGAATCTCGAAGTTATACGATTAGACTTTTAATCTCTTGTACGAACAGAACCCTACCCCCACCCCCTAACACCGCTCTTAGTTTCCTACACAAATCGTGTCACGTATTGACACGGTTCTGACAACGGCGTCTTAGTATGGGGACGGAGAGGGACTACCTTTGGTTGATGAGAATAGATTCAAAGTCTTCCTTCGACGTCTCTCTTGTTTTGTTCTTGACCCATCTTGGAAGATCCGGGTTCTACCACCTTCAGAACTGAAGGTCATCTGGAACTTGGAGGAATATGTGAGTAACATTATGTAATCTTACGGTTTCTGTGTGGGTGGTCCCGATACTAACGGTGCTATTGTCGGTCTTTTCGGGGGTTTCACGTCCACCTGAGGCACCACAGGTTGAGACAAACTGGGGTACATGACATTGGGAGGTCCGAGGGGACAGGTACCCTAAAGGGTCCGTTATTATGACCTCAACCATCGGTAAGTAAAGAGGTCCCCTAGAAGGGGAAGGTCCTTAGTGTGGGTTCAGAGAACGTTATGTCCGTCTAACAAATGACGGACTCGGTGGTCCTTTCGGGTATCTTGATGACTTTTACTTACATCGTAGCCAAGGTAAATTTCAGTGTGGGGACAAGAGTCTATTCAGTACTGATAAGGACACTCCTTTCTCATATATGATACTGCCTCCGTCTGGTCAACCTCACGACCTGCCTATCGAACCATCCTTTGGATTTCTACTCCTTCTTCCTTATAGACATTCTACTGGATGTTCAAATCATTCCACCGCTACCGTGGGGTGAGGTCATGAGAACGGACCTTTTAGGGTACCTGCCTCCTCGCACCATCCGACGTCAGGTACCCCAGCGTTTCTCGACCTGTACTGACTCGCTGAAGTGAAAGTTAAAAGTGAAAGGTGAAAGTACGTAACCTCTTTCTTTACCGTTGGGTGAGGTCACAAGAACGGACCTTTTAGGGTCCCTACCCCCTCGGACCGCCCGACGGCAGAGACCCCAGCGTGTCTCAGCCTGTGCTGACTTCGTTGAATCGTAGTCGTTCTATGTGAACTCTTCTCTTGACCGTTGGGTAAGGTCATAAGAACGGACCTCTTAAAGTACCTGTCTCCTCGGACTGTCCGATATCATGTACCTCAGTTTCTCAGTCTGTGCTGACTCACTGATTGAGAAAATTCTGCGTGAACTCCCGGGTAGCCTCTACCGAATATAACTGATTACTTAGTACTAAGAGACAACGAACAAGAAGGAGTCTCAAGGAACTGATGAACCCATATCTGTATATTTTTCTCGTGTCAACCCCGGAGGTCCCAACCTGAAAAGGTCACGTACATTGTCTTTGTGTCCGGAGTTTTAGGTTGATCTCTTGATCGTTCTAAAAACAACTATACCACCGGTAGTGTACTGTTATTCTGGTTCCCTCACACTCGTTGTCCTCTGACCACCTACCCCTCTTTCCTTTCGTCCCTCACCCTCTTGTGTAACTCTTTCGACTTGGGGTCAGCACTATTCTCACCGACCTTTTCGTACACACTCTTTACCTCCTGGGACATTGTCCTTCAAAACCTCCACCTCTACAAAACGTACCACTGTTAAAAGGAACACTGACTCCTTCTTCCAACGACTCCTCTACTTATACAATAACTTATTCTCCTTCACTTCGGTAGTTCTCGGTCCTGAACTCGATTCGACAAGTACACTTTCCACTGTGGTACGTGTTCCGACCACCGGTTCTGCACCCCTTTCTCCTAATTTGTCCTTGGGTACTTTTACACTCCTCCTCCCTTACGAAACTGGTTTCCCGTATTTGAAGTTTCTTCTGTCACGACAAAAAGTGTCTTTCACTTGTACAATCAGTGTGTCAGTAGAGACTGAGAAACACTGGGTGCCTGACGTCATGTGGTCCGAGGAGACAGGTACCTTAAGAGGCCCGTTCTTAAGACCTCACTCAACGGTAAAGGAAGAGGTCCCCGAGAGAGGGTGGGTCCTTAGTTTAGGCCCAGAGGAGGTGACGTGTGAAAAGTGTCTTGGTAACGGGTTATGTGCAGACCTCAAACGACATCCTCCGTCTCAAGTGGTCGGAGTGCACTCTCCAGAGACTCCTCAAATAGGAGTACCGAAGTCAATTCCGTTCCTCCCCTGCCCTACAAGGTATTCCTCCTACCTCCCATTTTCCGTAAAGGAACGAGACTGCGACACGAAGACGTCGTCTCCGACCCGTCCCTTCGTCACGTAATACCCTTACTAGCAGAACGTGGTTCATCCACTGGGGTCATTGAATGTGAACACACAACCGGTTATCATTAGTCTCTACTCTCTACACCTCTAAGTCGAAATTACGAGGGAAACTCCTGTCACTTAAGACCGGGATTACCCGTTTCGACATAAGAGGTGACACGAAGTCACCTGGGACGTTCGACCTGGAGTCTGGTTCGTGCAGACACACCCACTTGGACGAAATGTGAATCCGAGTCGTGAGTGACGAGACTAGTGGAGTCTAGAGAGGTTTCTGGAGGGTGCAGAGGTAAGAGCACCTGGGAAGGAGAGAGTGAGGGATGTGGCCCTTCTACAATCGTCTACGAGACCAAACTTCGAACAGAGACTCTGGAAGACTCAAGTCGTTGGAACCCGTTTAATGAAGTGGAGAAACACGTGACAACAGGAATAGACATTTTACCCTCGTTATGAGAGTGAGTCGAACGTCCCAACAGTGGTTCTAGTTACGAGAGTACCTGGACTACGTGTCATGGGCCTTAGGTTAAAAGTGAAAGTGACCTCGGGTCACTGTCTGATTTCTTTTGGACTCCCAAAGAGAGAGAGCTGCAGAGGTTTATAAAGGATTTTAGGTCGGAATAACCTGAAAAAGTTTAGGAAAGACAGTATCTCCAGGAAATACTCGACCCTCACTAACTCCCGTCTTTATATTGAAGAGGAAAAGAATAGAGATCAGAAAACTTACAACGGAGTGTGATAAAAATTTTATAAATAACTCTACATTCACCGAATACATTATAGTAAAGAATACAGAAGAGGGTCTGAATAAACGAAATAATCTATTCTGTTCGCCAAATTCAGTTTTACTGAATGTCAACAGGTCAAAGTCCATCTACCAATCCGTATCCTCTCCATAAACAAACCCTTTCTAACTCCACTGTAACCCACCCGTTTGTTATAACGACTACTCCTAGAAGGATCTTGATTATTTTAACGTAGTACCCATCGACCAAAACTGAAAGAGTTGATTATTTCCGTTTAGACATAGACCATAAACAATGTTTATGTACTATACTTTCGTTGTATCAAACAATAGAATAATTCCTTAAATTTTATATCGTCAGAGATCACAAACCTTTTCTTCTCTGCACTCACGAACAGGATTTAATTTATATTTAGTTTTTGTACGTAGACACTTAGTGTTTAACTTCGGTCAGTAAAAATAAAATATTTCTACAACTTACCTTAATGGAGTATATGAAGGATAGAGTCTTATCTAAGGTCACCAAGAGGTTATCAAAAGGATACCTTGACCCACCATTACTCGTCTACTCGAATGACACTAGAACGATTTTTATGACATAAAAAGTTGAATTTAAACCTCTTTTATTTTCTTTAATCTTTCGTTAATCTTATTGTTAGACAAAACGAACTATAAGAAACCTCTTTCATTGTAAATAATAACTCAAAAAGTACCCAACGACCTTTAGACTTCAGACAACGTATCAGAACCTCAAAGTCGGAAAAGGACTTTCAAGGTATCCTTCAAGTCAGTCTTCTCGACTATAATTAAATGCATTAAGAGATTCAGAGAGATTTCTGGTGATTATTAGTAACTTATCGAAATAGAAAAATTTTGTTCTTTGATCCTTAAATGTGTGATTCAGATATTAGTTAGGTAGTCTTAATAATTCATTGATCTCTCACTTAAATAAGACCGTTTCGGGAATGTCATTTGATTGTATGTTCAATAGCAGAGAGAGATGCATTACCTACTACCAAACCATTGAAGATCGCCTTTACATGTATTAAGAGAAGATCTAAAAGAAAAATACTCGGTACCATGAAAGAAAAAGAATACCTTTGTAATTCACAAGTACTAAAGGTAGTTAGTATAGTCCGATGATACGTATATGGATATAGGAATAACTATCACCAAATTATTAGTGATTCAGTAATTCAGTACAGGTTGAGAACGCTAGGGTACCTCTCACCGGACGGTCCGAGGAGACAGGTACCCTAAGAGGTCCGTTTTTCTGACCTCACCTAATGGTAAAGGAAGAGGTCCCCTAGAAGGGTTGGGTCCTTTACTTGGACCCAGAGGACGTAACGTCCGTCCTCACTGTTCCCTTCTGAATATAGGAGTAATATAAAGTTATTAATTTTTTATTGTAATAAGAAGTGAATGTCTCTCGTATGTTTTTCTATGACGTTAGTACTACGTGGAAATTTTTCTTTTTTTTTTGGATGATAAAAGGAATTTAAACAAGTCAATGGGTTAAATATTATGTTACTTTTAGACATATTCCAATATCTGTATACCTAATAATATAAACAATATTTTACGTAAGTGTAACCATCAAATAGGACCCATAGACTAAAATCCCTCTTTAAGACCCATCAGTGCGATGGAAAAAACCGACTATATGAAAAAATATTAGAACCAGAAACTTCTTTGTAGACCTAGATAGTTACCCAGATAGTTGACTCTTCAACGATCTAATTTAGTACAATGAAAAAAACTCGCGGTAACAAAACAACCGTCGGGTTAGTAGATATAAGGTATCGAGTTTCAGTGAGGGTGCTCCAGGAAGACTACAAGATTAGTCTTAAGAAGTCTGAAACGAGTAGAAGGTTGAGAGACTTCGTTTATGTTTGATTAAGAGTAGTCTCTAAAGTATAGTCGATGTTCGTTGGTGGTGTGGGTTTTCCTTCTCCACCGGTGTCATACCCAGGTCTAAGTCTTCTGAAACAATTCAACTCGGTTTTCTGAAACGCAAACTTAAAACCGAGGAATTTTTTTTTTTTGTGGGATCTAATAACAAGAGGTTAAACGGAACTCTATTGAACCGAATACCTTCTCAATCTTCTCTCCGAACACACTAAAAACTTCTTCTAGTGAATCTTTTTATTTCCACACCCTCAGTATCAACGTCTATCTTATCTATAGACTTTTGGTCGTCCCGGTCCTTATTCGTATAGTTGACCCTTGATCGTTTAGTCTACTTCTTCTTCGACCAAGAGGTGAACTCGTAGGTCAGTTCTCCGTTCTAGTCTTTAGTCTCTAAAAACACTAAATGCTTTGGTTTGTAGGTTGGCACACACGTAAATGGTATCTACTAGGTACGAAAGTTAAAGAGAAGTCAGACAGAGAAGTCGGAAAACAGACGAGGGGTCAGGAGGGTCCCGAAAAGGACTTACACACCTGAAGGAAAGACGATGAGTGTGGTAAGGAGTAAGGTGAACACAAAGACTATCCAAACGACTCATATTCCCTTAAAAGTGGTAAACTTTTACCAACTCCACCTCTCACCTCTATCCTTCATCAAGGAATCATATAAATAAAAGTGGTTAATTCTCGATATAAATTTCCATTGTTAACCATTGAAGTAAAGGGATAACCAAGTCAACCATTTCTAAGACGGACGGTCAGGTCCTCTACACCCAAACTAGGGACCCAGTCCTTCTTTGGACCTCTTCCTTTACTGTTGAGGGAAGTCATAAGAAGGGACCCTTTAGAGTACCTGTCTCCTCGGATCGTCCGATGTCAGGTACCCAATAGTTTTTCAGCCTGTGTTGAATGACTGGTTTACTGTGTTTGTCTTTTACCATTGATACTACCTCTCAAAAGACGTATTCTTTACTTACATTAAAAGATTTAAAAGAAATAACGTGTATGACTTTTCCATTTCTATGATCATTTATAGAGTCTCATAAAGAGTTTGTATCGTACGTATACTTAGTGGACCTTGGGAGTAATTTAGCTTCTAAGACTAAGTCATCCAGATCCGACTTCGTTTCCGAGTAGTAAAGATTTTTCGAGGCTTCCCTATGGGTACGACGACCAGGAACGACGTGTGTAGTTATCGATCCAGAATTCCCTAAAGTTTATTAATTACTATAAATAAGATACGTCAACCTTTGACAGATAAAGAGTTTACATATAGTATCCTCACATAGATTAAAAAAAGGTCAGACCATGATTTTTATTATTATTATTATTAAGGATCCGAGAGATATAGACTTACTAACGACAGATATAGACTTACTAACGATTTGAATTAAGTACTTTACAACTTGTCTGTAACGAGACGGAGGTTGTTCTCTGACGATTTACTGTCAAAGACACAGAAATTTATGAACCTCTCCAAAACAAAAGAAAAAGAGTTCCTTCTTCGAAGGGTCGTATGGGAGGTGAGGGTGTAAGTGTCTCCTGATTTTATCTTTATTCGAATTTAACCCTGAAGACACCCCCAGGTCACCAATCCTGAAGTACGAAAGTGACGACTCTCTAGGGTGTTCGGTGTGACACACTGGGGGGGGGGGGTTCTTTCTAATTTAATTCTGACATATTGACTAAACAAGTATCGTCTCTAAATATCCTACGACCCCGTACATTCTTAAGAGTAGTGACTCACTAGAAGAGTTTCTCTTATCTGGGTACAGTAGGGACGGGGGTCATGAGAACGGACCTTTTAGGGTACCTACCTCCTAAGACTAAGTCATCCAGATCCGACTTCGGGTACCCCAGCGATTCTCAACCTGTGCTGACTCGCTGAAGCGAAAGTGAAAAGTGAAAGTACGTAACCTCTTCCTTTACCGTTGGGTGAGGTCACGAGAACGGACCTCTTAGGGTCCCTACCCTCTCGGACCACCCGACGGTAGATACCCCAACGTATCTCAGTCTGTGCTGACTTCGCTGAATCGTCGTCGTCGTCGTAAGGACGGAGACCTACTCTTGGTAACTAAGTCTCATAACAACGGTAAAGTGATTCAACACAGGTTGAGAAACACTGGGGTCCCTGATATCGGGAAGTCGGAGGAGACAGGTACCCTAAAAGGCCCGTTCTTATAGCCTCACCCCTCGGTCAGGGAAGAGGTCCCCTAGAAGGTCTGGGCCCCTAGTTTGGTCTCAGAGGACGTAACCGTCCGTCTAAGAAATGGTGACTCGACGGAAACTTCGTATGGATGGTTTAAACGAAAGTGACGAAAGGGACCACCGAGTCTCCAATTTAACAGACGGACCTTACGCCCTGGTCCCAAGCTAGGGACCCAACCCTTCTAGGGGACCTCTTCCTTTACCGTTGGGTGAGGTTATGGGAACGGACCTCTTAGGGTACCTCCCTCCTCGGACCATCCGATGTCAGGTACCCCAGTGTTTCTCAGTCTGTGCTGACTCGCTGAAGTGTATTAGTGTATTATTATGGTTTAAATCTTCCGACCTGGCGACTACGAGTGTCCAGTACTAAAGAGGTTTATTAGTGTCTTTCTACTGTGGTAGTGGAAGGTAATACACGTGTCGGGAACGGACTAAGAGTAGGAGACTTAAGGAGAAGAAGGACGGAGACCCCTTCTGAAGTAACCGTGTACTTCTAAGTAGAAATGAAGGGTCTATCTCCTGGTAAAGAACCGGAGTCAGGGTAGTCCCCTGAATCCTTCGGAATCGGGTTGTAACTCCGATTACTACCGTCATGGTGGATCCCAAACCCTGGGTCGGATGGGCACCTGGATGAATCCTAATCTCCTAGTCGCCGTATAGGACCTTAGATACGGAAGCATTTGACACGAGGAGGTCTTAACTCCAAGAAGGATCTAGAACGGTCAGGAGGAACACTGACCCTCCGGTCCAGGACTCGAGTGACGATCACAGTTCTAGGGTCGTCGACGATTGTCTCCGAACGGTGTCTGATCTACGACGGACGTCCTAAAGACTTAAAACGAGAAATGGACCTAGGGGACTGAGAGGCCACCGAGTGTACCATTTCTTAGACGGACGTCACGTCCTCTAGGTCCAAACTAAGGACCTAACCCTTCTAGGGGACTTCCTCCTTTACCGTTGTTTGAGGTCATAAGAACGGACCTCTTAAAGTACCCGTCTCCTCGGACCTTCCGATGTCAGGTACCCCAACAATTCTCAGTCTGTACTGACTCGCTGATTATGAAAGCGAAAGGACTGGGAGAATGGTCATGTCTATTAGGACACTGATAATAAGGTAGCATACGTATGATTGGGACTGGTAAACGGATCTGACCAGTTGTAAACGGTTTAAGAGACTTAAGACTCAAAAAGGACTTAACCGTCCTTGACCTCGTAAGTGGTGTAATTCCTCGTATGGATAAAGACCCAGGACGAGGAGACCGGATTAGAAATGTGGTGTTACTGAGACTGAAACGGACTGTTACAAGACTCTATCTTGGACCCGTGGTCCTTCCCACCTACGAGGACTACCAAGACTCCCAAACCACCACCAGTAGGTTATCTTCTTGGCACACGACTTTAAAACTCTGTTTCACAATGTCTTTCAAACCCCCTTCTCAGAAAAACGGATTAAAGACCTGTCCTTAAGTCTGAGATACTTGGTGTATATAAGGTAATGGTTCTTCTTATTTCGAATGACGGAAGGCAATGGTAAAGTAGAGATCTTTACTAATATCTCATGAGGAAGCAATGGATGATACATTTGAGAATCAATCCTTTTTCGTAAGAAATCACTTATCTACAAATGGGAACCAGGATAGTGACCCTTAACTGTTGAAAAAAAAAAAAAAATTATCCGCGTCCCGAAGGGACCGTCAGGTCTACCGTTTCAGGTCTACGGACGTTACGTCCTCTGTGTCCAAACTAGGGACGTAACCCTTCTAGGGGACCTCTTCCCTTACCGTTGAGTAAGGTCATAAGAACGGACCTCTTAAAGTACCTGTCTCCTCGGACCACCCGAGATCAGGTACGCTAACGTTTCTCAACCTATACTTAATCGCTGATGATGTATCTAAGAAAAATCAAGGAAAAGTCCAAAAAATTCCTATAAGAAACAGTCTGTTCCTCTATACTTTGATTAGTCCTAATATATATACATTATTTACATGTGTATGCGTGTGTGTGTATGTGTATGTATTTTTTACAGAGATTGAGTCACAAAAGAAAAAGTCGGATAGTGGATGTTTTGACTATCAAAACGATAGAAATACATTGTGGACCTGAACAAATGAATTCACAAACGAAGTTCAAACAAGTGATCAAATAAAGATGACTCAGTGTAAATAAATTTATCCTTGGAAATAAAGTGGTGGTTTTACCTCTTGGTGATAGTAAACCGTACTTATCCTCTATGGACTTCTGAACTTACGATCGGTCTACCGGACCCGACGGTGCCGGAGAGCTACCACCCATGTGACTGAGGTCGCTCCTCTAATCAGTCACGTTCTCACCTCTGTTGTTTGGATCATCTAGTTTGACTCTGAAATTGGACCGAAAGCAATCCTGACTTCTTACGACGTTTCCTTTGGTGACACACAAAAATAAATAAATGCAACCAAGGACCGTGGTGGATTGTAGTAGAATGTTCAGGGGTCCTATCTGTAGTGTGACGTACCTTTAGTTACTAGGTCGACACGGGCACGAGTTGTCTTTGGTAGACAGAAGGACGACAAAACTTGTATCAAGGATAACGTGGATTCGACGATTGTGACAGTCGATTGTTCTCTTTCCATTTAGGCTAGTTTATGTCAGGAGAAAATTTATCATAACTTCTCGAGGAAGTTGACTGAAACAGTAATCGAATAACGATGAAGTATACATAATTATTTATTATCAATTCTTTACCTTTAGTAAACGACGCAGAGACGGGAACTCCCCAAAGGGGGATCCCAAACGAACCTCGACGGAGATCGGATGGGAAGTTTATTAAAAAAAGTAAGTCGAAGGCCCACGATTCGAGAGGTAAAAAAAGAGTAGAGAGAAGAAGCCAAAAAGAGGTATGAGGAGGTGGACGCCACATTTCGGACTTTTAATTCCGAGTGACCATACACAACGGAACTGTTGATCCCCTTTAACCCTCCCCGAACCCCGAAAGAACTACCGAGTGTACCACTTCTCAGATGGACCTAACGTCCTCTGGGCCAAGTCAGGGACCCAACCCTTCTAGGGGACCGTTTCGTTTCGTGAGGTCATAAGAACGGACCTCTTAAGGTACCTGTCTCCTTGGTCCGTCCGATGTCAGGTACCTAGTGTTTCCTCATCGTTGATTCGTTGTTGGTGGGAAGTAGAAAATAAAGCGTAAAGTTTCAGGAAGGTCTCACGACGCAGTAGTCCAGTTTTCTTTTTTAAATGAAGAGAACGAGTAACCATGGTACCATTACCTACCATATCAAAGAAAAAAAAAAAAATTCAATAAATAAATAAAAACTGACGGGATCCAGAAGTAACGACACTCACCCGAAAGAGATTGACGCAGTTCACCCCCGGTGAAAGACAACGCCACTCACCCGAAGAGTAACGCCACCGGAGAGAGTAACGTCTCGTGTCTGGGGTCTCGAGCTCCCGAAGTGATCGACGCCGAACACCCGAGGTCTCGAACCCGAGTCGTCAACACCACGTACCACCCGAATCGACGAGGTACCGTCCACCCAAGTAGGGGTTGGTTCCTAGGTTGGGAACAGGAGACGTAAACGTCCTTCTTAGGGTTGGTGATCTGGTGGGGTCCCTTCGGGTCACAACAAACAATGTCTGAGTCTCCAAAGTAGAGGGCACTGAGCTGTAGATCAAGACTGAGATTGGCTCCTATTAGGACCGACTCACTGAATGGGAGTCGGTGTAGACATTTTACCCATGGATACGAAACCCCAAGAACACCCCCACCTACCCCAATTATTACAGTCCGGGAACCTTTTAAAATATGATATATCTTTAGAGTTAGAGTTTACGTACGGAATATCGTGGGTACACAAGAATGTGACGATAAAAGATTATAGGACTGAAAGACACCTAAATACCGATCACAGAATCAAATTTAGACAGAATTTCGGAATGAACAAGAACTAACTTAACGGTAAAATAAACTGTCATTAAAAAAGAGACTAGACTTAATAACGTTCCCCCTTCGTTACTCGTGTCCCGTATTTGTACGAACCACGTATGAGTCGTTCGTCGACCGATTTATTTACGTTGCCCGTATGAAATACTAAATTACTGGACCTAAAAAAGGTGTGAGTACGGATTGAATGAAGACGTGAGTATAAACACAAGTTCTACCGATCTAAAGGGGTTTCGAACTGAAGATCTTATTTTCTCTACAACAAGTTAGCAGCGGAACTCCGTAATACGAAACCAGTGACATTCACTTTAAGTGATAAAAGTAGTCTCTTTTTAGTACTAAATTTTGTTTTCAATAAGAAGTACGACCTTTACTCCAACCTCGTAGT
Source organism: Capra ibex (assembly GCA_006410555.1). NCBI lineage: Eukaryota > Metazoa > Chordata > Mammalia > Artiodactyla > Bovidae > Capra > Capra ibex. The sequence goes on along the minus strand of SJYO01037955.1, from coordinate 45,944,453 downwards.
ACGGAACAACCGATCAATTTATCTGGTGATCGTCATATTATACCAAACCCTTCCCGATAATAAATATCTATCACCCAAGTCTACTTCCACACCGACCGTCTGGTATAAATAATCTCCCTCTTTCTCCCTTTTTCTTCAATTTGGATTTGTAACGTCTAAGTCTGTGTCAAAAAACCAATAAAATTCAAATCTGTACCTGTTCACTGTTAACCATCTTTCGCACAGACACATACATACAACCACACACGTGTATCCACGTCGATTCGTCCACCTTTCGCTTGTGTGACTTCTTTGTCTATTATTAGTGCCTTGTGGTCACTAGTAAAGTTTCGCGATAACTGTGAGTACGCAATATCCTTCTCACTGTAGTGACGGCATTGAGAGGACTCTAACGTCCTAGATTCTTAATAACGACGTAATTCCCGTTAAAGATCTTCTTGATCAAGTGAAAAAAAAAAAAAAAGACAGTCTGGTCTCGTCTTGTTTCTTACCTTTTATTTTTTTAATCTGGAAGGTTTCAACAAAAATAATGTGTAAAAGATCGGAAAATATTTACAAATAAACAATGGAACATAGTGAGTATTCAATCCCTTTGTAGGAAGTACTCATCCATAAACCTCAATTTTAGTATTTGTCAATTCTTGACTTCGACAAACCATTCGTGTCGGTATATGTAAAACTTGTTATTTTTGCTTGAAAGACAAAACTTCTTTATTTTGAAAAAATTGTTTACTTTATAAAATTCACAAAAAAATACTTCTGGGTTGTCAAGTTAGACACCTGTGTATTCACGGCACTGGAAGGAGAATGGAATGGAATACCTTCGAGTACTCTACGTTTGGGGTTTTATTCGGTTTCTTTTGGTACTTGTCTTTAGTTTCTTTTAAGAACAATACTCGAATAATCAGTAACGAGAGGTCTTCAAGAGTCAGAGAACGAATCTATCATCGGACATTTATTCCATCACCTACTCTTTTTACCGTTTAATGCATTATTACCAAGAGACATCTCTCTCCTCTGTCTCTTAGTCATATTCAACCCGGTTTCATGGTGTCAGACTCAGGTAGTTCGGACCCCGTTCACTACGGCGTCCAGTCTCCCTGAGCAAATAAAAATAAAAACGACAAGACAAAAAAGTATAGAAGAGATTTGTTAACTTTATACCAACCAAATGTCACAAGGTCCACTTGTCGCTTTACTAAGTCAATATGATATATATATATATATATATACTTTCAGGAAAATTTTTTTAGATAAATATATGTCATAACACATAGACAATTAGAGTATTAAGGAATGAATATGGGGGGAAAGGGAAAGTCAAGTCAAGTCAAGTCAAGTCAACGAGTCAGCACAGCCTGAGAAACGCTGGGTACTTAACGTCGTACGGTCCGGAGGGACAGGTAGTGGTTGAGGACCTCAAGTGAGTCTGAGTACAGGTAACTCGGTCACTACGGTAGGTCGGTAGAGTAGGAGCCAGCAGGGGAAGAGGAGGACGGGGGTTAGGGAGGGTCGTAGTCTCAGAAAAGGTTACTCAGTCGAGAAACGTACTCCACCGGTTTCATGACCTCAAGGTCGAAATCGTAGTAAGGAAGGTTACTTGTGGGTCCTGACTAGAGGAAATCGTACCTGACCAACGTAGAGGAAAAGGGAATCCATTGACATTAAAATGACACAGACACTCAGATGAAGACAAAACGTTTTATTCAATTAAGTATAGCAAGAAAAAATCTAAGGTGTATGTTCACTATATACTATAAACAGAAACAGACTGAACGAAGTGAATCATCATACTATTAGAGATCCAGGTAGCCACAACGACTTTCACCGTAATAAAGTAAGAAATATTATCCACTCATTATAAACTAACATATATCTATGGTATTGAAGAAATAGGTAAGTAGTTAGTCACCTGTAAATCCAACGAAAGTACAGAACCAATAACAGTTATCACGACGATACTTATCTCTCCACGTACATAAAAAAAAACTTAAACTTTTTGAGGAAAAAAAAAAAACGAACAAATTTTATACAAATCAAGAGTAGTGTGGGTGTTTTAAAGACATTGACACATACCAGTGTCTACAATTGATCTGTACCACCATTAATGAAGTGTTATATATTTTATAGTTTATTAATACAACATGTGGACTTTACATATATTACAACATAGATAATATGGAGTTATTTTTTATTTTCGAACATTCTTAATATAATATGACTTCACTGTTCCCGTCTTCTTAACTTTTAATTAAATACCTTATAGACGGTTATAAAGAGTTCTCGGGAACTTCACGTGTGTGTTTTTAAACTACACATACCTCTACTGGTTCCCGAAGGGACCACCGAGTCGGTATTCCTTGGGTGGACGATTGCGTTCTCTACACCCAAACTAGGGACCTAGTCCTTCTAGGGGGCCTCATCCTTTATCGTTGGGTGAGGTCACAAAAACGGACCCTTTAGGGTACCTGTCTCCTCAGACCACCCGACATCAGGTATCCCAACGTTTTCTCAGTCTGTGTTGAATCACTGATTTATCGTCGTCGTCCCTACTGGCTTAGTGTTTCTTTTCGAATTTAATACGAGTCCCAGTAAGGACTGAGTCAAAGAAAGTAAAGGAGGGGTCTACAAGTAAGAGGAACCAATACGACACTCCTCCTTACAGACGAAGGAGGAGGAACCGGAGAAGAAACCTCCGACGAGACCACCGAGTCTACCATTTCACAAACGAACGTTACGTCCTCTGGGCCCAAGATAGGGACCCAGCCCTTCTAGGGGACCTCCTCTTGTACCGGTGGGTGAGGTCATAAGAACGGACTTCTTGGGGTACCTGTCTCCTCGGACCGCCCGATGTCAAGTGCCCCAGCGTTTCGCAGTCTGGTTTGGCTCACTGATTATGGGTACTGACTCGCCGATTGTGACCGACGAAAGAGGAGGAAACAGAGAAGAAGTGTAGAGATTCATGTTCCTGTCTCAGCGTTTCTCAGAAGTTGTAATTCGTCTCGTAAGACCACAGTGTTATTTAACATCTCAGTACACGGAATGACGGAATGTCACGGAATGTGACATACACATATCAGTTGTCTTGTCCCTGGTAGTAGGAGCAAAAGGAGGGTAGTGTCGAGAATGGGACAGAGTTTAGGAACGAGGGAGTGTAACGAAGTAGGAGTCGCGTCTCCGACGTTTAAGTCCTCGACACTTGGGTCCCCGGATACCCTCGGTCCATCCCGGTTCACGAGTCAAGGGTGCCTACCAACAATATTCGCTTCCGTCCGTTTCTCTCCGGTCCGGAGAAAGAGTGGTCTTCGGGGGTCAATATCAAAAATACACTCTAAAATCGTTAAAAATTTTTAATTACGTTGTAAAATTTTATACACCCTATTTTTATTGTCAAAAATCCTACGCAGATCAGGTATCCGAGTTCAGAAGTCGAAGTTGGTAGAGACTTTAAGTGAAGTAAAGACTCAGAAGGGGTGTGGACTGGACGTAGATTAGTTTATACACATTTCCTGTTTCTACACATAATTATATACTGAAGTTCAATCTAACATTGTCATTAGAACACATTACTATACGACATTATGTATATTATTATTATTATTATTATCACACAACATCATGATATTGGAACCTGTCGTTACATAAAGGGTTTCTTAACATATAGGAAATCAATATTTAATGTGTAGTCCCCTTTCTTTCGAATATATATTAAATGAAAAATCTTTTGGACTTAAGTATTATCTTGTTTTCTTTCAAAATTAATTATAAGAAATCATCGACATTTAGAGGGATTTGATAATTCTACACAGGACCCCATATAAATCCTAAATCCTTATCTTAAGTCTAATTCATTTTACATGAATACTAGTACGGATGTCATGTTGTTTGTACTTAAAATCAATTTTTTGTCCTTTGTCCATTCAGCCTTACCTAATATATTAAATATTCTATGTGAAATAACTTGTAAAGTAAACCAGATTATTCAAAGACAACCATCTATATGTAAACAGTATACCTGGGGAAACGTTTCAAGAACGGAAGTTATTTGTGACCTGTCAGGGTGACGAGGATTATTAAAGTAGAGGAGACTACAACCAAAACATAGGGGGTTTAAATCGGAACCCATTATTTTAAGAGTCCGTTTAAGTCCCTAGAAAATAGTCGAAACTCTACCGAAACACCGTGATTCGAAGTACGGTTTAATCAACTTAATGTGTCCCAACTTCCCTCCTCTCCTTTCGTTTTGTAAAGTAAGGGAACTACCCTTGAGAGTCCACAAGGACTCCTACGAGTAGTGGACGTACTACCACCAGTAACGTCTCAGGGTGGTGGGCCGCGGACCGTCACGGTAGGGGTCCCTCCGGGAACAAGTGGTGCCTATATGACTGGATCGAAGAGAAACCTGGGGAGAGTCGGAACTTAGAAACGTAAGTGTGGTCGGAACGTCAAGACTCCTAAAGTCTGATGTGGTAACGAGACGATTCGTTGGTTAATCAACGAACTCGGTGACGGAGCTCCAGGGGTAACGTTACAGTGAAAAAGGTGGACTCTGTACTAAAGACACTGGGGGTGAAGACACCTTTGGTGGCGGGGGGGTGGGGGCGGGGTGGGGCCGAAGACGACGACGGGGTCGCAAAGACGACGACGGGGTCGCAAAGACGACTACAGACGACCTGTGAATGAAAAGAGACGAGTCAGAATGTATGTCGAGACTCAACGAACAGACGGAGGTCCAAAAAAGAACGACTGCCAAGGAGAAAAGAACAATAATGAGATACCGTAGATCGACCTCATTTAACGAGGGACCTCCTCGCCTGAGGAGACCCCGAGGAGGGTCCACACGATCGATCTCCTAAAGAACGAGATCTCTGTGTCGGGTCTCAAGACGTCTCTCGACGAGCTCCTCGTAAGACCTCAACCAAAAGTATCGGGACGTGGAATTAATACGACCTCCCACCCCGTCCGTTCACTGACACCTAAGGTCACCCCGTCTCCACCCCGTATCTTGAAAAGGAAAGAACTAACTCTTCGGGACCGGGACCCCTTGGAACCCAACTATGACATGTCCGACTATGTACCGTGTCAAACCATGAGACGCTACTGGATCTACCCACCCTACCCCTCCACCCACCCTCCCTCCGGATTGTCCCTTCCTAAAATATATATATCGACTAAACGAGGCAACATATCGTCTTTGGTTGTACTGTAACATTTGGTCAATATGAGATTAAATTTTTTTTCAGTGCAAATAAAATGTGAATTGTCATACAGAACCCTAGTACGGTATAGTTCAGTAGAAGATAGGGTCCCTTGGGGACCCTATTGACTAAAGTAGTGAGAGGAGGACTACACGACGGCTTGAAAAACTAGGGTCTGTGAGGTCCCCTCTTCAGGGACCTGGGTACGGGAAAGTAGGTCCACACTTAGTTAGAAAGTGTCTTTACAAGTCATCCGTGTTGAGATTCCTTCTACTTCCTTCTTTCTATGACATCAAAGACATCGTCCTTCTGATGCCTTGGTCCTTAGTCCTCTGAACCCAAGTTCGGAGTCGAGGTGAGGAACACTCTCAATCTGGTTCATCGGAGAGACTCCGAATCAGAGGAGTGATCACTTCACTTGTATTACGGGGACGGAACGGAACGAGTATTCCAAAGGTACTCGTGGTCTGGAGACCTGTGGGAGGGGGAGAAAGGACAGGGGAGAAAGAAGAAAGAAAGGTAACACGAAAGAAGGAAAGAAAGGGGACCCACAAGAAAGATGATAAGGTGTTGAAAACCTTTTAAGTGAGTAAGTGTAAAGGTTTCCTTAAAGGGGGGTGTAGAACCTCAGGGAGAAAGAGACTTCGGGAATGGTGAGGGTTTTGAGGGTGTCCCGGATCTACGGAACTCTCACCAGGTTATGGGATTCGACCCCCTGACCACTTTCCCCACCCAAACATATCTTTTGGAAAGACATCCGCTGTAGGAGACAGAGCCTTTAGGATTGAAATACTACTTTCTAAGGCTTGTCTACGAGAACGTGAATTCCTTTACATAAATGTAAAGTTCCCTTTCGTCACCTTAAAGTAGTTCCTTGGAGTTAAGGTACCTCTTTAGTTACGTCCCGTGTTACAGAGGTTCGACCGCGTGGTGCCTCTGTCCTGACCCCTTTCTGCCGTAAAGATTTAATCTCACCGGTTTTAGGTGACCGGCGACGACCGGTTTTGGATCCGGGAGAGGGAACGTGAATATAGTTATGACCTACCTTCTCTCAAAGGAGTTGTTATTTAAGTTACCGGGTACCAACGGGAACACGTCTTAAGAGTCAAATCACCAGTAACGAAAATCTTCACCCCGGAGGTAGGGTAGAATGACTAAATAAGGTATTAATCGGAGAATTCCTAAGTCAAATTGTCATTGGTTTTAATAATTCCTTTATCTTTAAGATCTTTAATAATACCTTGATTACTATCCGTGATACAATCGACCATATCAATATATGTACTCATTCTATCTCAAAGAAGGTACTTTGTTAAATAACAGGTCACCTCCTCTTTCTGTCTATCACCCCGTTTAACCTTTATTTGTTTTTACTAAGAAAGAATGTTTTACTAACCGAAATAAAAAGGTCTTGTTAGATAAGTTATGCAGGTTTATTTCCTAATTATACGAAGATTGTCTGAACCGTTATGGGTGACAGACAAGGAACTCAAAAGTTCGAGATCCTTCTCCTAAAAAAAGAATGACTTTTAATGACATAAAATAAATAAAAAAATTCTTTTTTTAAAATAACCGTATATCAACTAAATGTTGTAACATAATCAAAGTTCGTATGTCGTTTTACTTAGTCTACATGCATGTGTATATGCATGTCCTTCTCCTTAAATAACTTGGATAAACGGGTTGTTGATTGCATTTAATTTATGGATAAGTAAAGGTTTAAGTAAATCGTAGTGACATCATTAGTGGTCCGTGGTCTCTATGTTTAGGAACAAGGATTTCTGTAAGATCATTCTTCTACCTCTAACATCGTAGTCTTAGAGTAAAACGTGGAAACAGACAGACGGAACATATCAAATGACTCAGTTACTGTTACTCCAAAGTTTCAACGTTTTATAAAAGGAACGTCTCTTTAAAACGAATGTTACTATAAACAAAACAAACCTCAAACCGGAGTCGACACTACTATTCAGACAACCCAGTGAGTCGGGACTTTGTCACTTCTGTAGAACAACGACACAAAAAGAAAATTACAAACGTCTCTTAAAAGACTTTCGAAGGAAGACAGACGTTATACCCTGCACCTTTTACATCTGTCGATGTCTCACTGATTTTTGTCTCGGTCGTCACTAAAGACATTCATCTGCTCGAGATTCATGTTTAGATCCTTGTCCGTAGAACCAATAACATTTCTCCTGAGAAAATAAACGAGTTCTTCCTGGACCGAAAGAATTTTAACGGTGAAGACACTACTATAATTCAACTGAAACCGTTCCTTGAGGTTAATGTCTCAACCAGGTTAACAGTGCTAAAAGCAAGTAACTGTAATAATTATAACATCACGTACTTTCCGGCAGGAACAATCATACCACCACTCACAGGGTCGGACAGTGAGTTCTGACTCCAAACTAAGGGGGCACCCCTTCCTTTTACGGGAAAATCCCAAATGGACCACCGAGTCACCATCTCTTAGACGGACGGTCACGTTCCCTACGTCCAAGCTAGAGACACAGTCCTTCTAGGGGACCTCTTCCTTTACTGTTGGATGAGGTCATAAGAACGGGTCTTTTAACGTACCTGTCTCCTCGGACCGACCGATGTTAGGTACCCCAACACTTCTCAACTTGAGTTAAATCGTTGATTTGTCATTGTTACATATTTTCTTTGAAATCTACTTTACAATTTTTTCTTCCGTTTTAACTACAATTTACTGAACATTTTGAGTATTGGTACAACTTCCTTAACTGACCTGATCTATTTTTATATCTGAGTCAGAACGTTGGAAACCACTTCATGTATCGTGGTCTATTTTATTGGAATTGTATTACTCCTTCATCTTATTTCTTTTCTAATATAAGAACCACCAGTTTTGTTCAGTGTCTTCGTGATCCTTATAGAGTTCTAGTGGATTTAAGATCCCGTAGAGGTTTCAGGATCGGGAAGTTTTCTAACTTACTAATAAACTCTTCAATAAATCGAGATCTATTTTTACCTTAAAGATAACAGTGTTAAGTACATCTACCACAACTGAAACCCACCGTTTGTTCAACCTTAGTCTGACCGAACTATACGAAGTCCGTTACTACAGTCGTCAACACACAATTTATTTATTTAATCTCTAAGTCAAGTACGGTTCCATGTGTCAGTCTTTGTGTTCTTAGAGAAAGGTAAACAAAAAGTGTTGTTCCAAACACATTGATGTCCCGTTTTGGGTCTCCTTCAGGTGACCGTTTAGACCTCGGATCACTTGTAGAATCTTATACCGTCTATTTACTGAACTCACGACTCTTTTTAAGGTCGGGTAAAGAGGTTGATGACTCTTCATCTACTCCACCGACTTCTCACATCCCTATCCGACATTTTTCGAACTGAGAGGTGTTCCTAGACCAGGGGATCACTGAAGATGGGAGGTTTAACATTCTTAAGAGACCCTCCAAACGTGAGTGACACATGATAAATTGTGACACAAGAAAATTAATAATAATAACTTTTATTGTCGAAGGTGTTTATATATATATATAAAAAATTTGAAAATAAAACAAAACCCCATATCCACCGAGCAGATCATTTCTTAGGCAGACGTTACGTCCTCTGGAGCTAAACTAAGGACCTGACCTTTCTGGGGACCTCTTACCTATCCGATGGGTGAGGTCATAAGGACCCGAAGGGACAACAGAGTCTACTATGTCTTAGGCGGACGTTACGTTCTCTGGACCCAAACTAGTGACGCAACCCTTCTAGAGGACCTTCTCCCGTACCGTTGGGTGACGTCATAAGAACGGACCTCCTGTTCTCCTGTCTCCTCGGATCTCCCGATGTCAGACAACCCAGTGTTTCTCAGTCTGTGATGACTCACTGATTCGTGCCGTGTCGTATCGGCTAATTGTTACTACACTATCAAAGTCCACTTGTCTCTTCCCTGAGTCGGTATGTATATGTACATACTATATGTACATAGGTAGTAGGGGGTCTGAGGGGAGGGTAGGTCCGACGGTGTAGTCTCAGGGTACACGATATACCATCCAGGAACAACCAATAGGTAAAATTAATATTGTTGACGGAAAATAACTTCAGAAGAATCCATGGTCCGTAAGTAAATCTCCGAAGTTCATATGAACAAGGTAGTGGTGATACCGTAGTAAAGTTTGTAAAAAAGTCAAAGTTTCTACCAAACACTTATCGAAGTCTTTACCTAATTTCTCCCCGTTAGGTAATAATTTAACCTTTTATCCACGAGTTTATGAACATGTTTTCAAAGGGTCCTCGTAATAAGTGTTATCGGTTTTCCATCTTTGTCGGGTCATGACTAGACACCTATCAGATATTTGACACCAAATATGTTAGTTACCTTTTAATAAGTCGATATTGTCCTTCCTTCATGACTGTACACGGTGTTTCAGTTACTTGAAACTTTTGTACTACATTTCTCTTTTTTCGGGTTCTGTTTTACAAAGTGTATAACATGACAGTTGAATTTTTTTACGTGCTACACTCTCGACGTTCAAGTCAAAATAAACCCCCGTTTAACTCCTGACGTCGCCCCTGTGTCGTAAAGTCTGTCGAGACTCTTTGACGAGGTTTCTCCATCCCCCTTTCCAGTTATATATACGCTAAAACACCTTCCCCCTTATGTACGTCAGTTCGAGTATAAAAAAAAAAAATTCTTCCAAAGACGATCAGTACTCTTCGTCAGTAGTGGTACTTACTAAAATCACGAAAAGATCTATACTCCTCTATGTTCTTAATTCGAGTATTTTAGTCGAGGACTCGAAGGGACCATCGAGTCTACCTTCTCGTGGACGACGTTACGTCCTCTCCACCCAAACCAGGGACCCAATCCTTTTCAGGGGACCTCTTCCTTTACCGTTGGGTGAGGTCAGGAGAACGGACCTTTTCAGGTACCTACCTCCTCGGACCATCCGATGTCAGGTACCCTAACGGTTCTCAGTCTGTGCTGACTCGTTGAAGTGACCAAGTAATCTTTTATAGATTGATAGACTTCTGTACAAGACGGTCAGGGACGGGGGTGATGTGACTCGTACCTCACGGAGTAAAGACGAGAGGTGGGACTTGACGAAAGTCCCCCACAACTTCGAGTCGTCGACGTCGTCGTGTACTAAATTAGGAACATCTCAAATCTACTGTTCACGGTTAAACATCAACTGTCATGTTGAGGGAAATGTACTTCATAGGTCTTCTATTTAGCTCTCCTTGTTTTTCATCTACCTCCTCCAATGAACCTCAAAGACCCTCACCTCTGACCGACGATTACGTTTACCTCAAAAGAAACTCCCACTACTGTCAGAAAGTCTTTATCTCCACTACCAACATACTACACACTTGTGTATTTTACGGTCGGTTAACGTGCGTAGTTTATCAAGTAAGATACACTCCACCTAAATTAGAGTTAATTATTAAATTTTTCTAATTTGGATCTTATTTTGGTTTTCTGGGATTAAAAGATATGGAGAATACCTGTGTGGAAAAGTAAGGGTTGACATTGGGAAGACTACCCGGGCTGTCTTTGGTCGTTTTGTCGACTTAAACAGATTGAATGAACTCTAGAACTGAGTTTCAAGTAGAATAGTCTTTCCTGAAAGACCGGATAAATATTGTCCCGGAAGTAGTAAAACCGGGAGAGTAGGTAACAAACAGAAATATCGTGAAAAGTGTTTGTCCGTATACATAAATAAACAATTAGAGGACGGAGCGGAAGGTTAACTCATAATTAGATGTTCCCGTTCTTAAAAATAATAAAAATAAGTGACAACATATATTTTTCTTATGGACAGTGTCATGTCACGAGTTATGTATAAACCACTTCGTCACGTACTTAGTCATGACCCAGGACTAAAAGAAGTTGTAAGTAGTAGTGTCCATGATATTTCCGTTTGTAAGAACCCACTTCCTATCCATAGTGAAAGGAAGACGAAGGTTCTAGATCCTACGGTAACTCTTGTCTTATTGCGAGCGACTCATCGAAACCTTGATTTGCTTCCTGTTAGAGCAACCGTTCTACTCTCCATCCATCATTCGTTTTTCAATTTACTGTTACGTTTTCTTATTGTACAACAGTCTCGTCTCCTTTCTTAGTAGACCCTCCGTAATCTAAAGTAAAGATTAAGACCGAGAAAAGAAGGAGAGTCCTCTCCTAAAATTAGAGGACCCGGAGTTAAAAGAGTAGTCACTTAAATCCTGGTCTACCGGAGAGACTGGGTAAGATTTGATATTAATAATCCGTGTACACGCACCGTTTCCTTTTCTCAGGATCCATAAATTTATTTACCTTTTAGTGGGCTCTATCCTTTCAATAGTCCAGCCAGTGAGAGGGGGGGCGGTCGGGGGGTGGGGGAGTAGTACCCTATTCAAATTTCTTCTTTTAAAGGAAGTTTACACTTTAAAACAACGAATATATATATTAAAACACTTTACACTCACCCTCACTCAAGATTCAACATAAGATCCGGAAAACTCTGTTGTTAGGAATAAACCTTTTACTATGTAAACACTTCAAACCGAATAAGTACTACAGTTGAAAAGTCCCTTTAAATTGGGACATGATCTTTTTGCTTTAAGAATTTCCAATTATCCTAGAAGTCACCGAGAAATTCCGATGGGTGGTCTCTTTCGAGACTGACGTTACTAAAGAGGTTGACTTTAAGATTTCAAGGGGTCTATAAAAAGAACAAATATTATCATATAGGTATTTGAGATTTATTTGTGTTTGTACCGTAACTTCAGGTTCGTTTTTACGACAAGAGATGGACCCTACCAACTTTACCTTGTTCCCGTCGTTATGGTATGTTCGTTTTAGTCCCAAGTCGACCGAGAAACTGATTTCCTCAACCGAAGTTCTGGGAATTATACAAAGGACCCTAGAGACTTTAAACTGTCATCCCTGAACCGTTCACTTTCAGACAGAATAAACGTCAAAATCACGGTCTCCTCCCTTCCTTTAATGTTGTCCGGTTTTCGTTTTATAATGTCAGATTGTTTCCTTTTAGGAGTTCACCCGGTCGTGATATCTTAGCAAATATTTTCCACCAAATTTTTAGGTAGATTGCTAAAAAGGGAGTCTCGTGATACTTTTTCTTTATTAGAACGATTTGATCTCATTAAATTTAAGTTAAGTTGTTTGTAAATGACTCATGGATAAGACCCTGTGTATGACAAAACGTCACTTTTGTTTTTGCTCCAACTTAAAAAAATTGTTAGATTTCCAATAACATATTTACACTGGGTTATATTCTGATTAAAGAACGAAAATCAAGAAAAAGGGAAAACCCTTGTAAAGACGGAATTAAAGTCCATGTTATATTAAAAGAAAGAAAAAGGAGATAAGGAACTTTATACGGACTAATAGAAAAGCGGTATGAAATAGAACAAGAAAATAAAACAAAACATAATAACTACGGGTCGAGAAACGTTGGGATACCTGACATCGGGTGGTCCGAGGAGACAGGTACCCTAAGAGGTCCGTTCTTGTGACCTCACCCAACGGTATGGGAGGAGGTCTCAGTATGATAAATATTAATGTATATAAATCCATATATGGCCCACCGAGTCTACCACTTCTTAGACGGACGTTACGTCCTCTGGACCCAAGTCAGGGACCCAGTCCTTCTATGGGACCTCTTCCCTTACCGAATATATACATAAATTGAAAAAGGGAAAAAGGGATTTTGATCTTAAAGGAAGGAAGGGAGACGGGGTAAAGGACGGATATACCTGAGACCGACTTATATGAACTATACCAAGAAACTACTTTATTTGTCTTTCTCTCACTCTTGACACAATATTACGAACATTCATAGTAAGGTAGTATGTTTAATCAGTTTAAGGGATCCGGAGTCAAACGAAAAGACACTTTATACGTCCGTCATTTTATGCCTTTTCATTAGAGAAGTTAAGTAGTGACCTTTGGAACTCAACTTTAAGTATCTACAGTCCTTCTTACTACCGCTATACCGGGTCTACCGATGACACACCGTCCGATAATTCGACTGGAATATAATCGTATTCGGTTTACAAATAAATTCAACGTGTCTGTACGTTCTGCATCGACTTCTTAACATTATCTACAGAATCTAATTGCTAGTTAGACTCTATCAGATTCTATTTTATAAGTTGATCCTTCATAAAACGTATAATGGTTCATTACTGCTACTATTTCTGTACTCGAACGATCCAACGTATGTGGGATTGTTATCTGACTGTTTACCCTGTTTAGGTCTTACGAAGTGCTTGAGATGACCCTCTGACTGTCTCTCCTACAGACGATGACTTCTGACTTAACCTCTGGTTCGTCGTGTGTATTCCTGTCTCACAAAACCCCTTCGTCGTGCACATTCCTGTCTCTTAGAGCCCATAGGAGGACCCCTTCTACATACCCTTTCAAGTCTTACTCTCGAGAGACGATCAAAACACTATAACATTTGGTAGACTCTTATAAGAAACCCTCATAAAAATTTAACTCTCACCCCAGTTTAGTTTCCCTATCGTATAAATCGTTTTAGACCAAATCACTACATGAGTACTAATATGATCCTATCTAATTTCGTAAGCACTGAACTTTATTGTCATTAAGGTAGGGATTAACAAGAGAACTTGACCCACTCCGGGGTATGTGAGAGACAGTGAGGACTAAAGGAAAAGAAAAGACGTTTGTAAGCACTTGGTGGATGGTATATATTTTTCGATGTATGACCTTTCACACGGTTCAAATAGTAAATATTCTCAGTAGAATTTTCGTCCAGCAAGAGTTGATAGAACCTAAAATTAGACTTAGACAAATTTTTGTAAGAATTCTACAATGTAAAATAAAAATTTATAAATGGTATATTTTTATTAACTTATTTAACTATAAAACCGACTCAACCGTTTCATTGGACCACAAAAAACGAGGAAGAAGGTTTATACCAGCTGTCTAGGTGTCGTAGTCGTGGAGGACCCTCGAACACTCTTTACGTTTGAGTACCTGGGTTTAGAGGTCCCCACCCGGGTCGTCAGACACAAAATTGTTCAAAAGGTCCATAAGACTCTTCGGGACGAAGTTCACTTTGATACTCTAGTACATGATTACTAAACGAGATTAATCATCAAAATTTAAAGTTATTACTCTCCTTGTTCAAATCACATATACCCTCCCATCTGTTTTTTCTAGTTTAAATAAAAAGTACTTTAACTTTTATAACGGTTAACTACTAGAAAGTGTATACCTTTCTGAAGACACACGTACGCACGATTCAGTGAAGTCAGGACAGACTGGGAAACGCTGGGATACCTGACATCGGGCGGTCCGAGGAGACAGGTACCCTAAGAGGTCCGTTCTTATATGAACTCACCCAACAGTACGGGAGGAGGTCGCCGAGAAGAGGTTGGGCAGAGAATACAGAGAACGTAACCACCCACCCAAGAAATAAAGACCACGGTGGAGATCACGAAAATGATCACTCTCGGACCTTTCTGAATATTGTTCACCTTATACTTCTCAACCCCTTTTTGTAACCCTTACTATAAATTATTAACAAAGTAAAGTTTTCCGAAACCTAACTCAAAGATACAACTTTAATAGACATAGTAAATTAAACTTATCTAACAGAGTACCTACGTTATTAGCGTATCCTGTCTAAAAGAAAAAATTATCTTAAATTTGGATCTTGTGTGACTCTTTTTAATTGAATGTAAAATTCAACAAGTTCGATGTCGAAATTATTAATAGATACTTTTTGACAACACAAAGACGATCGAAAAAAAAAAATTAAAGTTTAGGTAAGACCCGACACTGAAGATATTTTACGTTAATTCACTTGATGAGTCTAGTACTTGAGGAATGACGGATTAAGATAACCGTTATCTAGCCATAGTGAATAAGTAAGTAAGTAAGTTCTTCTAAATGCACAAACGTGTGACGATCCACACCCAAGAGGTGGGAACCCTGGGTCTGGAAACAGAATGAGACAAGTCTGACAATCTTGTCTCACGGTATTGGACCGTTTACTAGTTCCTACCTTATATTTACCAAAAATGTAAACTTTTACCACAAAGTTTTTCCCTTGCGATGAAGTACTACACATTTTTATTACTTCTTAAGTCCAAAGTCACAGGCATTTATCAAGGTGGCCCTGTACCAGTGTGGGTAAGTAAATGTCTAGTGAAGACCGTCGAAAGTGTGAGGTTCCCCGTCTCCATCTCTCGACGACGTCTTTGCGTCACCGGGTGCGTCGGATTTTTATATGATAGACTGGGAAGGGTCTTTCTCACACGAGATTTAGGGGCGAGATTTGGGAATCAAGGAAATAACAGAAGGAAGGTGGGAGACAGACGGGGTTCAGACTCCAGTCGAACACAGTAAGGCACAGTGATTATCAGAGGATAGACGGTCAGTTCCAGTTTCTTTAACAATTGGAAACAAAGTCGTACTACACGGATCGTTTCGTTGGAGTTAAAGGTATGTCTTTGCTCTAAATGTGTCGCGACGAGGGCCTCTTCGAAGAAAAGTATATTAAACGTAAGTGTAAAAACAAAGTCCCAAATCCCGTGTATAAAAGAATCATAAACCAATCCCTGGACCAAAATCGCCTTTTCCGACACCCGGTCTTCTGGTCGGGCGATGACGCCCAAGACAGGTCTTACGAAACCGTACGCGTCCCAGCTACCAACGTTTAACACCTTTACTTATGAACACCAAATCCTTGGTCCGTCAACAGTAAGATCTACTCTACTCTACAGTTCAAGTCTGAAAGTGAAGGACTTGTCCCAGGAGAGGATTATACAGTGTTCACCTTCCGAACGTATGTCCGTTCATGCGTTCGACGTTTGCCTTTGCTCCTCATGCTTCCAGTAACGTGACGGACACCGTTTTGTTCTACTAAGACAAGAAACGGAACAAAGTCTCCGACCTACGACGAAACGAGTTACGATCGGAGTATTGATGGCTTTGACACTAAAGATAATTTTAATTAGAAAAGTCAGTGAATAAGTACACGTCGTCCTCGTCAGTTACCGTGTACCTGACGAATTCGCTTGATGAAAATTGTGTTTCTCCTTCTAAAGTAAACCCGGAATTAAAATATACTAAAATTAATACACGCACAGACTCTTACTGTGTTAAAACGAAATGAAAAGGAACCCCCCTGTAGTTCCTTAAGAGTCGAGGAAGGTCCCTAGTCAGAGATATATGACACACGAGACGAAATAGTGGAGAGACAAGTTAAGAGTATCCCGGTCGACCTGAAATTGAACTACATCGCTTTTTCCACACACACACACTCTCTCTCACACATACACACATACACACACACACACATACACACATATGCACACACACACACATATATGTGTACACGGGAGAACATTCCTCCCTTTCTGTGTCTTAAGATCTGAATCGTGATTTCTTACTTCCTCATATTGGAAATTTTAAACACTCAGTGATACACCACATGGACATTGGATATATTGTAATCTACAGTTGATACAGAGTTAGTTATTTTATTTTATTATTTCCCCTTAGTAGTACCTTTAAAGGCTTCAGTTATATATACTTTCCTAAATGTAAAGTAATAATTATTTTTAAAGTAAAATTTGTTGGAACAAGATAAAGAGACATTTCTTGTCGAAAGGTCTTCACGGGTGACTAATCCATCCTTTGACGTAAAAAGAAGAGACGACAGACCCTTCTTTTCTTATCCCGTCGGAATCCACTTCTCACTTTCCCCTTAAAACCTTCCTCTTTTCTGATGTCCTGACTCTTCCTCCAGAAACAAAATAAATATGTCTAAAAGAAAAAAACCCCGTTGAAAACAAAACTTTTTAAAGTTCTACGCCTTCCCATCTTTTTTATCAAGTCACTTGTGGACATATAGGTGGGTCGATCTAATTTGTTTAACAAGTCTACAGGGATAAAAACGAAATAAGGGGGTAGTTAAATAGGTAGACAAGTCGATAGTGAACCGGGAGACAGAGGAGTAGAGAGATAAGGTACGTAGGTAAGTTGGTGGGTGAATGACTATACAGAAGGATAGACAGAGATAAAGATCTCGGAAACCTTTTATTCATCGTCTATAGTAGTGGAAACTAAGTATTTATGAAACCGTATGTAACGAAGTTTTATTCCTGACGACGACGACGACGATTCAGCGAAGTCAGTACAGGCTGAGACATACTGGGGCATCTGCTGTCGGGTGGTCCGAGGGGGCACGGACCCTGAGAGGTCCGTTCTTGTGACCTCACTCAACGGTAAAGGAAGACGTTACGTACTTTCACTTTTCACTTTCACTTCAGCAAGTCAACACAGGCTGAGAATCGCTGGGGTACCTGACGTCGGATGGTCCGAGGAGGTAGGTACCCTAAAAGGTCCGTTCTCATGACCTCACCTCACGGTAGCGGAAGAAGTTTTATTCCTGTAGGGGGTCATATAATAATAGTGTGAATATTAGTAATTTTTATTAAGGAAACTATAATATTTTATAAGTACAAACGACTCAAAAATAAAGTCAATGATTATAATATAAATAGTAAAACTCTAAAATTTTTTTTTAAACGGAGAAAGGATGAATATATAATTTCGAAGAAAGTTTTTTGTAGAAAGTTTTTGATAATTTATATCAATAGATGTAACACGGATTATTAAGGTTATAGATTTTAAATCATACAGACAAAGTCTACAAAGGAGAAAAACGACTTAAAGTAACTCTACAGACAAAGAACACACAAGGGACTTCAAACTTACTCTCGACGGGTAAAGGGAACCCTCAAATAATCACCGTTAAGAAACTCCAAACCAAACTTGACCTTAGAAACCGTCTCCTACACAGAACTGAAACAAACGTTACTTTGACTCTGAGGAAATTACATTGAGAGACGACTCTACAAAATCTAGTGTACCGGTCACATGTAAATCTGACTTCTGAGTAAATTTCCGGTCTGATGGTAGTATTTTAGGATTTCCTTCAAAGGAAAGGTAAGTAGGTTGTGGTCGAAACTCTACCTACATACCAAAAACAAAACAAAGTAAAACCAAAACCAAAGGAAAACACGTGCTATATAAATAAAGGGAAACCCCAGAGTCGAATTCTATTTCCAAAAGGACAACCAAAGTCGAACCTACATGGACCTGAAGTAGTATAAGGGTCCCAAGTCGTGTTGAGAGGGTCTTAGCCTTATCTCGGTCAAACCCTGACCGAACGAAAAATCCAAAAGTTCAAGGGGAAACCCCCATGTGAGTCATCATGCCACTAGTATGAAGGTCTTCCTCCACAGGACATTTAATAAGGAATTCTAGTCTCCCCTCTTATAATTTTTTTACTGAAAGAAAGAGAAGTCAAATCAAGTCAGCGAGTCAGTACAGGCTGAGATGCTGGGGTACCTGACGTTGTACGACCCGGAGGGACAGATAGTTGTTGAGGATCTCAAATGGGCTTGAGTACAGGTAGTTCAGCCACTACGGTAGGTTGGTAGAGTAGGAGACAGTAGGGAAAGAGGAAGACAGGAGTCAGAAAGACTGGTAATCCCAGAAAAGTTTACTCAGTGGAGAAGTGTAGTCCATCGGTTTCATAACCTCGAAGTCGGAGTCGTAGTCAGGAAGGTCACTTGTGGGTCCTGACTAGAGGAAATCCTACCTGACCAACCTAGAGGAACGTCAGATTCCCTGAGAGTTCTTAGAAGAGGTTATGGTGTCAAGTTTTCGTAGTTAAGAAGTCGCGAGTCGAAAGAAGTGTCAGGTTGAGAGTGTAGGTATGTACTGGTGACCCTTTTGGTGTCGGAACTGATCTACCTTGAAACAACGTTTCATTACAGAGACGAAAACTTATACGACAGATCCAACCAGTATTGAAAGGAAGGTTCCTCATTCACAGAAAATTAAAGTACCGACGTCAGTAGTAGACGTCACTAAAACCTCGGGGGGTTTTATTTCGGTCGGTGACAAAGATGACAAAGGGGTAGATAAAGGGTCCTTTATTACCCTGGTCTACAGTACTAGAAGCAAAAGACTTACAACTCGAAATTCGGTCGAAAAAGTGAGAGGACAAAGTGAAAGTAGTTCTCCGAGAAGACAAGAAGAAGTGAAAGACGGTATTCCCACCACAGTAGACGTATAGATTCCAATAACTATAAAGAGGGTCGTTGGAACTAAGGTCGAACACGAAGAAGGTCGGGTCGCAAAGAGTACTACATGAGACGTATCTTCAATTCATTCGTCCCACTGTTATATGTCGGAACTGCATGAGGAAAAGGATAAACCTTGGTCAGACAACAAGGTACAGATCAAGATTGACGACGAAGGACTGGTGTATGACCAAAGAGTCCTCCGTCCAGTCCACCAGACTATAAGAGTAGTGAAAGTCTTAAAAGGTGTCAACTAACACTAGGTGTGTCAGTTTCCGAAACCGTATCAGTTATTTCGTCTTTATCTACAAAAAGACCTTGAGAGAACGAAAAAGGTACTAGGTCCCCTACAACCGTTAAACTAGAGACCAAGGAGACGGAAAAGATTTTACTCGAACTTGTAGACCTTCAAGTACCAAGTGTATAATGACTTCGGACCGAACTTCTTAAAATTCGTAATGAAACTATCGTACACTCTACTCAAACTAACACGTCATCAAACTCGTAAGAAACCGTAACGCAAAGAAACGCTGACCTTACTTTTGACCGGAAAAGGTCAGGGTATCGGTGACGACTCAAAAGGTTTAAACGACCGTATAACTCAAAGAGGATCCCTTTCTGTTAAAGTTGTGCTCAAATTACAGAACAGAACTTCATCAGATCTTATGACTATCGTATGTTTGGAAACGCTACTCCAAAAGATAAAATGACATTATTTTTTGTAATTTGTCCCGAAGACACTATCGAGTGACCATTTCTTAGGTGGACGGTCACACCCTCTGTAACCAAGTTAAGGACCAGACCCTTCTAGAGTGTACGACGTCTCGTTGATTCGGACACACGGTGTTGATAGCTCACACACGAGATCTCGGACCCTTGGTGTTGACACCTCGGGTGTGTGGTGTCGATGACTTCGGACACACAGGGTCTCGGGTACGAGGTGACGTCACTCTTCGGGCGTGTGGTCCTATCTCTCATCGGGGTCGAGCGTCGTTGATCTCTATTCGGGTACGTTTACGTTTCTAGGTCGTGTCGGTTTTTATCTATTTATTTATGTTAAGTTTTGTCTTTTGTAATTTGTTTGGTAGCTGAAGTAGACTAGTACATGGTCTACGAGCCAAAACAAAACAAAAAATAAAGGATGTCGTTTACCCCCAATGTGATTTTTACTTACGAAACGGGCGAATTTTGGTTCCTTTGATTTATTACTGGTTTATTACTAGTTTGATTTATTCTTCTACACCAAAGATGAGAATTAGAGTCCTTTTACAAAGAAATCTGTGGGGGTTCTCCGTTAAGGTATTTCCTCCACTCTCGTTTTCCACTGAAACTACCAACACTAGAAATCTTAACAGAGACATTCTTCGGTTTACAGATCGGTCATTTGATGAGTCTACTTCAAGATGTTAAACTCACTGGTAGTGGTACTTGGTTGGGCTTTTAATTTTTTACAACCTTTTCACTTTTTTATTTAGACCATCTATTAAACTAGAATTTTAAACTATGGTCTACTATATCTTTTGTTATAGAAAGAAGACAACGAAAAAAAAAAAAAAAAAGGTCAAACCAAGTGATTACTTTAGGTTTGGAACTCAAACCTACATTTCACTTTCAGAGAGTCAGTACAAGTTGGGAAACGTTGGGGTACCTGACATCCGACGGTCAGCGGAGATAGATACCTTAAGAGGTCCGGTCTTATGACCTCACCCATCGGTAAAGGAAGAGGTCCCCTAGAAGGGTTGGGTCCCTAGTTTGGCTCCAGAGGGTGTAACGTCCGTCTAAGAAATGGTCGACTCGGTGGATCTTTCACCTTCTCAAGACCTCACCCATCGGATGGGGAAGAGGTCACCTAGAAGGGTTGGGTCCTTAACTTGGCCCCAGAGGACGTAAAGTCCGTCTAAGAAATGGTCGACTCTACGATCCCTTCGGGAACCTACATTTATGTATACGTTTATTCTTTTATCTTATAATCCTGTTTGAAGGTTCAGGTAAAGGAGGTCTTACTAAGGTATCACTACTATCTTTGTGTACCTACTTGATAATCGTAAAAAAAAAAGGGAGTTCTACATACTTAATAACACAGAGAAAACCAATGAACTAATATCGGAGGTTCCGAATAGTCTTGTACATCTATAGTTCAAGGACTTTTAGTCGGAACAAAGAGGGTCCCTCCGACCTCAATCAACAGTTGGTGTTACATGGGTTTAGTTGACCTATTCCTGAAATACCTAGAAAATTAAGAAATTTCACTTTCACTTTCACTTCAGAGAGTCAGCACAGACTGAGAAACGCTAGGGTACCTGACATCCGAAGAGGTAGGTACCCTAAAACGTCCGTTCTCATGACCTCACCCAACGGTAAAGGAAGAGGTAAAATCAAGAACTCAGAAGAAATTTTTTAGGGAGTTCATACCTACATCTCCTTCATAGGGAAAAGTTTCATTCTACTAAAATAAATCATGAATTTTTTTTTTAGCTACTGTACGGGAATTCAGGAAAGGAAACAGAGAAATTGTCAGGTGACTCTTCGTTACTTCGTCCTAACTTCCCCACCCTTGCAAAACTTGACCTGTTTTATCTCGTGGAAACCGAGAACCCGGACGAGGTTTCACGAGGCCCGGTATGCCGGTCAGGTCTCCACGGGTCACCTCGGACTCGAACATCTCATAGAAACACATGAAGTAAACTTGAACGGGAGACCGGACCACAACCTCTCAAAAACCGTGGCCCTAAATACTTGAGATTGTAGTGGTAGTCAAGTTAAGTCAAGTCAACGAGTCAGCACAGGCTGAGAGACACTGACGTACTTGACGTCGTACGGTCCGGAGGGACAGGTAGTGGTTGAAGGTCTCAAATGAGTTTGAGTAGAGGTAACCCAGCCACTACGGTAGGTTGGTAGAGTAGGAGACGGCAGGGGAAGAGGAGGACAAGTGTTAGGGAGGGTCGTAGTCTCAGAAAAGGTTTCGCAGTTGAGAAGCGTATTCCACCGGTTTCATAACCTCAAAGTCGGAGTTGTAGTCAGGAAGGTTTCTTATGGGTCCTAACTAGAGAAAATCCTACCTGACCAACCTAGAGGAACGTCAGGCTCCCTGAGAGTTCTCAGAAGAGGTTGTGGTGTCAACTTTTCGTTGTCAAGAAGTCACGAGTCGAAAGAAGTGTCAGGTTGAGAGTGTAGGTATGTACTGATTGACCTTTTTGGTATCGGAACTGATCTGCCTGGAAACAACTGTTTCATTACAGAGACGAAAACTTATACGACAGATCCAACCAGTATTGAAAGGAAGGTTCCTCATTCACAGAAAATTAAAGTACCGACGTTAGTGGTAGACATCACATCTATCTATATCTCATCTATATTACCAGTAGACTCAATTTAAGTGGGTAAGGTCAGGTAAAATCAAGCGACTAAGATTTTACAGCTACAAGTGAGAACGGTAGAGGACAAACTGGTGAAGGTTGAACAGAACTGAGTACCTTGTCAGGTCCAAGGATACCTTATAACGAGAAATGTCGTAACCTGGATCGAAGATAGTGTCAGTGTTTATAGTGGTAGTCGGTAGATCTTTAAGAAGTGAAATAGAGAAGAGAAGGAAGACAAGAGTCACGGTGGTAGACTTGATCTAGGAGTCAAGGTCGGACGTGACCTGACGAATAACAATTTTAAGATTGTGTAATTTTATGGTGGAGAGTGCAGAGGGGTGTGGACAGGTGTCACACATGTCGTGAGACAGTTCAGGTGATACTGTTCGTGTTGAGTTGAACGAGACACGAGTTTTTGTAAGTCACCGGGGGCACTACCTACCGATGTGTCTTTTTCAGGTCTGAGGTATTAAAATTCAGGGAAGTCCTGGACCGGGAGTGGAGGAGTAGGTCGAAATCGACAGAGAATGTTGCGTGATTATTCTTGAGATATAGAACCAATATAAGTGAATAACAAATATTGAGGGACACTCTTAGTGTAGTATTTGTAGGTTCGGTTGTTTCTAGTAATAAAAACATAATACTTTAGAGTCTCCTTTTCCAATTCCCTTTTGTGGTTACCTACTTCCTTTGAACAAATTCCTACATTTAAAGGACTTGGTCTTTGAACAGTGTAAGAAAAGATATGAAACCAGTGTTATCCACCAAATCTGTCACTACACTGATTTAGGTAGGGTGGACCCTCGTTTTCAAGTAGGACGTATCCCTCAAAGGAGAAGTGTGTTTAGGAAGGACGTTGAAGGAAAGAGACGATAAAAGAAAACTTGAGAGGAGAAACTGTAAACAATAATTGTGAGGACGACAAGGTGCAAGGATTTATAAACGGTAGGAGTCTTGTCGACCTAAATAAAGTTACCTACAAAGTAACAAGTAATACGTTTGTGTTGTAGTGAAACCTGTTCTAAAAAGTCAACTACTTATAAGACTCTCAAATAATATGTACCTACCAAAACAGGTAGTGTCTTAGGGGTCAGTTAAAGCCGTCGGAGACCGTGAGTGTACAAATAATGAGATCTTAAGTGAAACAAGTGATTAAGATTGGGAATCAAAGGAAAGAAAAATTTTTATAACACTAGTTTGGTTATTAAAACGTAATTTTATAATGGACCAATATACAAAACTTAGAGAAGAAGAAAATCGAAATAAAACCCCCGTATAAGATGGTAAATATGTCATATAGTTGTGTAATGAAGTAATAAACAATTCTTTATTTACGTGTATTCCGGAAGGGACCACCGAGTCTTCCATTTCTTAGGTGGACGTCACACCCTCTGGACCCAAGCTAAGAATCCAACCCTTCTAAGGGACCTCCTCCCGTCCCGTTGGGTGAGGTCATAAGAACTGACCTCTTAGAGGTACCTATCTCCTCGGACCACCCGATGTCAGGTACCCCAGTGTTTCTCAACCTGTACTGACTCACTGATTCACGTGTTTACGTATATTTAACTACTACCTGTGAAAAAATTACTCTCCCTACGTACTAGTCTCCTATAATTTTCAACCTTTCAAACAAAAGTTTGGTAACCAAACTGTAAATAGTACAAAGTCGTATACACTAATAGAAAAAAATTTGTCTAAACACCTTCATATTATATGGGATGAAAAAGTCAGTACTTCTGGTAGTTGTGGTAAGTTACAATCGTGTAAAGACACTAGAGCCTTTCGAGGACCCACAGACAAGTGTCCGTAAGGAACAGGGGTGGAAGTCGGGATCCGTTGATTACTAGAAAGACAGGAACATCTAGACGGAAAAATCTGAGACCTATATTTACCTTAGTATACTAAACACGAGAAAACATTAACCGAAGAAAGTGAATCGTACACAAAAACTCCAAGTAACACAATGTCAAACATAATTACGAAGTAAGTAGATACAAAGTCTCGTTGTGTATGTCTATAGGACATGTTTATCGGACGTAAAACGAATAGGTAAATGGTCAAGTACCAATAAACCTAACGAAGGTGACCAAACCGACAATACTATATCTTCATGACGATCCTTGTAAGTACATCTGTACAAAAATAAAGAGAACTTATTAAAGGATTCTCCCTTAACGACCCAGTATATCGTTGAAGTACAAATCGAAAAATTGTTTGTCTGTGTGACAAAAGGTTTCACCGACATGATACAATGTAGAGTAGTCGGTCCCCACTCCTAAGGTCAAAAAGGTGTAGGAGGAGTGGTTGTGAACAATAAAAATAAAAAATAAAAAACCTAATATTGGTAGGACCACCCACGCTTCACTGTAGAGTAACACCAAAAGTAATCGAAAAGAGGTTACTGACTACATACCTACACTCTGAACCTGACACTTCTTCCGACTCGTGGTTTCTTAACTACAAAAAGTTGACACCACAACCTCTTCTGAGAACTCTCAGGGAACCTGACGTTCCTCTAGGTTGGTCAGGTAAGACTTCCTCTAGTCGGGACCCTAAAGAAACCTTCCTTACTACGATTTCGACTTTGAGGTCATGAAACCGGTGGAGTACGCTTCTCAACTGAGTAACCTTTTCTGGAACTACGACCCTCCCTAACCCCCGTCCTCCTCTTCCCCTGCTGGCTCCTACTCTACCGACCTACCATAGTTACCGAGTTACTTGCACTTAGACACACTTGAGGCCCTCAACCACAACCTGTCCCTCCGGACTGCACGACGCTAAGTACCCCAACGTTTCTCAGATTATACTGACTCGCTGACTTGACTTGACTTGACTTACTGACTGCTACACCTCGGACAAAAGTTACACCTCACAGACTACACCTCGAAGATAAGTGACCCTTTTCAAAATAAGTTTAGAAAACGACTAACAGAAAAATATGGAAAAGGTTTTTCCACTTGGAAGACACCTCTATCCTCGTTATGAAATATGAAGAAACTTGGGGTTTACGGACGGATCATGTAATACCCCAGTGAGTATTTTACCACCAGGTTTACAGGTTTTCTTACTACTACTAAAATATCTAATTTACCTTTTTTTATTAGAGTACAAAATAGAGTCTCCAAGTGTTTGAGTTCACGGGTGTCAGTGGTACGACCATTGTATTTACCCGTTAAACCCGACTGATATATATCCTTTCACCCCTCACTACCTCTGTCGTTCGGAATGAAATTTTTCTGTAGAGAACTCTCGTATCGTGACTTTGTATATACAATGGTATANCTACCGACCTACCATAGTTACCGAGCTACTTGCACTTAGACACACTTGAGGCCCTCAACCACTACCTGTCCCTCCGGACCGAACGACGCTAAGTACCCCAACGTTTCTCAGCCTGTACTGACTCGCTGACTTGACTTGACTTGACTTACTGACTACTACACCTCGGACAAAAGTTACACCTCGAAGACTACACCTCGAAGATAAGTGACCCCTTTCAAAATAAGTTTAGAAAACGACTAACAGAAAAATATGGAAAAGGTTTTTTCACTTGGAAGACACCTCTATCCTCGTTATGAAATATGAAGAAACTTGGGGTTTAAGGACGGATCATGTAATACCCCAGTGAGTATATTACCACCAGGTTTACAAGTTTTCTTACTACTACTAAAATATCTAATTTACCTTTTTTTATTAGAGTACGAAATAGAGTCTCCAAGTGTTTGAGTTCACGGGTGTCAGTGGTACGACCATTGTATTTACCCGTTAAACCCGACTGATATATATCCTTTCACCCCTCACTACCTCTGTCGTTCGGAATGAAATTTTTCTGTAGAGAACTCTCGTATCGTGACTTTGTATATACAATGGTATACGTTTATCTATTGATAGCGTTCAAACTACTTACTGTGTCCCGTGGGTTTCGGTGACGAGACACTGTCGGACCTCCCTACTCCACACCTCCCTGAACCCTCCGTCTCGAGTCCTACCTCCCCTATACACATATGGATACCGGTTAAGTATAATTACATACCGATTGTGGTAGTGTTACAACATTTCATTAATAGGAGGTTAATTTTATTTATTCAGTTAAATTTTTTCTTTTATTTTAATATTTTTCTGTAAATTCAAGTAAATTTTTTTAGTGGCATTGTTATCGGTTCTACACCTTTGGTGCATTTACAGGTACCTGTCTACTTACCTCGTTCTTCTACACCACATACATGTGTTTCCTTATGATGAATCGGTATTTTTCTTGTTTTATTACGGTAAACGTCGTTGTCTCTACCTTGACCTCGAACAGTATGCTTCACGTCATTCAGTTTTTCTCTTTCTGTTGATAGCATACTACAGTGAAATATACACCTTAGATTTTATACGGCGTTTACTTGCATATACTTTGACTTTGTCTGAGTATCCGTATCTCTTGTCTGAAGATTAACAGTTTCCCCTTCCCTTCCATCCTCTCCCTACCTAACCGTCGAACCCCAATTGTCCACGTTTGAAAATATATATCTTGTCTATTTGTAGTCCTAGGATGACATATCGCGTCCCTTGATGTCAGTTATAAGACACTATTTGGTATTATTTTTTTATTGTCCATACATATATTGACTTAGTGAAACGATATACCGTCTTTGTTTGTGTAACATTTAGTTTATGTAAAGTTACTTTTTTTTATCCCTCTCCCTCTCCCACCCTACTAAACCCTCTTACCGTAACATTGTACATATGATAGTACATTCTTAGCTTAGCGGTCAGATACAGACTACGTCCTATGTCGTACGAACCCCGACCACGTGCCACTACTGGGTCTCTCTACAATACCCCTCCCTCCACCCTCCCCCCAAGTACAAACCCTTGCGTACATGCGGGTACCACCTAAGTACAGTTACATACCGTTTTGGTTATGTCATAACATTTCATTTTATTTCATTTTTATTTCTAATTTTTTTTAGTAACACGTCGGTTCTTTAAATAAATAGTGACATAAACTGGACGTCCCTGCGGTCTAACTATGTAGACTATCCGCATGTGGTCTAGGAAGTAGTGACTCGGATTAAGTCCTCTTCCGTCGGATGATAAGTCTGACACAAAGGGGTAGTGAGGCAACGATACTCTCAGAAGATACTCACTAAGGCGTCGGAAGATTATTTAGAAGGTAAGAGTTCGAAAGGTACCAGGTAATCCACTGTTGGTCTCCATATAAGAAACTTTGGGACACCTACTATGACCGTGTGACGCTTGGGAAGTCTCTGAGGAGTGATGAGAAACCTAGTTGCACTTTACGAGGTAGCACCGGGGACGCCCCTTGACTGGACTCGACCAAAGTCACCACGGTTACGAGTCGTGTGTACAAGTAGTAACCGAGAGACGAGGACGTTAAAATAGAAGGACATCCTACGGGGGACGTGGAACATGAAGGCGAAAGTCGACTATTGAGGGTGAATAGGAAGAGTCGAACATACACTACGTCAGGGGAGGATATTTGAGGGTACAACAACAAGTCAACGATTCAGTACAGACTGAGCGACACTGGGGTACCTGACGTCGTTCGGTCCGAAGGGACAGGAAGTGATAGAGGGACTCAAACGAGTTTGAGTACAAGTAACTCAGTCTCTACGGTAGGTTGGTAGAGTGGGAGACAACGGGGGAAGAGGAGAACGGGAGTTAGAAAGGGTCGTAGTCTCAGAAAAGGTTACTCAACCGAGGATATCCTAGGATATAAAGAGAACAGTCCCATGAGAAGTGTAAAATATTAAAGGACAAAAGAACGAGTTAAAGAGACGATAAACTCCTGTTCCCGATATACTGTGAACAAGTGACTACCCAATAGTCACTGGTCTTGAAAACCAACGTTTCTTCTTAGGTTTTTCTGAATCTTTCCACCTCTCCCAACTCGTCCCTATCACTATCTAACCTATCTAAAGTTACGACATAACTTTTATCTATTGGGTGTTCCTGGATGACAATACAGTTTACTTTAGTACATATTCCCCGAGAGGTGCTAGAAGTGGTCCCGAAGGAACCACCCATCCTATCATTTCTTAGGTGGACGTTACGTCCTCTGGACCTAAACTAGGACCCAGCCCTTCTAGGGGACCTCTTCCTTTTCCGTTAAGTGAGGTCGTAAGAACGGATCTCTTAAGGTACCTGTCTCCTCGGACCGCCCGATGTCAGGTACCCCAGTGTCTCTCAGTCTGTATTGACTTGTTGAAAGTAAAAGTGAAAAGAAAGAAAGGGTCCAAGTAGAACCTCCTACTGTACTACACTACCCCTTCAGACATTCGGACCTCTCTTTACTACATTATTTTAAGGACGTATATACGTGTGTTTCAACTATAGACTAAAAGGTGAGTATGAGAGGAGACTCAGACTTCGAACTTTTTATCGTAAAGGTGTGTGGGGGGTGGGACGCGGGGGGGAGGGGGGTCGAAACCCAAATGACATCGACGAGTTCCTCTATTCTATACCTCGGACCACTACTCTTTGAGCTACCACGCTAAGACTCGACATCTCGGTAGGTGCAACAACAGACTACCCAGAAAAGTAAGACCAAATAGCGAGACGGGGATTGTTGGGTAAAGGAAGGACGTTGTCTCAGGACCCCCTTATTATTCGTGAATGAATTCCGTGGTAAACGATGTTATACGTTTCACACACGCACACACGTGTCACCCCAGGTTGAGTAACGTTGGGATACTTGACATCGGGAGGTTCCAGGAGACAGACACCCTAAGAGGTCCGTTCGTATGCCCTCACCCATCGGTAAAGGAAGAGGTCCCCCAGAAGGGTCGGGTCCCTAACTTGGCTGTAAAGGACGTAGAGGACGTAGTCGTCTAAGAAATGGTGACACGATGGACCGACTACCAATGGTTTAGTACCCGAATTAGGAGTGGGTTCCTTTGAGCCACGATCCCCACCACCTCTAGACAGTTACTGGGTTTATACTGACAAAAGAACTAACCTTCCCGAATCCAGAAGACACTTGGATCGAATCGTCCTACTTTCGACGAGCTTTCGATCGTTGAAAGTTCTTTCTATGTGAACCCATCTTCAAAAAAGTTTACTGAAAATTTTTGAAATGAACTTTACTACAGAGACGTGGGGTGACTACTAAGTCAGAACCCAAGGTTCAGAACTCTCAGAGTCCTTTACACTTGACTTCTACCTTCATGAAACACGATATGGAAAGGGGGTAGGAAGCACCCGTCCTAGTCTAGAGAAAATATCTCACACTGTCCATTTAAGAGGTCTAAGATCCTACTCATTTTAGACCAAACACTTCAGCAAGAAAGTTTAACAGAGAACACTTCGACAACCGTTATGGTGTTTCCACTATTAAACCCACGCCCCAACCCACCCGCCACCACCTCCGCCACCGAACGAAAACCACAATCCTAAAGGAGTTAGAAATTTCGAGAACTCAGTTTTTATTTATTCCCTCCCTCTCATTCTCCTGAAGACTAAAGAGTCATAATGATTAATAGTCCCTGATTTAAATTCTGTTAAAATCGTGAAATGAATAAACCGTATCAACCTTTTACTCTCCGAAGGACAATTCACTCAATAATATAATTCCCTAGAATGGGATAAGTTGTATATTAATTAATATAAATATTAATATATCTTATATATATAAGATATATATATACCGAAGATATGTTACATATATTATATATATTATATATATTATATAATATCTTCGGTACTACCTTACCGTATGACTATTGAATCAAAGTAGTAATTTTTGTGGTCTAAATTACGTAAATACACAGGTCTCGGAGTCAACTCCGAATCCAGATCGACTAAGAAGTTGTTTAACCAGGTCCGGTAAAAAACAAAAGAAAGCTTTAAGGTCTCAGAGAAAAATTTCTTAAAAATACAGAGTAAACACAATAGTCCGACACCAGAGAGGGAAGAAAGACGTTTATGGTCCAGAGAATCGTTTGGTGAGGGTAAGGTTTAAAACTCGGACAACGAAGTCTAAAATGGTACCCGATCTGTTAGTCTAGTGACTCGAACCAATTAGAATACATTCTCGTTAATCCGGGTCCCTATGAGAGGATCCCCACTCTGTCTCCTTTAAAGGATATACCTTACACAATATAGATTAAACCGATTAAAAATTTTAAGACCCGAAGAAAAGACAATATCCACTAACTTCTGTCCTTTTGAGACATCTTCACTACACAAAAAAGTAATGAAGACTTACAGACTGACGAATTTCCTGTGTTAATATCTTAACTAACGATGTAAGATAAAAGGGAGGGGGAGAAGCCCGACATTTCTACGAGTACTACTCTCTCTGTCTTTCTCCTTTTCCTTGCACTCTTTCACTCCCCTCTGTCACTTGCAATGTCGCCGAGTAGGGTCCGGGCACCGGGTCAAAAGTGGAAACTCTTTAGGTCAAAAAGTCAAGAAGATCTCCAATAGTCTAACATTTTATTTAGTGTGGTTGACACAATCGAAGAATAACGACGGCATTGTTTAATGGTGTTTAAGTCACCGACTTTTTGTGTTCAAATCTCTGAAGGGACCACCAGGTCACCAATTCTGAAACGGAAGATTACATTCCCCATGTCCCAAGCTCGGGACCAACCCCTCGATTCTAGGTGCACGGAGGTCCGGCCTTTTTCAATTTTGTAGTTCCTCTTCGTTATAACATTCCTCAAGTTATTTTTGAAATTTTTACTAAGTGCACCACCGAGTCTTCCATTTCTCGGACGGACGATCACGTCGTTCAAGTCAAGTCAGAGAGTCAGCACAGGCTGAGAAACGCTGGGGTACTTGGCGTCGTACGCTCCGGAGGGACAGGTAGTGGTTGAGGACCTCAGGTGGGTTTGGGTACAGGTAACTCAGTCACTACGGTAGGTTGGTAGAGTAGGAGACAGCAGGGGAAGGGGAGGACGGGAGTCAGAAAGGGTCTGCCTGGAGAAGAAGGTACTAACATAATTGAAGAGACTGTAACCGGGAGGGTCGAGGGAGAACATTCCTGGTAACACTAATGTAACTTGGGTAGGTATATTAGGTCCGATTAAAAGAGTGAACCTCTAACAAGTAAAGTGGTGTAGACGCTTTAGAGAAAGGTGCATTCCGTTGGACAAGTGGCCAAGACCTTATTCCTGAACCCGTAGAAACCACTCCCCTCCCCCTTTGTAATGACTCGGGTGGTGTGATTGTTTGAGTGTTATACGAATAAAGTTTTGGTCTACCGTCAAATATTACATATTAGAATTCTATAGACGATTCTATTCACCTTAGTAGAAAGATGTGTCCTGCGAGTGAAGACTGTCCTACGACCAGTACACTTCTCTGATTTAATATCCCCGAACGAACTACTTGAATCTTGATGCGGTTACCTACAACGGTTTTTCACTGTCATCGAACTGTTTAACGGGAAACATTATATGTTTATAAAGATGAGTCGATCCGTCATGACAGACAATCTTCACCAAAAATTTTTTTACAAAGAACTCAAACTATGGGACTGTGAGTCTAAGGAACAAAGAAGAGATTGTTTCTTAGGTATTAACAATATTATTACAGAGGATCACATGTTTGTTACACTACGTTTAACACAATTTAAACAGAAATTAGATGTGGAATGTCCGCCACCCCGAAGGGACCACCGAGTCTACCATTTCTTAGACGGACGTTCCACCCTCTGGGTCCAAGTTAGGGACCCACCCTTTCTAGGGGACCTCTTCCTTTACCGTTGGGTGAGGTCAGAAGCACGGACCTCTTAGGGTACCTGTCTCCTCGGACCACCCGATGTCAGGTGTCCCAGTTTTCCTCAGTGTGCTGACTCACTAATTGTGAGAATGTCCATCAACTTTGCGGAATCAGTCTTGGGTATAAGATCCCATTTCTCGATCGTAAACTTCACAGTATTATTCCATGATTGAGAAGGTAATGAATGATAAAGTTCAGAGACCTTTAAAGATGACTCTCTAAGTAGTTAATCGTTGACCCTACATCCTTTATTAAAAATTGGCCACGTTACTCACTAAACGTTCCATTCACTTTAGAACCGACCCAGGATCATGGAATCCACTTGCTCTGTATTCTAGGGTCTTCAGGTCGCCCGACCGTACCAGTCACACCTCAGTTCCAGATCTCAGTAGAATCAGGAAGTAGTGAAACGAAGCACCTCCTACGACTACAGTGTGGTCTTGGAAAGATGACCGGACTCTCACTTTGAAGGTACATTCCATAACATCTCTCGGACCCCCGTCCCTCCCCTGAAAGACTCGAAACTCTTATACAGAGTACAAAAAAACTGTGGACGATCAATCATTTATGAGGATATATAACAAGCCTTTAACCTGGTTCTGAACGAAACGAACTTTGAATAGTGGATCATAGCTAGAAAACCTTTCGACACACAGGTCTTCCTACTTAATCGTCCACGAACCAAAAGGTCGAAATAATCGCGACTGTAGTGGGTCTCTCGACCAATTTTGTGTCTACCGACGCGGGGTCGGAGACTCAGTCATCCAGAACCCATCTCCCAACTCTTAAACGTAAAGGATGTCCCAGGTTCAATACAACGAAGACAACCAACCCCCACTGAGAAACTCTTGGAGACTTGACCCAAAACGATACCGAAGTTTGTTGTTTCCAGATGGAGAACGAGTGTGATGTACAGGGACACTCAACCAACCTCCGACACGAGACGTAGTACCGACTCGAGTAAAATGTTGGTGCCGACTACCTTGTAATGACGAACACCATATATACACTTTCTCAAGACTACCTATAGTGTGACCACTAATTTCTGTGGAGTTTTAAGTAATCGACCTCTGATGGGACCAACAGGTCACCGATTCTGAGATGAGAAGATAGCGTCCCCCAGACACAAACTAAGGACCAATTCCTTGATCTAGGGTACACGACGTTGATTTTTAGGGTGGACGGAGTCGATTCTGGACCACGTCGGTTTATATTTACGCACGTACGAGTCAGTATCCGATTCTGGACGACGTCGGTTTATTTATTTACACACGTACGAGTCAGCAAAGTCAGCACAGACTGAGAAACGCTGGGGTACCTGACATCGGGCGGTCCAAGGAGACAGGAACTCCTAAGAGGTCCATTCTTATGATCTCACCCAACGTACGGGAGGACGTTCCCTAGAAGGACTGGGTCACTAGTTTCGGCGTACAGAATACAGAGGACGTAGCCGTCCGTGCAAGAAATGGAAATCGCGGTGGACCCTTTGGGTTTAGTTATTTAATTTTTTTTAATTAACCGGTCCTGATTAGTGTACTGAGAGGGAGGTACACTCACGGTCCTTCATGTTAAAATGGAGCACAGGGTCTCCTCCCAGAGACTTATAAACATTTTATCATGATTTTTAATGACGTTTATGATGGGTTGAAACTGGTTACCCTGGACCATTGTCCACTACTCAGTTTTACTAAACAGTCAAGTGAGACAGACCCGTGGTACACCGACCACGGGAGTGACTGGAACCAATAACAAATCAGAGGAGTTCATCTTAAACTTTACTATGATTTGTGCAACCACGTTATGGATGTTCCGTAGAGATTGAACGAAGGAGAATCCATATGCCAACTAGGTAAAGAGAGAGAGGTGGGTAAAAAAATAAGAATCTAAAATAACGTCTATACTAGAAAAGACTGAAAGAAGAACTTAAAACCTCTATCTGAACCGGAACACCCGGACGATGGGACTACCCGACTGACGTTGGTATACTGTTGTTTCAAACTCTTTTAAGCTCAGTAGTCGTCATGAACGAAACACCGAGAGACAGGGAGGAAGAGAGGGAGAGACGAAGAAGGAAAGGAAAGAAAGAGTCCGTCGAAACGTTAGTCAAATTGGTAGATACTTTGAGGTCGTTATAGTATATAGTGAACTCGTTTTAAAATTTTAAAACTGAGGTTTTAATGAAAAGTTCTGGTGAAAAGGACGAAGTTTGTTATAAGGACAATTTGTGACAGGAGAATGACCAAGAATTAAAAAAACCTCGGTCAGTCTTTGTCACCAATATAGAAATGGTTTCCTGTTTAACTCTCCCACGAACAAAACGTAAGAAGCGAAGTTAGTGAAGTCAAGTAATCCCTTTATTTGGACAGTCGTGTTGTAGAGACCCATGTCTCCTGTACCCATCCATATACTAAGTTTCCTAACGGGTTCCGATTCCGGTGTCAATTCGAAATTAATTGACCCTGTCAGTCCCCGTCCACGACATCTTCCCTTGCGATGACGATAATTATAATTAAAAAATACACTTATGTCCCTCTGAGGACCTACGTAACAAAGTATTAATTAAAGGAATTTTCAATACTTACAGGATTTATAAGGGATTTCCTTCCGCTCTCTCTAGTTAAGTAAATTTCGTCAAATTAACAATCTCAGAGACGAATACGGTGTATATATATGTGCCGACCTTCAAAGTGAAAGAACACACCCAAAAATCTCGACTCTTATCAAGACGAAAACTCTACCTTTATCAATTACTAGTGATGATACGAAAAGTCTTATCAAAGTCCCGGAACCACCGTAAAAATCCAACATCAGACTTCGTTCCACTTGTTTTGTACACTAACGAAACCCCAAAACTATAAATTTAGTCAGTAACGTCCTTCATATGTCCATAAACAGTTAGTTTATCGCAAACGAAAAAAAAAAAAAAATTTCAACTCCAGTAGGACGTTTAACCAAAATCATTCAGGTTCATAAAACGAAGAACGTTTTACAATATACACAAGATAATAGAATAAGAGAAGTTTCGACTTAAACAAAGAAATGGATAACAATTGTAACTATAGAAATAACAGGAAATGGTGTTTAGAAATTCACCTTTGTCCATTCCGGTTTAATAAACACAAACGGGGAACCGAATCTGTGTCCGACTATTTAGTGAAAGGCAACTTGGTCTAAAAGTCCATCCTGTCTTAAGTGACCTTCGAGATCCGTTACGACTTGAGGTGGACCCCACTCACCCTTCCCCGTCACTCCGTTTCTTCGTTTAAAAGGACTCTTACACGAGGAAAAGTATTTTACCCCTAGTATTCTCTTAGATAGAATACTCTATGACTCTTCTAATTTACTATATTTTACGTTCGTCGTCTCACTTCTCATTCATGGACCGTCTATCTTGTGTGACACATAGAGAACGGAAATCAAAACGTAAAGAAAGGATAGGGAAGAAGGTGTTTGTTTGTTCTCTAGTTCGTTGTCCATATAGAACAGTAGGAGGGTCAACATTCTGTCACAACTCGAACCGTTCCACATACTCTGTTTCAGAAGAGATTTTCTAAATTTTACTAACCGTTCTACTTAGTATTTGTTCTCTACTAAATCTTTTAAATATTCTCTTTCTTTAAGAGTATTCAAAGGTTTACTCAAACCGTCTCCCGCACACGTAGTCTCTTTAAGTCCCTGATCTCTATTAGTATGACTCACCTCATTTGGTCTGTCTCTTTCTATTAATAGTATACTATACGAATATACACCTTAGATTTCTTTTTTTTTACCATGCTTACTTGAATATATGTTTTGTCTTTCCCTGGTTTGAACACCAGTGGTTTCCGTTATATATTTTGTTTGATACCAGTGGTCTCCCTTTTCCCTTTCCCTATTTAATCCTTAGACTCCAATCGTCTATATATGATGATATGTATTTAATCGATTGGTTATCCCTGGATGACATATCGTGTCTCTTGATATCAGTTATAAAATATTATTGTATATTACCTTTTCTTAGTGTGTGTGTATACATATTGTATGTGTATATACATACATTTGACTTAGTGAAACGATATGTGGACTTTGATTATACTGTAACATTTAGTTGACATGAATTTTATTTTTTTTTCTTTAAGTACTCCCTCCTTCACTGACACCTCCCGTCACCAGGCCTTCCGTAGTGTCGTCCCGTCAGTACACCTACCCATGTTTTACACCTCCACCTCCACTTCCATCCTTCTTGTACCTCTCTCATAAACACATAAACCGTCTTTTTTTTTTTCTTTTTTCTGACTTTCGTGGGTCCGTTCTTTCACGTTCAACACAAACTCCTTATCATTTAGTGAATCAAACAACCGTCCTTTCATGAGACAACCACTTATAACTTACTCTTTTTGTACACATCTCAGTGAAGTCCCTCCTTTGGACAACCATATACATACAAAAACAATCGTGGTAGAACACTCTATTTTTTATGTACAGACGATTGTAAAGTATAGATTAATCCTAATCTATACGACCCTTGTGTATAGATTAAGAAGGGCGATCAGGATTGTACTAATAATTGTACGACGACGACGACGATTCAGCAAAGTCAGCACAGGCCGAGACACTCTGGGGGTATCCGCCGTCGGGTGGTCCGAGGGGGCAGGGACCCTAAGAGGTCCGTTCTTGTGACCGCACCCAACGGTAAAGGAAGAGGTTACGTCCTTTCACTTTTCACTTTCACTTCAGCGAGTCAGCACAGGTTGAGAAACGCTGGGGTACCTGACGTCGGGTGGTCCGAGGAGGTAGGTACCCTAAAAGGTCCGTTCTCATGACCTCACCCCACGGGAACGGAAGAGGCCAATAATTGTACTCGGTGAGTATTTGTACCGAAGGGACCACCGAGTCGTCATTTCTTAGATGGACGGTCATGTCCTCTGGTCCCAAGTTAGAGACCCAGACCTTCTAGGGGATCTTCTCCCGTACCGTCGGGTACGGGAGATGATAAGAACGGACCTCTTAGAGTACCTGTTACCTTGGACCGATGTCGGGTACCCCAGTGCTTAGTCCGTGTTGAATTACTGATTTGTTGTTACTATGTGGATATTAGTCCCGTTACATTTCGGTACTAGTACAATTTAAAAGGAGCCTCTTGCGAAAGTGAGAAAACGAGTGTCCCAAAAAAAAAAAAAAAAAAATTTATTTACCGAGAGGTTCGATTAGTCTACAGTATGTCATAAATAGACTGTAGTATTTCATAAATAGACAAAACTATCTAACGAAAAGAACCGTGATAGGTAAAATCCGGGTACTCTGGATGAATAACTGGACCGTTATTTCATGTAAGTCAGATCCTAGTTATCTATTTATAATATAGTATAATTTAAACTAATAGATAATTTTGTATGGACGACAAAAGTGTCGAATAGTAAAAGACACCACGTCCACGACTTTACATAACTTGTCGAATTTATTAATTACGCAAACAGTGTTGAAAGTAGTTTCGGGACTTAAATAAATTTCAGTCAAAATGGAGATCATACCTTAATAAAATCCATCTGTCTAACAAAATTGTTTCATAGACCCTTGTATATATCGGGTTCACAGGTTCGACTACAAAACGTGCTAATTTTATTCCGGAAGGATTTTATAGGTTGATTCGAGTCTAGATCCTCTGTATAACAACAATGGTCTTCGAGCCGGAGAGACATATGTCTACGGTTTTGATGAGAGTCCCTCTCAAAACCTAC
The DNA here is from genome assembly GCA_006410555.1 of Capra ibex. NCBI lineage: Eukaryota > Metazoa > Chordata > Mammalia > Artiodactyla > Bovidae > Capra > Capra ibex. The sequence goes on along the minus strand of SJYO01037955.1, from coordinate 45,906,338 downwards.
TTCATCTTTTCCTATCGAAATAGTAAAACGGTCCGTTTTCCTCTGTGTGGTCTAAAAACGGTACTTTTTGCTACACAGGGTTGACGTCTCCTAAACTACTTCACAAAATACTGTTACTAAGTTTCCACCCCAGAGACTATTCTAATGCCAATCTCGTCCAGTCAGGACCCACAAGTAACCTTCCTGACTACAACTTCGACTTTGAGGTTATGAAGCCGGTGGACTATTCTTCTCGACTGAGTAAACTTTTCTGGGACTACGACCCTTTCTAACTCCCGTCCTCCTCTTCCCCTACTGTCTCCTACTCTATCAACCTACTGTAGTGACTGAACTACGTGTACTCAAACCCATTTGAAGCCCTCAACCACTACCTGTCCCTCCGGACCGCACGACACCAAGTACCCCAGCGTCTCAATCTGTGTTGACTCGCTGACTTGACTTGACTTGACACGAGGGAAGTAGAGAAGAGTTCATCAGACTGATTAAAACTACTCAAAAAGACCAGGGAAATTGAACCTCCACCAAAGAATCGACTAGGAAGGAACTAAGTCAAGTCAAGTCAGAGAGTCAAGACAGGCTGAGAAACGTTGGGGTACCTGACGTCATGCGGTCCGAAGAGACGGGTAGTGGTTGAGGACCTCGAATGAGTTTGAGTACAGGTAAAGAAACTGATCGTTGACATACTTAGGTGGGAAACTTTGAGTCCCTTGCAGTACCACCGACCTCAGAACGGATGTTCTTTACCCCCTGGTCTTCCGGAGGTACGTGCCCTCGGGGTGCCCAGGGTGAACCGAAGTAATAAGTACTGTCTACGAAGAAGAAAATTCTAAAAAAAAATTCACTGGTATTAGTTCTCCCAGATCCTATTTTCTTCAGAAGGGAGCATCGATTCAGTCATTACGTCCTCTGGGTCCAAACTAGGGACCCAACCATTCTAGGAGACCTCTTCCTTTACCGTTGGGTGATCGCGGTGTGCCCTTCGGGAGACTTTGGTGTCTCGATAGATGTTTTCGTCCGAGAACATGACCTGTGAGAACCGACGTCTTCGTCTATGTGTGGGTCCGTGCGGTCGAGACGTGTGCCGAGGTTCCGGTGTACCGGTTTTTTCTTATTTTTTTTTTTCCTTTTTCTTTCTTTCTCTCCTGTCCTCTGAGTCCTGGTCTTTTGTATTCTCCCTCATACTACTCCTGTATACCCCCACTTCAGAGACGACTCCTCCACGGTTCAACCACCCAAAACCTCCCACAGTTTATATCATCCATCTTTTGCAGTTAATAACTTTTGTAAAATTTCTGTTCGGAACTTCCAGAGATCGGGAACGGAATCGTCATTTACTGGGTGACTAGTATTCCACATTGAAAGACAACATTACAAACCATCTGTGCGTGTGAGTTATGTTTCAAATCACCCCTGGTCTCGTTTGGTAAGGTTAGGATCCCCCTGTGTAAGAGGACGTAAGACCAACGAGTACGGGAAGTCCCAAAATCTATGAACGGTCAGACTCGGGGTCTTTGGAGCCTCCAGAAGAAAGTGAAACCATAACTAAAGGACCGAGGTTTACGGAACAAACCGAGTATCGTTTTTACCGTAACCCTAAAAGGTAAAGGTGAGTAACGGTTTTGGAGACCGTGGATAGAAAAGTAATAAGAAAGTAATAAGAACAAAACACACAAAAAAGGAGAGACCGAGAGCAGTTGGGACTGTTGGCTCCGGTACCTTAGGGATCCGGACGTAGTAGTAGAACCTAAAGGGACCTGGGAATGGAGTGAGTACCCTAGTACCTTCGACATAATCCACTGTGTCACCATTTCTTAGACGGTCGGTTACGTCCTTTGAGTGTCCTCTGAGTCCAAGTTAGGGACCCAGCTCTTCAAGGGGACCTCGTCCTTTACCGTTGGGTGAGGTCATAAGAACGGACCTCTTAAGGTCCCTGTCTCCTCGGATCACCCGATGTCAGGTGCCCCAACGTTTCTTCGTAAACAGTACTTATTACTTTGACTCGTTGATTCGTGTGTGTGTGTGTGTGTGTGTGTGTGTGGGGATTTGAATCGACGAATTTTGTTTTCAGTAAATATTAAAGGGTCGAAGACTCCCAGTCTTTAAACCGTCTACGAATCGAGTTCCCAAGACCGAATCCTTCCGAATGTCGGTGACATAACCAGTCCCGATGTCAGTAGAGTCTTGAACTGATCCCGGTTTCCTAGGTACAGATTCAGGGGACTACCCTACCGTCGTTCGGGGTCAAAGAAAAGACGTCTCGGTCACTATGAGGTCTTTCGACCGGTCTTTCGGTCCCTCGTGAATACTAACTTCTACGAAAATCATCCCCCGAAGGAACCACCGAGTCTGTGATTTCTTAGACGGACGTTACGTCCTCTGGACTCAGGCTTGGGACCCAACCCTTCTAGGGGACCTCCTCCCTTACCGATTGGGTGAGGTCATAGGAACAGAACTCTAAGGGTACCTGTCTCCTCGGACCTTCTGATTTTACCAGGTACCCCAACGTTTCTCAGCCTGTGCTGACTGACTGATTGTACATCGTCAAAACCGAAAATATTGCTTTACAGTCTTCCCAGTAACGAAGTGAGACGACTCTTGAAAGACAGTACATCTGGTAGGCACCGTGTTCCGTCCTCCCTTGATACGTTCTATACTTACAGTCTCTGTCCCCAGTGACCCCCCAGAGGTACCTCCGACCGGTGACATCCTCGAAAGTGGGGTCAAAACACGTCACGAGAGGGTCGAGGTACGGACAGATCGACAAAGGAGGTAGTAGACAGGACGAGGTTGTGCCGCGATTTTCTGTGTCGTGTAAAAGACCTTTCGTGATCAGACGACTGACTTACGGAAAACACATGGTTTAAGGTATGACATGTGGTGTCTCCGAAGACTTTGTTCTTCTGTATTCGAGATTCTGGAAGTAATATAGACTCTTTTGTCTTGTGTGCGGTCCTGGGAATCTTGGGAAGAGTACCTCTTATATCTTTTACTCGAGTCGATATCGAATCCGTTTTACCCCCTAAGGGACTTTCTGGGTACATCGGTGTCCTTCCTCTCACCACACCTGTGTCGTCCTTCGTTCTGCGTTTAGGGTCGTCCTGAGAGGGGTCTGACCGAAGTCTGAGTGAGTCTGACCGAAGAAAGAGTACGGTTCGTGGTTTCTAGACCGTCGAGTCCCCGACACACAACTTCGACGTGACACATCCTCTATCCAAAGGGACCACCGAGTCTGCAATTTCTCAGACGGACGTCCCACCCTCTGGGTCCAAGCTAGGGACCCAGTCCTTCTAGAAGACCTCTTCCTTTACCGTTGGGTGAGGTCATAAGGAGGGTACCTGTCTCCATGGACCGTCCGATGTCAGGCACCCCATCGTCTCAGCATGTTCTGGCTTGTCAAAGTTTAAGATTTTAAATTTCCTTCCCCAAACTAACCTAGTCAGACTAAGGACCTAATCGGTCAGTCGTAGGTAGAAAATGAGACAGGTTGGGAGTAGTCTACAGCTGTAGTGCCGCCCGTAACCCCACCGACACCCCTAGTGTTTCTATTTTGATATTTCGTCTAAGGGCCAATATACCCCCTATCCCTCCGCCCCCTCCCTTCCAATTCTTTGCGGACACATCTGAACTTCGGTAGGGTTTCTCTTCTGGGACGGACGTTCTTCAGGACGTATAATCTCTTTCCCGGGTACTCTCATCCCCACTCGGACATCTGACACACTTTGACACAGAGTAAAGATCATATAAGGTTCTAAGGTAAGAAAAGGAGAGGGAGATAAGTCAACCCAGATGGATTAAGACAGGTCCAACAGAAAAATTCTACGGTCAACGTAAGTATTTCTTCGGGAAGGGTCTGACACAAGACCCATCAAACATCAAACGACCTTCGGAATCTAAAGATTGTTCAGTATTATCAAAGACTGTCCTAGAAAGAAACCTTTCTTTTACACTCTTTCGTTCCCCCTATTTTTACAGAAACAAAAGTGCATCCGTGTCAGCCCTACTTATTAATTCTTTAACTATGACTTAAGTCGTCGTACTAGACTCGACAAGCAAAAGTTTTCTTCCACCTACTCCCACACCCACACAAACACAAAGGTCTACTGTCCACCTTAAAGGACTCAAAAGAACACAAAGACAATTACTAAGGTAGGTCGGTCGACTACCCCGACTTGAGAGAGGACCTACTCATCTCGACAAAAAGGTTTTGTTGTGCGAATCTTGGTGATGTACCGATGAGTTGACTGTACTAGAGTCTTTCTCGATCCCACAATTCACCTTTTACTGTGGAAGTCGAAACACAAGTTATAGTTTTACAGAAACAGTCTCTCTGTTTTAAAAGTAAAGATACCGAATTTTTTCTCTGTCCTGAAGGGACCACAAGGTCCCCAATTCCGGGAACGTCTCTCACGTCCAAACTAGCGACCAACCCCTTGACCCAAAGATGTGCGGTGTAGTGTACCGGGTTTTTAATTTCTTTTTTTTTTTTAAATGTCCAGAAGGGACCACCGAGTCACCATTTCTTAGTAGTCGGTCGGTTACGTCCCCTGTACCCAAGACAGGGACCACACTCTTCTACCGTGTCCCGTACCTCGGTGCTTCGGGCACCCGGTGTCGATGACTCGGCACGAGATCTCGAACTCTCGGCGTCGAAGACTTCGGGCTCCCGCCATGTCGGACACGAGTCGTTGTCCCCTCTGGTGGCGTCACTTTTCGGGCTCGTGTCGCCGATCTCTCATCGGGGGTGATCGGTGTCGGTCTCTCATCGGGGGAGATCGGCGTTGGTCTCTCATCGGGGGAGATCGGCGTTGGTCTCTCATCGGGGGAGATCGGTGTTGATCTCCTTCGGTCTCGCTCCGTTGCTTCTGGGTCGTGTCAGTTTTTATTTATGTATCTGAATATTTTTATTCGTTTTTATTTTTTCTCCGTCCATATTTATAAAGACTTTCTCCTATGACTGGTCCTATGACTATGGAACATGATTTACAATTATTTAGGAAAGGTTATGGGAGGACCTAAAATTTTTTAACTTACTCCGTACACGTACACATTCGTACACACACACACACACACTCTCTTTCTCTATTAATCCAATCCCTGAACCTAAAGATTGAGACGGATTATGTCGTCAAACGAATCTCGACTCGTAGTACTTAAAAGTAACGCGAAGTGCGGCGTTTGTTTAACTACTAAAACTTACCCTTAAGACAGACGTTGTATTATTGGATCCCAGACTGTAACCTGAGAGAGTCTTATAAATACAGAAACTACTAAATAAAATTGTTAGACAGACTTATAATTGTAAGGTTACTCGGATCAAAAAAAGTTTTGACTTAAGAAAGTTATCCGTGCACACTCAATTGTAAAAGGGGAGTTTACAGAGTAACTCCTCGTCTCTTATCAAGTTATAGGAAAAGGGTCACACCATAGTGATCACGTAGTAGAGGAAGTTTACTGTTGGAAACCGTTGTTAAGTCTAGTCTATTCCGGACAATAAATAAATTCCAGGAAATTCTCGTGTCGGTTAATCTCTGAAAACTTATCATGAGGGTAGTGACTCCAAAGGATCTTTCCCGAGTCATTACCCCAAAATCTCGAGGGCAATGTTCCGTACCGTCCAACGGACAAGAGTTTCCCTACAAATAAAAACCTTTAGACACTAAGAGAACAATCTGAGTGTGAGGAAACTAACATCCACAAAGTTTCTTTGGACTCGGGAACAGGTCGATAAAGATATTTTGGTGGATGAAGGGGGGTGGGGGAGGGACTGTCTCCACCGACCGTTCTTTCTTAAGTCATTTTTATCCAAATTATTTTGATGAGACGAACTAAGTTGACTGGAGTATATTTATTAAGTAGTTTAAAGATAATTACTTCATGAGGTAATTAAGTAAGTAAGTCGGTCAAACAACTCCCGAGTGACGTCAGTTCCGTTATTCATTCAAGAGATGAGACTAAACTATCGTTCGTTTACCTGTCACTCGTGTGTATATACATATTTGTATACACACAGTTGTTGTAGTCTATCGTCCGTTTCCGGTCCGACTTTTAGGGGGGTTACACTACCCGATCTGTCACTACCTCGGTCATGGGATCGACTTCCTCAAATGTACAGAGTAAATCCTCAGTAAATACACTCCAGGTACACTAGTCCTCAATTCGACCACTACTGGTCCCCTGCTCATAAGGTCCAACTCTCTTGACGAAGTTTTGGGGGCGTCAACCTACCCGAACCGTACAACCTCCTTCTCTTTTTTTCAGGTGCACTACTTCAAGTCCGTCTCCCGAAACCTCTTCACCCGCCCCAGAGGTAGTACCTGTTGACAACCAGTCTTCTTTAAATCTAGAATAAAATTCACGACGACGACGATTCAGCGAAGTCAGTACAAGTTGAGACACGCTGGGGTATCTGACCAATAACTTCTCAACATTAGCCTTCTTACAGTACCGGATTAAATTGAAAAGACGCCGTTTACTTACTTTCCTTTGTTCTCTCCTTCATCCCTCTAGTTCATTCTCCGTTAATATCATCTGATCCTCTTCCTTTACCGTTGGGTGAGATAATAAGAACGGATCTCTTAGGACACCTGTCTCTTCGGACCGCCCGACGACAGGTATCCCATCGTGTCTCAGTCTGTACTGACGTCACTGAATCGTACGTACGTACGTAACTTCTTCCTTTACCGTTGGGTACGGTCATAAGAACGGACCTCTCAACGTCCCTGTCTCCTCGGACCACCCGAAGACAGATACCCCAGTGTGTCTCAACCTTCGTCGTCGTATCATCTGATCCGGTCACCGAGGTCAACATCTCTTACGACTCGGACCTCTCACTCCCTCCCCCGTGACCTCTTTTCTTTTATAAATACAAATATATATATTTATGCATACAGACATATACGTATATGTAGATATATACTAAATTTAAAAAAGGAAATTTGAAAGACAAAGATATAATATACAAAGATATGTTACCGTGGGGTGAGATTGTGAGAACGGACCTTTTAGGGTACCTGTCTCCTCGGACCTTTCGACGTCAGGTACCCCAACGACTCCCAGTCTGTGCTGACTCGTTAAAGTGAAAGTGAAAAGTGAAAGTACGTGACCTCTTCCTTTACCGTTGGGTGAGGTCACAAGAACGGACCTCTTAGGGTCCCTGCTCCCTCGGACCACCCGACGGTAGATACCCCGGCGTGTCTCAGCCTGTGCTGACTTCGTTGAATCGTCGTCGTATGACATTATACGCATAGATGGTAACATCTATACAATAAGTATTTCTTTAGTTGTATGTTCCTGAAAAGACCACTAGGTCACCAATTCTGAAACTAAAGATTACGTCCCCCACGTCCAAGCTAGGGACCTGTTGTCGATTCTAGGGTGTACGGAACATCGGTTTTTTCCTTGGGTATTTTGTTTTCGTTATAACGTTGTTTAAGTTAATTCTGAAATTTTGACCAGGTGTAATTTTTTTTTTTTTCTTTAGTATGGATTACTACTCACACACACGAGTTTTTCTATAAAAAAGATACAGTGATACTCGGTTTCCAAAACCTTCAGGAGCCAGTTCCCCAGTTTACTATTACTGAATCTAAACCACCACTACCACTGAACCTAAACCACAACTATCACCTCCATTTTCCGTCATCTACGCAAACCCTATTCCACCCTTCTATTTCAATTTTCTTAAACAACTACTAACTCAACATGAGCACCTCTTCCTTTACCGTTGGGTGAGGTCACAAGAACGGACCTCTTAGGGTCCCTGCCCCCTCGAACCACCCGACGACAGATACCCCACCGTGTCTCAACCTGTGCTGACTTCGCTGAATCGTTGTCGTCGTCGTCGTCGTCGTCCCAACACGATCTAAGTCCTACCCCGGTACTCTTGTAGACACCGAGTTCTGTGTCGGGTCGGGAGTCCCTCGGGACATCCTATAAGAACTGAGTCCTTACTCCTACGTTGTTAAAAACTCAAAAACAAAGGAATAGTGAAAGTGGATACTACACTGAGTGTAAAGGGACTCATTTTTATTTAAAGAGAAGTACATGTCGACTGGAGAAACGTGTTGAGAGCCCCGGTGGTAATCGTCATATAAGAGACCCCAACACAAAGTACTTCAACAGGAGGTCCTGTCTTGTAAGTCATAATATGTAACTCTCCAACAATGCACGCACACATACACATTAGAAACTCTTAGAAAAGGTCATCGCACAGAGATTAAATCCAAATAAGGTGGGGATGGGAGAGGTAGAGGATGACGGTTTACTCTCAGAAAGGAACTCTAATACCTTTACTTACTTATTAAACTCTAACTGGTTGATGAAATACCGACTCTCAAGTCCAGAGTTCCTTCTCGTCGTTGGAATTCCACCCTGAACCCCGGGACTCGCCTCCGAGAGTAAACAAGAATCACTTAAACGAATATTTTCTCATATCCTTGAAGGGACCACCAGGTCGCTAAAATTCTGAAACGGAAAGGTGACGTCCCCCACACCCAAGTTAGGGACCAACCCCTTGATTCTAGGGTGTACGTGTACCGGGGGTTTGGTTTTGTATTTTGTATTGATTATAACATTGTTTAAGTTATTTCCGAAATTTTTACCAGATGTAGTTTTTTTTTTTTTTTCATTGGGACCCCAAAGGTGTACACTAGACAAAAACGGGAACCAGTCCGACCTACAGTGAGTATTATGTGTGGACGAGTGAAGTAGGGCAGGGGTCGGAGGTTTATTGGATGGGTGTGATTACCGTAATCACTTGATCTACTTTAGAACCTGTAACACAGGGGTCTTATACGAACAGGAAAGGACTCAGTGAGAGTAGAGACGTAAGTCTCTTAGAAAAGGAGTCCGTCGGGACCCGGACAGAAGTAAGACAAGTCGGAGGAAATAGTGTGTTTTGACAAGGAAAGAAGTCCCGTGTCCAATGATACGCGAGAAGTTTAATACAAGACCTGTTTGGTCCAGGGAGTGACTCTACCTTAAGCATATTGTTGTAGATGTTTCTATTTTGAAATACAACAATGTCCCTCTAACGTTATTAACAACATACAATTGTTACCATACATCTACTATGGTGGGAATACCGTCTTTCACTTCTCCTTGATTTTTCGGAGAACTACTTTCACTTTCACCTCTCACTTTTTCAACCGAATTTCGAGTTGTAAGTCTTTTACTTCTAGTACCGTAGACCAGGGTAGTGAAGTACCCTTTATCTACCCCTTTGTCACCTTTGTCACAGTCTGAAATAAAAACCCCCGAGGTTTTAGTGACGTCTACCACTGACGTCGGTACTTTAATTTTCTGCGAATGAGGAACCTTCTTTTCAATACTGGTTGGATCTATCGTATAAGTTTTCGCCTTTGTAATGAAACGGTTGTTTCCAGGCAGATCAGTTCCGACACCAAAGGGGTCACCAGTGCATACCTACACTCTCAACCTGACACTTCTTCCGACTCGTGGCTTCTTAACTACGAAAACTTGACACCACAACCTCTTCTGAGAACTCTCAGGGAACCTGATGTTCCTCTAGGTTGATCAGGTAGGATTTCCTCTGGTCAGGACCCACAAGTAACCTTCCTGACTACGACTCCGACTTTGAGGTCGTGAAACCGGTGGAGTACGCTTCACAACTGAGTAACCTTTTCTGGTACTACGACCCTCCCTAACCCCCGTCCTCCTCTTCCCCTGTTGTCTCCTACTCTACCGACCTATCGTAGTAGTTGAGCTACGTGTACTTAAAAGCCACTAGAGGTCCTCAACCATTACCTTTCTTTCCGGGCCACACGACGCTAAGTACCCCAGCGTTTCTCAACCTGTGCTGACTCGGTGACTTGACTTTACTTGACTTGACTTATGACCATAACAACGATACAACTTTACTTGAGATTTAATGACCGGCTACCTACTTGAGAGTCTTATCTTAAATATAAATATAATCTCTAGGGGAATAGATAATTTAAACTTTTGCCTTGGAAGTGAAACAAGACTATCGCGTCACATGAGATAAATAGGACTCCACTTCTCGTGTGTTCAGAAAAAAGGATTCTTTGTCCTTTTCATAGAAAATATTACAATGTTACAAAATCAAAAAGTACCTTTGGTTTCGTGATCCGGTCGTCAATTTTCTAAAACAACAACAATGATACTGTCATCCCTCCGAATGTAATATCACCTAATTTCGGTAAAAAATTCTTCCTGTCTTTCAGTAATAAAAGATTACTTTTTGTCCTTTTTTTGATGAACGGTAAAACAAGGATAACGACAAAACCCCCTCTTTGATTTCCGAATCTGAGACACAAAACCAGAACTTACGAACTTTTCGTTATCTTTATTCTGAGGACGTGAGAGTGTTGACGTTTAGTGGTATCCTATTAATTTGTATATACGTCCTTTATCGAGTTCTATGAACCACTTAACTATCTTCGGTTCACCTGTTAAGTAGTAAAGTAAACCGTTTATGGTAATCATCAGGACAACAATTCTTGTCGGCATATAGTCATAACCGCAAACTCATTTTCTACTTTTATATGCAACTTTTATATTTTGAAAGTTCACAACCCGTCAACAGTTGACGGAGGACGTAAAACTCGTCGGAGTATTACAGACCTCTTAAGTGGCGGATATAATCAAAAGACAACGACAATAAATTTTTAATGATGTTTGTCACTAAAGTGTTCTCAGTCTGTGTCACTAAATTTTTTGTGTTTCGACCAACAGAATGTCAAAACCTCTAACCGTCAGGTTCTGGTCACAGAGACTCAATTTTGATTGCGTGGTGTCCGGTCACAAGGAAGATCAGAAATCTCAGACAAAGGAACGGAAAAGGTCGAAGATCTCGGACGGACATACGGAAGTCGACTACGAGGTAGGAGGCAATAGTTTCGGTCGTGTCCTAGCGGTCGAGGGAGACACAAGTGACGAAGGTAGTGGTGTGGAGGAGCAGACAAGGAGCCTTGGAGGACAGAAGTAGGGTATTTCTACGAACCCTAATCTGTCACGAACAACGAGTCAGCACAGACTGAGACACTGAGGTACCTGACCTCGGGTAGTCCGAGGAGACAGGTACCCTAAGGGGACCGTTCTTATCACCTCACCCAACCGTAAGGGAAGAGGTCCCCTAGAAGGACTGGGTCCCCAGATTGGACCCAGAGGACATGACTTCCGTCTAAGAAATAACAGACTCGGTGGTCCTTCTTGATTCCGGGTGGGTTTATTAGGTCCTACTAAAAGAGTAGTACTCTCGGAATTAGTGTAGAAGTTTAAGAGAAAATGGAACCTTCCATTGTGTAAGAACCCAAGACCCCTAATCTTCTACCTACAGGAACCCCTGGCAGTAAGACACCCGGTACAGTGGAAATTCAAGTGACAGACCTGGAAATACATCCTCGAAAGAGAGGGACGAAAGAAACAGTCAAGTGCACGCACGATTCAACACAGGTCGAGAAACGCTAGGGTACCCGGTATCGGACGGTCCGAGGAGACAGGTACTCTAAGAGGTCCGTTCTTATGACCTCACCCAACAGTAAAGGAAGAGGTCCCCTAGAAGAACTGGGTCCCTATCTTGGGTGTAGAGGACGTAACCGTCCACCCAAGAAATGGTTGTCTCGGGGGACCTTTTCGGACCATGGTTTGACTCCTCTCCGTATCCTTCTAGGAGCCTCCTCCCTTACCGAGGGGTGTGGTCATAAGAACGGACCCTTTAGGGTACCCGTTTCCTCGGACCACCCGATTTCCGGTACCCCAGTGTACCCTGAGCCTGTACTGACTTAGAGGAATCGTGTCTCCGTGGGTACACTGGCTCCTCTATGTTTACTCTACGTGAACACGACTTCAACCTAAATGTCACTTAGGGGGTTTCTTTACCTCCAGAACGTACACCAAAAGTAGGACTGAACCGACCCTTCGACTGTCAACCTTCTCTTATCTACCTTTCATACCGACCAGAGACCCCTCATTGGACGGTACGACCCAGGAACAAAACCCTATTACAGTCGTCGGAGATCCAATATCTACCATATTGAACCCAAAACACGAACCAGTGAATTGATTGGATTTTGGATAAGAAACTGAGTAGACTTCTAAGACTCTCGATACATAATAGGACCTGATTTAAGGAAAAGACGAATTTATCGGTTAAATGACAACAATCCTCAATTGTTGGGACTCATTACATTAAATAGTGTTATTCCTGGCAGATTACACCAGGTTCAATCTCGGTGTTCGTACGTAGTCACAAATTTTTCGTCGTACCATCGCGGGATTAGTTCCTTTATGTCGTATTTGTGGAGTAGATTTTGGGGGTAGGATTATAAGAGACCTTAGATTTTTATTTTAGAAACGAAGAGTCAAGGAGTCGACCTATGAAGGGGACAAGGTCTAATCATCGAATAAACACCGAAATAATCATTGTACTTCTATAACTGAAAAAGAGACGAGTGACTTATTGTTTAGTTAAGAAAGATTATATTCAAAGAAAGAGAGAGGATTTTGACCTCATCTTACCAAACATAAAGATTTAAAGATCTAGATGGGAGGTCAACAAAGAAAATTTTTCTAAAATAATTTCCAGAAATATCTCGTTGTAGGTCTGAGGTTTAGATCACCGGTTCCTCTGGGATAATACGACACTCACGACCGACCCCGTACCGTCCATCGAGACCGAAGGGTGGGAAGAGAAGGCTCCATCCCCACCACCCGTCATAAAGTAAAAACCCAAGGTCTGACAACTACACTGGTCCGTCTCCGAAGAACGTATGCACGTACGACTCAGCGAGGTCAGTACAGACTGACAAACACTGGGATATCTGACATCGGGTGGTCAGAGAAGACAGGTACCCTAAGAGGTCCGTTCTTATGACCACACCAACGGTACGGGAGGAGGTCCCCTAGAAGGGGTAGGTTCCTAACTTGGAGACAGAGAATTCAGAGGACGTAACCGTCCGACCAAGAGATGGTGATCGTGGTGACCCCTTCGGGATCCCTGAAGATTCCCGGTCAGAATAGTCGACTCAGGATTCCGTCGTGCTAGAAGTAGAACTACAGGTCGTGTTAGACAGACTCGTCGTGTACCGTGCGTCGTCCCAGTTGTAGTGTCAATTGTCCCAGGAGTGACACCTGGTGGTCCGACAGGTGTCTGAAGTAACTAAATCGAGAGACAGGAACCTCAAAGGGTCTGTGGTGCTGAAGTGTCAGGAACCGAGATGAGAGGCACTACTTGGTGTCGTATGGTCCCGTCCGGGATCGGGACGGTCCGGAGGACCCTCGAAGATTGCGTCTGCGTTACGGACCCCTTCCTATCCGTCTGGAGAACACCGGTGGAAAGGTCGTATTTCAAGATGTGACGGGAGTCTCTTCGGTTTAGAGAAGACTGGGTGGTTCTTGTAAGACATAGGACCACCGGTTCTATTACTAAAGACAGGACCAACTACATTGAACCTGAAGTTCGGGTCTCGTGGGTAGAAGTCGGTCGAGAGTGTACTCTTTGAGCAAGTCAACTCGAAACTTCTACGGTAGTCACTGTTCGAAGGAGAAGAACCTTTAGACGTGGTGGTAGAACGGAAGTACGAGACGACTTTCCTTTCATGGGAGACCAAGAATTAAATCGACTAAAAAGAAACCTTCGAGTTTCTACCGTCAAAACTGTCAAATGAGGGTTTAAGAATCTCCATGGACTGAACACATCAAGGTAAAAGAAAAATCTAAAAAAAGAAACAACTGTCGAAAGAGGGGAATAAACAAGTGTAGATATCTCGAGGCCCTCAACCACTACCTGTCCCTCCGGACCGCACGACACTAAGTACCCCAGTGTTTTTCAGCCCGTGTTGACTCGCTGACTTGACTTGACTTGACTATCTTATGTTACTTACTTTCAGTGAACCAGTACAGGTTGTGAAACACTGAGGTGCCTGATGTGTCCGGTACCTTAAGAGGTCCGGTCTTATGACCTCACCCATCGAAAAGGGAAGAGGTCCCCTAGAAGAGTTGACTCCCTGACTTGGGTCAGAGGACGTAACGTCTACTTAAGAAATGGTCGACTTGATGGTCCCTTCGGGGATATCTTGTCTCAACTGATATATTATCTTAATTTGTACGTAAGTCTTTTATTAAAGAACCTAGTACTATTCTCTGACTTCCAAAGACCAAGTTCTTCCGTTTCATCCTCCTCGCACGGGAACGGAGGAAGGTACTTACGTGGTTTAGTTGACGATACGAACCTTGTTAAAGGAGAACCCCACCTCACCACCCCCTTCCATTATTCTATAACTCATAACGATAGTGTAGTTTTCAGACATAGATCATCTGTTATTACCTATTTTTTTATTCGTTTATAACTCTGATGATTAGTTCCATCAACTCCACTTCCTTCGCTAGAAGATGAAAACATCTTTAAACCTACCGTAAGACACTGTAAAACCGTTCAAAATCTCCACATTTCGAATCGATTTTTGTCGAAAGTCCGAGGCCAATAATTATCTGAGTAGAAATCACTTGGTTTTATTATCAAAAGTGTACATTTTGGTTCCAGGGGATCGTCAAGAAGACACGACTTAAAAAGGGTTCGGGAACTTGAGACGTTAATGATTCCAAATTCCACCACATACTGTCAAACTATTCATCCTGTCATTGCTGACACTAGTTTAGTATCGGGAAGGTGTGACTTCCATCACACTTTTTATGGGAAAGAAACTAGAGAAAGTTCACTTTGATTACTCACAAATGAATAGTCTGTGACTGTTGTACGGACTGTAACAGTGTCTAGAATGGTTTTTATTTTCTTTTTTGAGGGTTCCAGAACGGAAGAGTCCTTAAATTTTAAATTAACCTCTTCCTTGTAAAAATAAATTCCTTTTGATTCCTTAATTTACCCGAAGGGATCACCTAGTCTGACATTTTTTAAATGGTCGTTACGACCTCTACACCCAAGTCAGAGACCCAACCCCTCTAGAGGACCTCTCCCCTTACCGATGGGTGAGGTCACAAGAACAGACCTCTTAAGGTACCTGTCTTCTCGGACTACCCGATGTCAGGTACCCCAGTGTTTTCCAGTCTATACTGACTTGTTGATTAGTGTGGTCGTGTGTTTCTCATTTTATACTGTTACACACCTTGACTTACGTTTTGGCTCCCGATGTCTGACACAGAATGGATTAAATCCTCAAATCTGTTTCCTGTCTCCTTACTACCGATGTCCCTCGGTAAACTCTCCCGAAAGAACTCTTACCAATACTACATCCGAAGAAGAGGTTAAGTTAATCTTATACTTAATTTATTATATATACACTTAATTTACGTACAAATTATCTTATACTTAATTTCTTCCGATCGTGAAAGTCCTATTCTTCATTAGGTTAGCCTACTTTAGTTCTTTCTATTTTTGGCGAATTCTATAAAGGTCGTCTCTCCATAAATTATATCCCTTAATCCAAAGTTGTAATAATCTCCCTTAAGCGACCACCAGGTCACCGATTCCGGGGTGCGAGGGTTCCGTCCCCCGAGTCCAAGCTAGGGACCAACCCTTTGATCTAGGATATACGCCGTTGATTCTGGGTCACGTCGGCATATTTATTAAAAAATTTCTTTCGAATTTTATCAATAACCTTTCCAACCCCCTTGTCTTTTCCTTCACCAGAAGAGTCTGCATTCGTTGATGTCCCTTTACGTCGGTCTGCACGTCGGGACTTAGGGACGGAGAGTTCGCAGGACACTGCCAGACAATGAAAAACGTCCGAGGTCCTTCGAAACATCGATGACAGTATCGGACTTATTCTCTCCAAGGATGAGCAGTAGTAGTTGGGAGATTAAAGTGCTCTGTCGGAGAACGACCGTCTTGGAACTGACTTGGACTATCGTTTCCTCAGACCTTACGTCGGAGACCAGAAGATCAGGGACGATTCGTGGTTGTCTGTGATGGACCACTCTACACCGCACCACGTTCACGGTAAAATCTTTCTAAAGAGACCATCGTTAATTTCAGGGTCCAGGGGTGACTACGAGGAGGGACGGGGGAGGGTTGGGATGAGACGTACGATTCAACGAAGTCAGCACAGTCTGATAAACACTAGGATGCCTGACATCGGGAGGTCCGAGGAGACAGGTACCCCTAAGAGGTCCGTTCACCTAACGGTAAAGGGCGAGGGCCCCTAGAAGGACTGGGTTTCTAGTTTGAGCGCAGAGGACGTAACCGTCCTTCCAAGAAATGGTGATCGTGGTGGACCCTTCGGGTTGGGTATGAGATAGGGAAAAGTTAACAGAAACCCAAAAACGTATGAACAAAAATGTAGAATCAAAATAGAGGAATTGACCTAAAAATTTCAGACCCTCGTGTTGAAGTAAATAATTATTTATCGTTAAATGACATGTTCTTTGTTTTATGGGAAACGTTACAACTACCGTCTCGTCACCTGTTCTGTGGGTACTAGACGAGATTCTTCCAGTACCAGATCCCCTCCTCGTCTTCTATTTCTTTATTTACCTATAAAGTGTAATGCTCTACTATTCAGGATACTCCTTTTTCATCCCAATTTACTATCTATTCCTGTCACCACCCCCACCCCTCTCCGATAAAATTTACAACATCGGTCCGCTACCGTGGGGTGAGGTCATAAGAACGGACCTTTTAGGGTGCCTGTCTCCTCAGACCACCCGACGTCAGGTACTCTAACGCTTCTCAGGCTGCGCTGACTCGCTGAAGGGAAAGTGAAAAGTGAAAGTACGTAACCTCTTCCTTTACCGTTGGGTGGGGTCACAAGAACGGACCTCTTAGGGTCCCTGCCCCCTCGGACCACCGGACGGCAGATACCCCAGTGTGTCTCAGTCTGTGCTGACTTCACTGAATCGTCGTCGTCGTCGTCGGTCCCGTCCCAAAAGATTCTTCGGGACATCCTATACTCTCCCCCTCAGTCCATGTATAGATCCCTCTCTCCAAAGGTCCGTCTTTTTTATCGTTTCCATCTCAACTCGGACCGACCTCCCTTAGGTTCCTCAGGTCCCTACGACCTTCCTCCTCTCGTGTCCTTCCACCAATCTTTATTCTAGTCTCACCCCCGTCCCTACCCTTTGCTACACAGTCTGTCTGTACATCAAAAACGTAAGAAGTGTCTTAACGAAAGTTAACCCTTCTGTTGTCAATTGGAGTTAAAAGTTTAGGTTGTGGGTGGAGAGGTTGTAATAGAAAAAGGGAAAACATAAAATAAAAAGGAAGAAGAGAGACTACGTTCAGATATCGATATAAATAAAAAGAAAAATAATTTAACGTTCCTGGCGAACGGTCTTACTTCATATGAACCCAATAAGGACACGCATACAACGGAATCGTTGTTCCGTTTAGAATGGTAAAGTCGATTTCGAATAGTTATTTCGTCAGAGTATTCTCGGATTACAAGCGTAGTAATGTGCAGACAATACGAAAAAGGAGACAGGGAGTTGGTACCGTTAAGAGTCTAATTAACTCGTTTACGTCTAACTGACTTACCGAGGTGTCTGCGTCAGTGAGTTTTTGTCATTATGATCTTACTAGCAATTTTTAGTGTCACCTGTTGGGGTTCAATGGTATAACAAAAACAAAGGATCGAGGCGGTGCCGTTTAAGAATAGGGAAGGTCCGTCTTCGAACTCCCAAGGTACAACTTGTAGACAGTAGATAAATCTGACCGGTCATAGGTAATGAATCTTTGGAGTCCGTTGTTATTTCGTCACAAACCTTCATCCTTCTTAATAGGTCAGAACGGTTGACGACAAATTCTTAACTTGTCCATACTCGCAGGGACTTTCAGTTTTATTTCATTCCCTTTATGTAGAGTTTTAAAAGTACAATTTTGAATTCAATGGAGTTGGGGGACTTTATTTAATAAATTAAATGCCATTTTTATTCGTTTACTTGCCTTTGAAAAAACAATATTATTCAACACGGAGAACAAATTTTATAAATACTTTTTAAAATCCTTCTAAACAGAATCGAATCTCCTTGTCATGTCATCATGTATATAGAAAGAGAGACTTTTTCGCTTCTTTCACTTTCACAATCAGTAAGTCAGTACAGGGTAAAAAAAGCTGAGGTACCTGATATCGGACGGTCCCAGGAGACAGGTGCCTTAGGAGGTCAGTTCTCATAACCGCACCTATCGGTAAGGAAAAAAGTCCCATAGAAGGATCGAGTCCCTAACTTGGACCCAGAAGACGTAACGCCAATGATAGACTCGGTGGTCCCTTTGGGTAAATAAATAGATAGATCGTAGTTGAATAGATAACTGACTAACTGACCTTAATTTCCATCTGACCTTGAAGTCCACTCTCGATTCCAAAGTGACAAGTCAGATGTGGGGAGTCCTGTCGTCCAGTCTTTGTCCGTCTCAAAGATACAATGTCAAAACCCTCTTAAAGAAGATGCTCTTTGGAGATTTACTAACTTACAAACAACGACAACTCAGTGATTCAGCACAGACTGATAAACGCTGGGGTACCTGACGTCGTGTGGTCCGAAGGGACAGGAGACGACAGAGGGTCTTAAACGAGTTTGAGTACAGGTAACTTGACCGCTACGGTAGGTTGGCAGAATAGGAGACAGTGGGTGAAGAGGAGGACAGGAGTTTGAAGGGTCGTAGTCTCAGAAAAGGTCACTCAGTCGAAAAACGTAGTCACCGGTGTCATGACCTCGAGATCGAAGTCGTAGTCAGGAAGGTTACTTATAAGTCCCGATTTATTGAAATCCTAACTGACCGAACTAGAGGAACTACAGGTTCCCTGTGAGTTCAGAAGAGGTCGTGGTGTTAAGTTTTCGTAGTTAAGAAACCGGGAATTTAAAAAAATGCCATGTCGAGAGCGTAGGTATACACTGACGATCTTTTCGGCGTCGAAACTGATATACTTGGAAACAGTCGTTTTACTACAGAGACGAAAAATTATGGAACAGATCCAAACAGTAGCGAAAAGAGGGTTGCTCGTTCTCGGAAACTCAAATCACCGACATCAGTGGTGGACGTCACTAAAACCTTGGGTTCTTTTATTTTAGACGGTGACAAAGGTGAAACTAAAACCGGGTAGTGTAATACTTCTTATTAGACGAATGAGTTTCGAAAAACTAAATTTACAGTTAGTGTAGGAGTTTATGAAAGTTTTGTAGATCTGATCACAAACTAGTTTCTTAAGTCATGACCTCGGATCGGTTCAACTGTATATTCTAATTAATAGTCTTTCGAGTTTTATTCTCTAAACTCCAACTATCAAGATCAAAGGATTTCCGTTTAAGTAAAGAATTTTATACTCCCTCCCTCATTTTTTCTTCACTTTGATTCTTCATTTTCTTTATACCGTCTATCTTATTTTCACTAATATTAATAAGATCGTTGAAGGAATAGGAAGTAAAAAAAGAGTAAAGGAATTAATATTGGGAAGATATACCATTTTGTTAATCCCTTCGTATAAGATCTTCGACTTATTCTTGAACGAAGTATTAATAAAAATACATCATGACACTTTTTTATTAGAATAAGAGACTCTTGTCTTTTGATAACGTATCGGACCTATTTTAATTTTAGATACATAAAACTCTGAAAAAAGTCGATTCTCTTAATTACGAAAGGTAATTACACCATACCAAACGAATTTTGTTTGTTATGGAACAAAACTGCTATTCTCACATATTTACTGATTTTAGTTAGTCAATCACAACCCGAAACCGGGATGTTCTACAGAGAGTTTCCGAATATACGAATATCGAACACACTAAAAACGTTAAAAGGTACTAATAGTCAAAGATAGTAATCTACTAGAAGAGAACGTTTTGACCTCGAGTGCGAAAAGTACAAAACCATTGTAAGAGTGGGTGGACTATCTCAATAATGACTATGACCTTTATATTTCTGTAACCCCTGGGTCTCCTAACGGTCCGATACTGTCAATCAAAATACATAGTTGAACGGACCCGATATCATGAGTTAATATATCAACACTTTCGTAAAACATGTACACCAATTTGAGGTGTTAGTTGATCGGAATAAATAAACTATTTTTACATCTTAGTAAAATTAGGTTTAATTTTAATTTTTAACTTAATTTTTATTTTACTTTAAATGAATTTTTATTTTCAATTTGATTTAATTTTTAAAGTTACCTTTCCCCTAATTCTCCATGTTTGATGATGCACTTCTTATTCAATATTCCTATATGATATGTCGTATCCTTTATATTGGTTATAAGATATTATTGATATTTACTTCATATTAAAAATCTATAATACTTAGTGATACAACGTTTGGACTTTGAATTATAACATTTAGTTGATATATAGTTAATTTTTTACCTGTTAGTTGATTTAAATTCATTTCCACTAATGGGAACTATTATATTCATCCGGAGTCGGTCGGTTATTTAACTTCGAGATTTCTGACTTTGACCAAAGAACGTACTTCTTCTTTAACACGGAGTTCTGACATTTGATCTTTAGGACGGACTTAAAAGTCGAACGGTGGACGAGATACGTCAAGTCTATTTGAGGAGTTTGTACATTCAGTTAAAGAACTTTATTTCAAGGGGGGTTTTTTCATATATGTGTATGTGTGTGTGTATATATATGTGTGTGTATATAAATATAAATGTGTGTGTATGAATATATACATATATGACCGAGTCAAAGAAACACACACACACACAAGTAAGGGAGTCAACACGGGTTGAGAAAAACCAGGGTACCTGACATCGGGTGGTCCGAGGAGACGGGTACCTTGAAAGGTCTGTTCTTATGATCTCACCTAACGGTACTGGAAGAGGTCCTCTAGAAGGATTAGATCCCTAGATTGGACTCAGAGATACAGAGGACATAACGGTTCCCCTAAGAATAGTGATCGTGGTAGACCCTTCAGACAAAGAAACCTCTTGGGAAGTTCTATGAGTGTGATCATAACGGAAAAAAAAAAAAAAAAAACTGAGTAAGTAAACGTAATAACTTGAACCTTACATAGACAATTTCGAGTCACAGATATACTGTAACGGATCAGATTACCCGTATTCTTCAGTAACTTCAATACTACGACACCTATATAAACACATCTGATTTGTCGATAAAACTTGACACCACAACCTTTTCTGAGAACTCTCAGGGAACCTGACGTTCCTCTAGTTTGGTCAGGTAGGATTTCCTTTAGTTGGGACTGATAAGTAGTCTTTTTGACTACGACTTCGACTTCGAGGTTAGGGAACCGGTGGACTACGCTTCTTGACCGAGCGACCTTTTCGGGGACTACGACCCTTTCTGACTTCCGTCCTCTTCACCATACTGTCTTCTACTCTACCAACCTACCATAATGATTGTGTTACCTGTACTCAAACTCGTTCGAGACCCTCAACCACTACCTGTCCCTCCGGACCGCACGACGTCAGGTACCCCAACGTCACTCAGTCTGTGTTGACTTACTGACTTGACTTTGTCGATAAAATGATCCTTACCGATTATTGAGTGTTTTAGTAAACGTTCAACCTAATTTACATCCCAAATAATTTTGATCTGTCACAGTAGAATATTTTAATTAAATATGTTTAAACCGACACTCTAAGTTGGAAGTTTCATAATTAATAGTTTATACGGTAACTCAACTGGGAGATCATTTTTTTTCTTTTTTTTACTATATTACCGTTACGGATTTTAGTAGGTAGACGTTTAATATATTCTAGGGAGACGTTTACCTCCGTTTAGTCTACCCACTTCAAGTTTCGAACCATTCCAAGGGCCACACTTTAAAGTTATGGAATTTTTACCTACAGTCTTGGACTCGAACCAAATTTTTGTTTATGGTCGACCCCCTACACCGAATCAAAAGACTACCTTTTATGATTCTATCTCTTATCGTGTCTACGAGTCCCACACTTGATTAATTCCTTGGAAGAGTTTTGATGGGAGGTATCTAGATAGGCTCCACGACCCACATTCTCAGTAAGAAACATGTCAAGTTCTGAACGTCTGTGTTTATACGTCAGAATTCTTCGAGTCGGACCTCGGTGAAACACTGTCTCCCGTCTTCTGACCGTTTTCGAAGAACTTTCATCTAAACGACACACCCCCAATTTTATGTACTAAAATGTTTAGTAGTACTCCCGGTGGTTTGGGTGTCTAAATGACGAGTATATTTTACAAGACGAAAGAACTCCATTGGTCACTTTAAACCCCTCCGACTGTATACAAATAAATGTTGTTCAGTTCGTTCGATCCGGTTCCTTGATGTCCGAATCTCCACTCCTAAGAACCTACTACACTTAATTTAAACCGTATGGCTGGAGAAAGACGACTGTCAGGAAGAAAACTTCCAGTGGGAGAGAGAGTAACAGTTCAGACCACTGTAAGGTAAACGACAAAAAGAGGTCCCGAAGACTACTTCAATGAGGAGATTATGAAACTAATGACTGTGAAGGAAAGAAGCTAAAAACGAAAGAGAAGAGACAACTAAGGACAGAAAGAGGGTGAGATTAAACGAGACCCCGAAATAAGAAATGTCTTACTTTTAATGTTCTGAAAATTCTTTCCGGAATCGTGGTTTTATGTCAGTAAAATCCCCTATAAAAAAAGTAGCCCCCTTATATCTAAAGGATCAAGGTTGAAAAAATATAAGAGGGGAGGAGTGAGAAATCACTTCTTCTCCCGTAAATTTTTAGTATTATTTTGTACCTTAACACAACGTGACTTCCCAGACCTTCTTGAGATGACTCAAGAAGATACTCTTTGTCTACCTCTGGGGGTTGAGTTTTCCACCTCCATCCCTGAACCCAGGGTCTCCGACCCGAACCTCGTACACAACCCTGAGTACCCGACAAAGTTTGTCTAGACTTTACACCCTTCTTGTCTTCACTCTTCACTCAACGTTCAGGAAAAGAACTCCGGGGACCCTCGGGGAGACACATCCCTGACTTCCCTTTCCCCTTTTCCTATCCTTACGAAAGTGTGTAGGAAGTGTGAACCGTACAAACACTTACTGATCACAAAGTGGACCCTATTCTGTCACGGGTGGACGAAAAGCACGGTGACGCATCGACCTCCTCTAGAGTGAACACGCGTACATCGTCGTAGAGAACAGACACCCTTGGTGACCTCTACGTCACCAATAAGATTAGAGAGTGGAGAGTAAAGTGGTTTCGTAGTGGAAATATACAGATTCATGGAAGGCCTACCTACAGAATCTATAGGGGTACGAACTTCCTTGAGTTGGGTGGGGGTTGATAGGGAAAGGAAGGATAAGAGAGATTACACAGAGGACGAGGACTAAGAGTTTTTATACTAAGAGGGTTGACTCTCCTACCTTATCTAAGGGTTTGACCTCAGACTGAGGAGAGAAGACAAGCTACTGAGGACCTAATGCAGACGCAACTCAAGATATCAAACAGCCGAAACCGAGGATAGGACAGAGATATCGGAGAAAAGGTAATTGAAACACCTTTGGGAGTAGATTCAGAAGAAACGGAGCACGGAAGACTAACAACAGAGGGAGTAAGGAGAGGTGAGGTTCGACTTATGAGATCGATCTAAACGAAAGAAGTTTCTTTAAGGAGAATGGAACGGTAACGATAAGTGTTTGTAAATATAGGTGGACAGACCAAAGGTCTCGGAGTTCAAGATCGATACAACAGGTTCGTAAGAAAAAAACCGGTGAAACTCGCTGTACACCCTAGAATCAAGGGGTTGGTCCCTAACTTGGACACGGGGGACGTAACCCTCATCTCACAATAGGTGACCTAGTGGTCCTTTCGGAGATACGTTTATAAGAACAAAGAGGTCGTGTTGGAGACGTGAGTGGATTTCGGAACCCCTGTTTATAACGAACGGGAATGGAGTGACAAAGAGAAGAAGTAGAAGTAGGGACGGACATAGTTACTACTGAAATTCAAGAGCGTTAGGGGAGAGTGACGAAAGTTTGGGTCGTTCGTAATAAAGGAAACACAAGAATAACGAACCACAATACATATTATACGAAATCATGTAGGAATACAAAGGAGAAACGACTCAGTACAGGCTGAGAAATGTCGGGGTACCTGACATCGGGTGGTCCGAGGAGTCAGGCATCCTAAAGGGTCCGTTCTTATAATCTCACCCAAAGGTACGGGAGGAGGTCCCCTAAAAGGTCTTACTCCCTAGCTTGGGTGTTGAGTACGTAACTATCCGTCCGAGAAATAGTGATCGTGGACAATGATCTCTCCTTTGGACCCGAAGGGTTCACCGTGATCATTATTTCTTGGACGGGCGGTTACGTTCCCTGAGTCCAAACTAGAGACCCACCCTTTCTGGGGGACTTCCTCCTGTACCGTTGGGTGAGATCATAAGAACAATCCTCATAAGGTACCTGTCTCCTCAGACCACCCGATTTCAGGTATCCTAGTGTTTCTCAGTCTGTACTGACTTCACTGAATTGTGTTTACATGGGTAAGTAAACGACACATGCGACTTATCACACAATCCGTGACCTATATACCACTATCTTCCCATTCTCCGAATACCTTCGAAGGACTATCTTCTCTGACTGACTCCCTCTTTGACCCAGATCAAGACTGCGCGCCCCGGTACAAGTCATTTAGAAATTAGGTTAAAAGACACCTTCCCACCTCGACACAAGGAGGGGACAATAAATGGACCCCGGTTTGATACCACCTTCACTACTTCTATTACCGCTGAAGGGAGTTTTCCAGGGTACGTCCGTGACGATGTGAGTCATGGGGGTCGGGACGTCGTCCGGTGGCGACTGGGTGTGGAGACGGCCTCTGAGGACCTGTGAGTGTCCGTTCAGACCCAGTCAGAGAACACCTCACTGACGAGGAAAGAGGACCCAGGACCACGTGCATTCCAAGACAAACACGGACGGTTCTCAAACAATGGGTCAGGACACATTCAAGACCACCGAGAAACCACCCCACTTACCGCTGGAGGAGGTTCTCCCGAATACGGTATGGGTCCAGACGACGTGGGTCTCGGGGACATGACGCCGTCAGGTGAAGACTGGACATGGAGGAGTCCTCTGTGAGTCTGTATCAACACAGAGTCAAAAACACTCCAGACACCACGTGTTCCAAACGTATTCGGAGAATGGGAAGAGGTAGTCTCCCGTCTGTCTGACTTTTGGTGTTAGTGTCCTTTGATTGGTTAGACTAGGGTACCTGGTGTCGGAACAGATTGAGTTACTTTGATACTCGGTACGGCACTTCCGGTGGGTTCTACCTACCCAATACCACCACTCAATACTGTTTTACACCAGGTGACGTCTTCCCTTACCGTTTGGTGAAGTCATAAGAACGGAACTCTTGGGGTACTTGTCATACTTTTCCGTTTTACTATCCTGTGACTTTCTACTTGAGGGGTCCAGTCACTCCACTCCACTTCAGCGAGTCAGCACAGGCTGAGAAACGTCGGGGTATCTAACATCGGATGGTCCGAGGAGGTAGTCACCCTAAAAGGTCCGTTCTCATGACCTCACCCAACGGTAAAGGAAGAGGTCTCCTAGAAGGGTTGGGTCCCTAACTTGGGTCCAGAGGGTGTAACATCCGTCTACGAAATGGCAGACTCGGGGTCCAGTCATCAACGGGTTATACGATGACCTCTAGTCACCTCTTTGTTGAGGTCTTTTTCACTTCTCTGCCTCGGTTTCGTTTTTGTTATGGGTCGACACCTACACCGACCACTACCTTCATTTCAGTCTACGACATTCTCGTTATAACGTCTCCTTGAACCTTACAATCCATGTACTTAGTTCCGTTTAACCTTCACCAGTTTGTCCTCTACCGTTCTCACTTATAGTTGTAAAATCCTTAGTCACTTGATTCTACATGACCTTACCCATTCAATTGAGTCTACTGGTAATATAGATGATGACGCCCGTCCTTAGGGAATCTTCTTTACCTCATCGGTAGTATCAGTTATTTTCTCAGACTTTATGTCATGAACCTACGTTAGAGTTTTTGTTGTCTTACTAGAGACAAGTAAAGGTTCCGTTTGGTAAGTTAAAGTGTCATTAGGTTCAGATACAGGGTTTGTCATTACGACTTATTTGACTTCAACTTACCAAGATACTTCTGGATGTTCTGGAAGATCTTGATTGTGGGGGTTTTATACGGGAAAAGTAATAGCCCCTGACCTTACGTTCTCATCCTTCAGTTCTCTATGGTCCTCATTGTCCATTAAACCGGAACCTCATGTTTTACTTCGTCCCGTTTCGGACTGTCTCAAAACGGTTCTCTTGTGTGAGTAGTATCGTTTGTGGGAGAAGATTGTTGTGTTCTCTTCTACGATGTACACCTGTAGGGGTCTGCCAGTTATGACTTTAGTCTGACTAATATAAGAAACGTCGGTTTCTACCTCTTCGAGATATGTCAGTCGTTTTTGTCCTGGTCCTCGACTGACGCCGAGTCTAGTCCTTGAGGAATAATGGTTTAAGTCTGAATTTAACTTCTTTCATCCCTTTTGGTGATCTGGTACGTCCTTACTGGATTTATTTTAAGAAATACTAATATGTCACCTTCACTCTTTATCTAAGTTCCCTAATCTAGACTGTCTGTCTCACGGACTTCTTGATACCTGTCTCCAAGCACTGTAACGTGTTCTCCGTCCCTAGTTCTGGCAGGGGTTCCTTTTCTTTACCTTTTTCCGTTTTACCAACGACTCCTCCGGAATTTTTAAAGACACTTATCTTCTCTTCACTTTCCGTTCCCTCTTTTAATTTCCATATGGGTAAACTTACGTCTCAAGGTTTCTTATCGTCCTTTTCTATTCTTTCGGAATGACTACTATGTTTCTTTATCTCCTCTTGTTATCTTACCCTTTCAGATCTCTAGAGAAGTTCTTTTAATCTCTATGTTTCCCTCGAAAAGTACGTTTCTACCCGTGTATTTCCTGTCTTTATTGGATCGTCTTCATCTTCTATAATTCTTTTCTTACACCGTTCTTGTGTGTCTTCTTGATGTGTTTTTTCTAGAAGTGCTACGTCTATTACCACTACCACACTAGTAGTTGGATCTCGGTCTGTAGGACCTTACACTTCAGTTCACCCGGAATCCTTCGTAGTGATGCTTGTTTCGATCACCTCCACTACCTTAAGGTCAACTCGATAAAGTTTAGGACTTTCTACTACGACACTTTCACGACGTGTCTTATATAGTCGTTTAAACCTTTTAGTAGACACCGAGGTTCTGACCTTTTCCAGTCAAAAGTAAGGTTAGGGTTTCTTTCCGGTACAGTTTCTTACGAGTTTGATGGTGTGTTAACGTGAGTAGAGTGTACGATTATTTCATTACGAGTTTTAAGTGGTTCGGTCCGAAGTTGTTATACACTTGACACTTGAAGGTTTACAAGTTCGACTTAAATCCTTTCCGTCTTCTTGGTCTCTATTCTAACGGTTGTAGGCGACCTAGTAACTTTTTCGTTCTCTCAAGGTCTTTTTGTAGACGAAGACGATATGACTGATTCGGTTTCGGAAACTGACACACCTGGTGTTGTTTAAAACCTTTTAAGAATTTTTCTACACTTAAGGTCTGGTGGACTGGATGGAGAACTCTTTAGACACACGTTCAGTCCTTCGTTGTCAATCTTGACCTGTACCTTGTTGTCTGACCAAGGTTTATCCCTTTCCTCATACAGTTCCGATATATAACAGTGGAACGAATAAATTGAATATACGTCTCATGTAGTACTCTTTGTGACCCGACCTAATTCGTGTCACCCGACCTTAGTTCCAACGGCCCTCTTTATAGTTATTAGAGTCTATACGTCTACTGTGGTGGGAATTCCGTATTTCGCTTCTTCTTGATTTCTCGAAACGCTACTTTCACTTTATCTCACTTTTTCAACCGAATTTCGAGTTGTAAGTCTTTCGGTTCTAGTACCGTAGACCAGGGTAATAAAGTACCCTTTATCTACCCCTTTGTCACCTTCGTCACTCTCTGAAATAAAAAACCCGAGGTTTTAGTGACATCTACTACTAGCGTCGGTACTTTAATTTTCTACGAATGAGGAACCTTCTTTTTAATACTGGTTGGATCCGTCTCTGTAATGAAACGGTTATTTTCAGGTAGATCAGTTTCGATATCAAAAAGGTCACCAGTACATACCTACACTCTCAACCTGATATTTCTTTCGACTCGTGGTTTCTTAACTACGAAAACTTGACACTACAGTCTCTTCTGAGAACTCTCAGGCAACCGGACTTTCCTCTGGGTTGGTTAGGTAGGATTTCCTTTAGTCAGGACTTATGAGTAACCTTCCTGACTACGACTTCGACTTTACGGTTATGAAACCAGTGGACTACACTTCTTGACTGAGTAAACTTTTCTGGGACTACGACCCTTTCTAACTTCCGTCCGCCTCTTCCCCTACTGTCTCCTACTCAACCGACCTATAGTAGTGGTTGAGTTACCTGTGCTCAAACTCATTTGAGACACTCAACCACTACCTGTCCCTCCGGACACACGACGTCAGGTACCCCAGTGTTTCTCAACCTGCACTGACTCGCTGACTTCACTTGACTTGACTTTACCACGACCTTCTGTGTCAGATGGAGGGGTGTTTTCGATCCTAAGTTTTCCATCAAAGACTATTGACATACTTGAACCTTTGTCTCTTGGTACAAAGGAACATCTACGGTTACCTTCGTAAAACTTTTCGGAATCATTCGTTACATCTGAAGTGATTTCTAAAGACTCCTCTATCGTCCTCTCCCACAGTTAATGTATCGGTCATTAATGTAAATGGAGGACATTCCTGACTTTGGTCATAGTGAAGGACAGAGACACAATTTGTTATGACCCGGGTGTGTATAAACGGACCGAGACACATTGACCCCAGTCCATATGAAAGGACGGACGTACCTTGTGGTTGTCATTGGATTGTCTTACTTTGTTTGGTTTGTTTTGAGTCCTTGTCTTTAGAATCAATGTACGAGGTCTCTTGTGACCAAGGACCCCTTCGTTCTGACACTTGGGACTCCATCGAACAAGAGGTCCCCAGAGAAGTTTTGTGAGTGAAGTAACAAGGTAATTGGTTCCTGTAATACACTATTTAAGACCGGTCAGAGTCGGTAAAAGGGTGGAACGTTCTAGGTGGAATTGTAGTAGGTCCGGAGCTTTGAGGTATCCGTACAAAGGGGTAAAACTCTGTGACGATTCGAGACAGTTCCTAACAAGAGGAAATAATGTCCTTCAGACCATTTAAATCGAAACGATCCTGTCGTCCAAAAAGACCACTGAAAAACCCTCTGACTACTCTATCAACTCAAGATAGAGTTTTAGGAAATAGAAGGATCGTGGGAGGATTAGGAAGTAGGTGTACCGAGGATTCACTATGGGGTTGGAGGAGAAGTATTCGACCATTAAATTTATTTGAAGTTGACTACTTGGACATCCGGGATCTAACAGTTGATGGTTCGTCTCACGACACTCGTAAATGGGTCGGTCCACTCGGAGATAGACTTCTATAATTGTACTAACAAAGGTATTACAATTTATCGTGCTAAGATATGAATCTCAGACCCGAAGGGTCTACCATGATCACCATTGCTTGGACGGACGATTACGTCCTCTACATTCTCTGAACCCAAACTAGGGACTCACCCCTTCTAGGGGACCTTCTCCGTCACCGTTAGGTGAGGTCATAAGAACGGGCCTCTTAGGGTACCCGTCTCTTCGGACCGTCTGATATCGAGGATCCCGGCGTTTCTCAGTCTGTGGTAACTTCACTGAATCGAACGTATCCGTGCATGAATCTCAGACCTACTACACCTTCAGAGACATCAAAAATCAGAAAAAAGTAGGGAAGAGAGAGATGGATAGAGTCCTCCGATCTTGTCGACAGATCGTCGACGAATTCTTTATCGAACTTTCACATCTTAGTCGTCTACCGTCCGTCTTTGTGAGTCTTGGGACTAAGCCGGTATGAAGGAGAGAAAGTTCCTGTCCTCTCAAACAAAAGCACACGCCTCTACCTAAATGTGCTCCTAATGGGAGGAGAGGTGGGTAGAAGAGGGTAAAATTGTGGTCCGCACAGTTGTAGAGACTAAAGTTTTTTCTTCTTTGTTTTCCCTTCCTATACTCCTTTAGGTCTTTAAGAAACCCTAATTGGTCACAAAGACGTTTGGAGAACCTTCCTACCACCTTAAAAAATGTCGTATTCACACGAAAAATTTTCAAGGGTATTTATATTAAAAATTACTGATATATTGTAAGGAAGTATCCGTGTGAGTTATAAAAAAAAATGACAAAGGGATAACTACCTGTAAAGTCAATAAATATTACAAGTCCCAAAACTTGTAAGAACTCTTATTTAGGAACAGACGTAAGGAATAATAAAGGGAAGTCCTACTTAAAGACCAACACCTTAAGGACCTATTTTCGATATCGGTAAAACTTCATAAATTGATATGTGACATGTACCTAAAGGGAAATCTTTAAACTTTACAGGGAACACTCTATAATTAAGTACCGTCTTTACTTTATACGTCGGAATTGACAACCGTAATCGACGACCGGTATAAACATACCTTTGATGTGTAATTTGTAAAAAAAAATGTAACCTCACACAAACTAAATGACACAACACAATCATCAAAGTCCACATATCTCTTCACTAAAATCAATGTGTATACATACGAGTCAGCGAGTCAGTACAAACTGAGAAACACTGGGGTACCTGGGACCGGGTGATTCGAGGAGACAAGTACCTTAAAAGGTCCGTTCTTACAATCGCGTCCAACGGTAAAGACTGAGGTCCCCTAGAACGACTGGGTCCCTAGCTTTGAAGTAGGAAACACAGAGGACCTAACCGTCCGCCTAAGAATATGTGACACGGTCGATCCTTCGGGTCTGTATATGTATATAGACAAGAAAAAGTCTAAGAAAGGGGTACATCCAATAATGTCTCATGGTACATTTCAAGGGACACGACATGGAATCCAGGACCTAATAGACAAAATATATCTCTTGTAACACATATACAAGTAGAGTTGGAGGATTAAATGTGGGGAGGGGGTAGAGGGGAAACCATTGGTATTCAAACAAAAGATTTAGGTACTCGGACAACCTTTGGTGTGAAAATTTAAGGTTATACGTGTTTCAACATAGAGACAAACACTTGTCACTCGTCTGGGACACCTACCGTATGTCTCAGACAGACAAACTCTTTTTTGGTAAAGGTTACGGTCTGACTTCTTTACGGGTTTAAGAGATAAAGGGTGACCTCGACACCCTAAGATCCGAAGGATCACTTCTGTCTCCGATCTCCCGACTTCAGGGAAGGACCAGAGTCTACCCCGCAAGGATAGGTAAATCTGTGTAATAGGAGGGGACCTTACTAACCGACACAAAAGAAACATAGTCTTGTGTAACATGAAAACTTTTCGGTCTAGGGGAGAGAAGGAAGGAAATCGGTACAGCGCTCACCACGTAAAAGGATTTAACGGATTGGTTCGTCTCGTTAATCACGGGTTCCTCTGTCCTCCGACTGACGGAACGTTTTACTTACCAAAAGTACCCTTGCTGTCGTTTTCGGACATGACTCGTTCCTTTGAACGGTCTTGGAACAAATCAGGACCGGGAGGATAAGCCAAAATATTCCTCAACAAATATAAACGACTACGAGATTATTTGTCGAGAAAAGTACCCCGTTTAGGAACTTTATCAAAGTGAGAGTTGCACTCAGGAAGAACGGTCATTCTACGATATCGTGTCTTAATCGACTCTCATCAGCACTAAGAGACGACAAGAGACCCTTTAATTAAGTCGAAACCCCTCGGCGACCAGAAAGCGGAAGGTACACTACCAAAAGAAGTTGGTGAGACAGAAGTTTATAAGTAGTTAACCGGTTTACCCAGTCTAGGACAAAACCTGAGACCCCTTCCTCACTACTTACTCTGTCTGTACTAGGGTAAAGAGTACCTCGATTGTAGGAGCATCCACATCAGTCTGTTATTTGTCTCTTTATTTGTCTTTTACACAGTCTACGACTATTCCTTACGTCTCGTAATTTTAACGGACAACGCTACCACTTAGAGATCGGGACAAACCCACCAGGTCACTCCGTAGAGACTCTACTTAAGACTTATTAACGAGTCTAACCGGACAAATCTTCTCCTAATTTGTACAGTCCACTTCCTTCTTTATGCATGTTTTCGGGGTTCTAATCTTTTCCCAACCACCTAAATTATTGTCTTTCGATCTTTCTCCCGAAGTACCCTCCCTGACTTACTCGATCCCCACACGACACACTATTGCAATCTATTCATGCGTCCCGGGTCTAGTATTTTCCGGAACTTTCTTATTCCACGGTCCTCGGCCACCTACCAAAATTCGTTTCTTACCGTACACTAAATACAAAAAATTTTTGGGTGGGAGGACCAACTCCCAATGCAATGACATCCTGGTTCTCTCCTTCGTTTTTCCGATCACCCCTCAGATACTGTGTCCCTTCAGGTCCTTTCTCTACTTCCACCTAGTCTGAATCTACCACTGTCGACTGTACATTTCACTACGGCTTCAGTTTTAAACTTGAATACGAAAAAAAGGGGGAATTATTAACGGTTGAGAAGTCATGGGTGACACACAGGTTGTTAAGTTAAGTCAAGACTGTGATTGATGGGTCTAAGTCGTGTCCCGAATCAAGTTGTACTGATACACACACAATCACCGGGTCAGTACAGGCTGAGAAGTGCCGGGGTTCCTGAATCCGGTGGTCTAAGGAGACAGGTACCTTAAGAGGGCCGTTCTTATGACCTTACCCATCGGTAAACGAAGAGGTCCTCTGAAAGGACTGATGGAGGTAAATTAAAGAGAGAGAGAGAGAGAGAAAGATAGACCACCACGGTGAATTGACCACCTTAGAATCAAGGGTCTGGTCCCTAGCTTGGGAACGGGGGACGTCACCTTCTTGTCTCAGAATTAGTGACCTGGTGGTCCCTTCAGGGACTGATGGGGATAAAGTCTGTAGTCGGAGTATTCCCCAGAGGTCAGATGGACGTGAAGACGGGTTGACTCATGTTTAAGCTCCCAGGGGTACTACAGGGGGAAGTCCCAACTATTAAACAATCTTACTGAGTATCTTGAGTCCTTTATCGAGATGGACTCTAATGTCAATGATATTCCCTCTGTTACTTGTCTCTCTAGCTCGAAACGTATCCCACTCCAGACCTTCACAAGGTTCACGTCCTCGGAGACAGGGAAACCTCGACCCTACGTGTTAGGAGGACCTTATACCTGCGTAAGTGGTTGTGTCTCCGAAGAAATCGAAGTGACAAAGTCTAACAATTAAGTTCAACGTGACGTATCCGTACTGATTAATTTAGTAACCGGTAACCACTAATTTGGGTTAGAGGTCGAAAGAAAGAAAGGAGTCTCCACCCTCACCACTCTTTCAAGGTTGGGAGACTAGAGTACAAGGAGGTTACTGGTCGGGAATAGACCTTCCTTCGGAACATCCCAAAGACGGATCTCAGTGAAGTAATCGTATTTAGATCCAGACCAACATCCACCAACAATACTTATTGTTTTCTGTGATAGTAAGTCCTATAAGGTTCACAAAATCCTTTACACATGATCTTTACCCTTGTCTCTGGTTTGCATATATATACTTTCACTTCTTCAACGAGTCAGTACAGACTGAGAAACAGTCGGGTACCTGATATGTCAGGTACCTCAGGAGGTCCTGTCTTATGACCTCACCCATCGGAAAGGAAAGAGGTCCCCTAGAAGGGTTGGGTCCCTAACTTGGGACCAGAGAACGTACCGTCCTCCTAAGAAATGGTTGACTTAATAGTCTCTTCGGATATACATACACACACACACACACACACACATAGACACACACACACACACACACACACACACATAGGATATAGAGTTTCCATCTTGAACATTCGAACCTACACCAACAGTTGATGTTTAACCGTGAACGACACCTGTGAACGGTGGATAGAACTGTTCCTAATTTACTTCATGATGTATCGACGACTAAAAGTTATGGGAACTTTCCTAAGTTCCACCTCTCGTCTTTACTCCATGAGACACGAGACCCCTTTTTCTTTTTTTGTTGAATGTCTTGTCCAAAAGTCTATCAATCTATATAAGTCTTCGACTAAAATACTCAGGTTAAAAAAATAGAGGAGTGTTTCGTGATTTCAGAAAGAACTACTACTAACGAAAAGTACTGATCGTCTTTAGAAGATGTTTTTTTATACATGAACTAACGTGTATGAGGGGGTAGTGGTTTTAGTGTATTTATGACTAGTGGGGAGGGGTGGGGGGACCGGGGAAACCTCGTCAAAGAGTCTCAATAGATTCCACGACAGAGGGTCCGATATCAGGAGTAAAACGGTGGTTATTTTGACTTGAGTGTTGAGAGTGTAACACGTAAAAAAATTCGGGTGTACCCCTTCCATCTTTTTCTTTTATACTCGCATGATCACGAAAGTCTATTTGTCTTTGTTGTATTATTGCAATATATACACACGTTTATAAGGTATGTTATAATGTAATATATATTACAATCCTGAAGGGACATCGAGTTAACCATTTCTTGGACGGACACTACGTCCTCTGGTCCCAAGTTAGGGACCCAACCCTTCAAGGGGACCTCTTCCCTTACCGTTAGGTGAGGTCATAAGAACGGACCGTTTAGGGTGTCTGTCCCTTTGGACCGTCCGGTGTCAGGCACCCCAGCGTCAGCCTGTGTTGACTCACTGAATCTGTGTGTGTATTACTGTATATGTATCTATAATATACAATAAATGTGTAGGTCTCTCTAAATAATGTTCCTTAGTCGAGTACGTGAATACCTCCGATCCTTCAGGTTTTAGAGATCACAGTCGGTCGTCCGAGTTCTGGGTCCTTTCGGCTACTACGTCCCGTTCAGTCTTCCAACGTTTTAGAGAATGGTCCCTTTCGTTGAGAAAACAAGGTGAACTGGAAGTCCACCAGTCTACTCCGAGTGAGTGTGTGATACCTCCCATTGTATGAAATGGGTGTCAAGTAGGTATATTTACAAGTAGGTAAATTTACAACCAGAGTAGGTTTTGTGGGAGGTTTTACCGCACATTTTACTTGGTAACGTTAGCGATTGAGGTCGAAAGAACGAAAACACAGTGACTCATAAGAAGAACAGATTTGAATAACTTGTTACTGCATCTGGATACTGTATCAGACCCAAAGTACCAAAGGTTTCGGACCAATCTAGTGACATGTGTTAACGTAAGAGAAGAGTCGTAAAAAAAAAAAAAACCACCTTCACTCCTGTCTCAACCTTCTTTCCCTCTCAATCTTCATGACCAACTAAAAAAATTCTTTGACTGACCGTTAAAGGACGGGTGACATCTTCTCTTCACTTCTGACGCAATCCCGTAGACACACGAACGTTTTCGGACGTCACAAAGGTTGGGCAGAATCGAGGTCCCTAGAACTTCGTCGAAGATAAGTCGTCGAAGAAATTGTTATACGTCCGGAGTCCCCACCAGGGGTAAAAAAAAAAAAAAAAAACTCGACTTGTTTGTCTAACGTCTTCCATCCAGTGTGTCGAGGGAATTTTGAAGACCCCCAGTTCGTTTCAGGGAACGTAGGAAAGGAGACAAATGGACTGGAGAGGCACAGAACGGGAAAGTAGTCCTTAGGGGGTTTAGAAAGAAAGGAAACACAGGGGAGTGAAGGGATCGGATCTTCTTAACAAAAACTCCGAAACCTCTCTTTCGGAGAAGTCTGTACAAAGACGGTCCCTAAGGAAGACAGTGACACACGTACGAGTCAAAAAGTCACCACAGGTTGAGAGACTCTGGAGGACCTGACATCGGCCGGTCTGAAAAGACAGGTACCGTAAAAGGTCCGTTCTTATGACCTCACCCAACGGCGAAGGAGGGGGTCCCCTAGAAGGGGTAGGTCCTTAGTGTGACGGGAGAGGACGTACAGGACGTTACCGTCCGCCCAAGAGATGGGGCTTGGTGGACCCTTCGAAATCGAGAAGGTACGAAAGTCAGTTAAAAATCATTAAAAAAAGTGTTACTCAACTTGTTGAAAGGAAAGTTGATTCTGTAGATTCTTTTGACGTTTTTACTGACTTTATTTAACTTCGGATTTCATTCATTCTTCTTCATATTTTGTTATTGGAGATTCATTTTTAAAGGGGGGAGGTAACTGGTGGGAACTAGGCTACTAACTAAACCCACACCCTTCTTTTATGACCCTAAATGTGAACTTTTTTTTATAGAGAAGGAAATGTAAAAAAGGTGAAAGAATTCTTTTTTCATTTTAGAATCATTGTGTCTCTTGTATGTTATATTTTCATTCATGTCGTCGTGTCATTCTTAGCAATCCTGAAGACTCGATCTTCAGAACGCCAAAACGTAAAAGAAAACGCTCGGACTGAACGATACAGTAACCAGAAGTTTCGGACTTAACGAATTAAAAAAAAATTAACCTCATTTCAACTAAATGTTACAACTGTAAATGTCACAAAGTATATATACAGATATATATGTAATCTCCAACTCTACTTGTCTATGTGTGATGATATATATTTTATGTATTTGTTGTTCCTGGATGACATATCGTGTTCCTAGATACATATACATGCATCATATATATGTATATATTATATAAATGTATATGAGTACGTACGAGTCAACGATATGGTAGTCTAAGAAAACACTGAGGTACCTGACATCGGGTGGTCTGAGAAAACACGTACCCTGAAGGGTCTGCTCTTATGACCTCACACAACGGTAAAGGAAGAAGTCCCCTAGAAGGGCTAGGTCCCTAGATTGAGTACAGAGGACGTAACCGTCCGACCAAGAAATGGTGATTCGGTGGTGCCTTCGGGCTATACACATATATATTGACCAACTCGGGTCATTAGATTTAAAATTCTTCTGAGGGTTTACCAAGGTCTTTTCTACAAACCTTTTCTTGAGTTTGACGACTAAAGGTTGACGAGTATCACAGATGAACACTTTGTGTTTTGTCGTACTAAATGGACGTCTAAAGCTGGCTCTGTTGAACGGGGTCTACTATTAGGAAGTGCTTTGCAAAGACTTACCTTCGTTACCGCGTGGCATACAACCGGAGACAGGATCAAAGGTCTTCGTCTCTGGTAAACCCTAGAAAGTGACAACAGAAGGTTTACGAACGAAGAGGCACTAAAGAAGCGAAGGACATGTCACTCACTCGTCAGTATAGAAAGGTAAACAGGGAACATTAATATTGTTACACTGTTACTGGAGTTTATTACGAAGGTAAACCCGACGAAAAGAACGGAGTTTCTTACCATGAGATAAACATTGTCTGTGGAAACTGTAGTCATGGAATTATCAATGTACATCCACACAGGGCTCATTGTAATCTTCCCTCACACGGGTACTTACTTGATTTCTGTACTCAATTTTTGTTTTATAAATACAGAAAATAAAAAACCGACACGACCCAGAAACAGAGACGCGTGCAAAGACTTTGTCGGTAGGGAGTTTAAAATTGAATCTGGATATATTCGTGTCCCTAAATATTAGTGATATATTTAAATTTGAATAGATATGTACAAACTAATAAATACTGACTCACTCGTTATTTTCTGTAAGTCTGTCTTTTTATATAGTAGAATACCATTTCACACACCCTTTTGCTTTACTTTTATACTAAAGTCACTTAAGGGACCACCAGGTCACGAATCCTGAACCACGAAAGTGACGGTCCCCCTTCTACCCTCGGGTCAAGTTCGGGACCAACCCCTTGATTCTGGAACGTTCGACTAACCACACCGGGTTTTTATTCATTTATTTTACTGAAAGAAATTTTTGATACCAAAGTTTCTGAAAATGTGTTTTCGAATAAGTGTATAAAACTTTTACTTACTACCATTCTAGTTTACCGAGACTAGAAATTTAGTTGTCAAAACAAAATTTTTAGTGTTAAATGTATACTAAGGTATTTAAGATAGGAAACGTTGGTAAATTCGAGTGTTGTTGTTGTTTTTTAGATCTACAGTTGCATTTGGCACCATACATTAGTTTTCAAACCTCAAAATTGGTGTACGATTGTTGAAAATCTCAACGACGACCTCCGCAATATATTATCTAAATGAAAAGGAAGATTAACAAAGATCCCAAATCACATCACCCTACAAATTTTAACAAAAGTACTCAAGAAGAAAAGGTGTCTTACCCCCTAAACTTAAGAAACTACGACTACCTTTTCTCGATCATTGCTACTTCTCCACCTTCTGTGACTACTCTCTTCCCTTGGTGACCGCCTGGGACCTCTTCCCCCCGTACCTTCTCCACTTTGCGTGTTCGCACAGGTGGTCCTTCTTTACACGGAAAAAACAGACAAATACCATCCTTCCTTTGCCCTCTTTATACCACTTCCTTCATTCCATTTGTGCTACTACCACCCCTACCTCCTAACCTCATAACAAATCGATCACTTCCGTTTGACAGAGTCAAAAGAACGACTTTCATCTTGGTTACAAAACTCCAACTCCTATCGTCCTCCACTCATCGACGGTAAACTGTGTAATTCCAAACCTACCTGGAGGAAGGGAAGGGGAGGGGTGGGGGAGGTTTTAGAAAACTTTACCATAACCCTTAGTCCAATGTAGGGATAACAGCACTAAAAATACACTTAGTTTATAACCTGTATGAGAAAGTGTCAATTAAAAATTACTTTAAAACGAGCATCCTTTCTTACGACGACTAAACGATACGAAAGGGGTTCGACAACTAGACAGTCGTAAGAGTGTCGTAAATTAAGAGAGTCCTAGACCTCCTGAAGTGACAAAAGTGAAGGAAGAAAGACAGTGCTACCCTTTCTCTTTTAGATACTCAGAGTACACAGACCATATATAAGAAAAAAAAACAAAAATTTAACTGTATATATGTGATGGCCCGAAGAGACCACTGAGTCGACCATTTCTTAGACGGGTGTACACCCTCTGTGTCCAAGTCAGGGACCTAACCCTTCTAGGGGAGCTCTTCCCTCACTGTTGAGTGAGGTCATAAGAACGTACCTCTTAGGGTACCTGTCTCCTCGGACCGCCCGATGTCAGGTACCCCAGTGTTTCTCAGTCTGTCCTAACTCGCTGGCTGTGAAAGCGAAAGTATATGCGATGATGCATATTTTGTCTATTAATTTACTCCTGGATGACACATCGGACCCCTCGAGATGAGTTACGGGACACCACTGGATTTATCTTTCCTTTAGGTCTTTTCTTCCCTATATACACACACACATCGACAGACCACACATAAGAGATGACACTCAGTTGGACGTCGGAACAGACCCCGAAACACTTAGGGTCCCGGGAGCCCTGAGACGTCGTTTAGCAAATTTAACCTCCTGCCCCCCCTAGAACCCCGAATGACTCACCCCTTGAGTACACCTGTGCAACTTACACCGTGTCACACCGACTTCCGAGTGCCTCCGAGTGCGGACACAGAGTCTCTCTCGACCGACCTCCCCAGCCGACTACCACGGGGGTCTGTAAACTAGGACGGCCAATCAAAGAGTTTGCGCTTGAATTGTAGTAGCAACGGGGATAAGAAATTGAGTACAATGGGGAAAAAGACTTGCTAAGAGACACGGTTCGTAAGTATTGTCTTA
The DNA here is from genome assembly GCA_006410555.1 of Capra ibex. Taxonomy (NCBI): domain Eukaryota; kingdom Metazoa; phylum Chordata; class Mammalia; order Artiodactyla; family Bovidae; genus Capra; species Capra ibex. Next base: position 45,866,763 of record SJYO01037955.1, on the reverse strand, counting down.
AAATCGTGATTTTTATTTCATCAAGCGTGGTATCGAAGGAGTTGTGAGACCCCGAGTCTTTGTTTTGGAACAGGAACTAGAGTCTAAAAATAGAATCGGAAAAGAAAGATTCTTTTACATAGTAATGTCATAATATTTCATTTTATTTATTTTTCTTTTATTACTTTTACATAATGAAATTTTTAGAATAAAATTATAAAAACCATAAAATCATTATAACGATATAAGACCAACACTCATGTTCGTAGACTATATGTATAATGTACTTACCGATACACTACAATGTATGTATAATAAATGGAGGACGAAGTATTCGAGCTGAGACACGTCACCAACCATACTACTGTCCGTACAGTACCCGAATTATCTTACGTCAGGTATAAAAATGACTAGTATTATTAGGTAAGAATCCCTTCGGACCACTTTACTTACTGTAAAGTCCACTCAACATCAAACTTAAACTGAATTAAATCTTTTCCCGATAAGTCAGGTAAACGTCGACGGTTTAACCCCACTGGGGGTTGAGGGTTGAGGGATGTTCTTCCGTTGACTACACACCCGAGGTTGGAACCCCTACCAAAACACTTTTCTACGAGACAACGTCTCAAAGAATCAGGTCAAGTGATCGTGAAAAGGAAAGAGTAAAAACATAAGAAACTCGAATCTGAACCCTTATCTAAAGTGGTAGACAAAAAAACAAAAAATTGTATTCTGGTGTTCCCACGTTTAGTTTTCGGTGTTCTAAGGAGTCACATCCCTTTACATTGAGTTAAATAAAAAGATATTATCTTAAGTTATGGACAATGTTCGGAAGGAAGATGGTCCGTCGTTTTGAAAATTTAATTAAATCGTTGGGAGGAGAGATGGAGGGTGTGAAACATACCGCAGGTCGGAGTAGAGGTTCCTTGAGACCCCACGCAAAGTCGGGGCACCCCTGACCTCTCACAGACCGACAGAGGTAGTAGTCAGGTACAGTGGAGAAAGTCCCTGTTAGTAAGGACGGACACAAAACCGGTACCCGAATAAGTCTAACGGAAAGAAGACCTACGAGACCGAGAATTATGTTTAGGGACCACTCGTAGTCAAGTCAAGTCATGTCAGTGAGTCAACACGGGCTGAGAAACACTGGGGTACCTGACGTCGTGTGGTCCGGAGGGACAGGTAGTGGTTGAGGACCTCGAATGAGTTTGACTACAGGTAACTCAACCACTACGGTAGATTGGTAGAGTAGGAGACAGTAGGGGAAGAGGAAGGTGACAGTTAGAAAGGGTCGTAGTCCCAGAAAAGTTTAGTCCACCGGTTTCACAACCTCAAAGTCGAAGTCGTAGTGAGGAAGGTTACTTATAAGTCCTGACTAAAGGAAATCCTACCTGACCAACCCAGAGGAACGTCAGGTTCCCTGAGAGTTCTCAGAAGAGGTCATGGTGTCAAGTTTTCGTAGTTAAGAAGTCACGAGTCGAAAGGAATATCGGGTTGAGAGTGTAAGTATGTACTGATGACCTTTTGGTATAGGAACTGATCTACCTGAAAACAACCCCTCGTACCGGATGTCTTTTTGGGACGGGACGGAGGTCGTCCGACGACCCGGACGGAGGATAAATGCATTGGTTCGATAAAACGAGGTGGGAGTGAGAACCTTTGTCGCCTCCTGTCCTTTCGGACCACACGACGTCAGGTACGTGACCTACACTGACTCACTGACCTGTTGTTATCAGTAAGTTTAGACTCCAGGACACGGAAGGATCAAGGATAGACCTGGGAAGGGCCTTACCCCAGTTCCAGGGTTCGGATGCACAGAAGACCCCTGTCCTTCCTGTCACCCCAGAGTTCGTAGGTGCCCAAGAGGCATAGAGGAGGTTTAGAAAGAAAGAGGAAGAAGAACAGATTCTTTAGACGTAGAGTAAATCCTATGTCCTTTTTGTCGTATAACAACTCATAAGGAAGAGTAAAAAAATGTGGACCTGGTTTGGAAATTGTTCCCACCACCACCTACTTTACCAACCTACCGTAGTAGTTGAGTTACTCGTACTCAAACCCACTTGAGACCCTCTACCACTTCCGGTCTTTTCGGACCTCACGACGTCAGGTGCCCAGTTTTTCAATCTGTGCTGAATCACTAACTCGGTGTTGTACCGAAAATTCCCCGAAGGGGCCACACCACGATAAACATTTCTTAAGTTGACGGTTACGTCCTCTGTGTTCTCTGTACCCAAACTAAGGACCCGACCCTTCTACGGGACCTCATCCTTTACCGTTGGGTGAGACCATAAGAAAGGACCTCTTAGGATACCTGTCTCCACGGGCCACTCGATATCAAGTACCTCAACGTTTGTCAGCCTGTTTTGACTTTGTTGAATCGTACGTGGAGTCACTGAATCCTCGACACTCGAGCTAGGGACCCAACCCTTTATGGAACTTCTTCTTTTACCGTTGGGTGAAGTCAACATAAGAACGGACCCTTTAGGGTACCTGTCTCCTAGGACCGTTCAGGTACTCCGACGTTTTCTCAACTTGAGTTGAATCGTCGATTTGTTGTTGTATAATTTTTTTTTTCCGAAAACTTCGAGTTTTCGACTCGAACGGAGGACAGGAAGACAGGAAATAGGTTGATTGACGAAAATAACAAGTGTCGTAAAAGTAGTCAACAAGGAAAATTTTTTTCAACAAGTAACCGAAGGGGACCACCGAGTCTACCATTTCTTAGAGACAGACGGTTACTTACGTTCTTTGTGTCTAAACGTAAGTAACCCTCTGTCTCTTCCAGACCCAGTTCTTCTAGCGGACCTCTTCCCTTACCGTTGGGTGACGTCACAATGACGGACCTCTTAAGGGACCTGTCTCCTCGGACCTCCCGACAGATGCCCCGGTGTTTCTCATCCTGTGTTGACTCGCTGATTGTGTGTGTACTTCCCTTTCTAATAAAAATCGTGAATCCTGTCACAGAACGTGTATCTACCACAAGTTCTTTTTAGACAACTTGTTTTATTACCTACTTATTTGCTTATTTAACCTGTGAACATAGGAAAACTCAATAAGGAAAGAACTTCGGCATAGTATCGGACTCAATCCCCTTCCGGTGTCTAGGGTCTTTTTTATTTGAACTAATTATAGAGTTTCACAAGAGTAATGCATATATGTGTTCTACTATTGTTATGGCAGATCGAATAATACACGCACCTCAACTACAAAAGGATTTCCATCTACTTAGACAAGGACCAAGGAAAGACCACCCCTCTAAAATAAAGGACTACACGAACGGTCTTCTTTGAACCGTCTCGAAACCTTACATCGAACAGGTAAGTAGAACCCCATCGAGTCATCTCTAAAAACGAGGGTCGATATAGTACACAAGATTGAGTTCAGTGACGTTTCAGGAACAAATGTAAGGAGGATCTTTGAGAACTATATCGACCAACGTTTTGGTGACGTCTTACGTTATTTTATATTTTTACTTCCGTGATCACCCTTTACTTGAACTTCAAGTACCATGACAAACAAATAAAGGATGGTCTATATAATCATTTATTTTATGTACATGTCTATCTAAATCAAAACGTCTTTATTATAAAAAAAGGCTTGATGAAACGTGAATTGACGTCGAGGATATAAAAGAGATTTAGAATTAACTCACAATTTCTGGTATTTATAAAACTTTTCTAAATGATTAAGTGAGTAGATAGACGTGGGTTCCATCTTCCGTACTTTCCGTGTGTAACTCCTTTTGGTCGCTCATAGGAGTTCCAGTATTCAGAATCACTTTTAAGAGGACCCAAGTCTCTTTCTAAACCTCAAGAGAAACTCTCATTCACACCGAAAGAGTATGTAACATTCGTACACGTTCTAATTATAAAACTTAGTATACAAATAAAAACTATGATTTACTGATGAAAAGTGAAACCCTTGATTTATGCACCGGTCTTGTCTGTCTAGACAGTGTTTAATCTATAATCCCCAACTTTTACATCAAGTAGAACCGTCTAAGACCCCGTAAACTTCTAGACAAAGATTCTTTTTACTGCACGAAAGGTGTATTAAGTTCGAGATTAGTTCGGAGAGGAAAGACGATCGAGGGTCAAGTCTACAAAGAGTAAAACACGTCGTAACGAGGGAACTTCTACAATGATTTGGTCTAGTAGCAAATTTACATGACTTTCGTGACCGATATTATTTAGTGCTTTCCGCTAGAGAAGAGGTTGGGCTTAACGATGGAGATTACGTCGACTGAAAATGTAAACTAAAGGGACTCCGAACTGAATTTCGAACCGAACCCCGGTCTTACGTTAATCTTCTAAACACACCACTGAGGTTGTGTGAGACACATTAACGGGGGTCCGAGTTCTTGCCAGGATTGTTTTCCTGTTCTGTGTAAGAATCTACTGAAACATCCCCCTTTTTTTTCTGTATAATACCTTTAAAGTAATTTTATAGGTGAAATGTAATCGAAAATAAAGAATAAAAGTATATTCTTTTCATTAGTATATCAACATCAATTTAACCTATTCCTTTAAAGATGAGGAAAACATAAAAAGAGAATGTCTCTCTTGAGTATTTATTCCCTAGTAAAACAGCCCACTGGTGTGTTTAGTACTGTAAAACCGATAGAGAGAGAGACATATACAGACTTCTAACGTTAGGACTGGAGAAAAGTAACGGTTTACCTCGTTAAATAGTCACTCTACAAGACTCTTGACCACCTTCCCTGCATAACGTCCCAGAGACACAAGACTAACAGTAAAACGACTACACACCGAGGGTTTTCTTACGTCTGAACGGGGTTTCAAGTCGAGTGACTTCTACGATCAACGGTCAGGACGACACTTATGAACCCCTGGTACCAAAGGACAAGTGGGCCTGAAATCCTTTTTTCTAAAGGGTCACTCTCAATGTGAAACTTTAGTCGACCACACCGCAATCTTAGTATGTTATACTTCTTAAGAATTTTCTCTGTTGTGCCAAGAATCCTGGGAGATTGGGTCACTTTTTGTAAGAAAGGAACCGACATGCTGTGGTAGAAAGACGTCACCCAAGTCTCGTGTACATTCGAACCTATTTTCACCTCAGTGTTCCGTCTGTACCATATTGGGTAAATTCGTGAAAGATCCCTTTCACTTGAAGTCAGTTCTTTGCAGTTCAGGATTTCTACGGTGACAGGGATAAGATCTCCAGTATTGGGGTTTCGTAAGTTGAAAGAAAGAAAAGAAAATCGACGTAGTGTACCGTCCATGCATCCTAGAATCAAGGGAGTGGTCCCTATGTCGGGGACGTAATCTTCGTATCTTAGAATTGGTGACCTAACGGTCCTTTCAGGGTTATAATTTAAAGAATGTTTACGATGAGGATAGTGAAGGGCCGTTTATCTACCCCCTATTTTTACTTTTGTCACCGTCTAAAACAACAGAACCCGAGGTTTTAGTGACTCCTGTCACTGACGTCGGTACTGTAATTTTCTAGGAACAAGGAACCTTTTTTTGAAACTGTTTGGATCTGTCACATAATTTTTCGAATCTATAGTGAAACGACTGTCTTCAGGTATGTCAGTTTCGATACTAAAATGATCATCAGGACATGTCAACACTCTCAATCTGGTATTCCTTTTGACTCCCAGTTTCTTAACTACGAAAGTTTGACACCTCGACCTCTTCTGAGAACTCTCAGAGAACCTGACGTTCCTCTAGTTGGTCAGTTAGGATTTCCTTTAGTTGGGACTCATAAGTAACCTTCCTGACTACGACTTCGACTTCGAGGTTATGACACCGGTGGACTACTCTTCTTTACTGAGTAACCTTTTATGGAACTACGACCCTTTCTGACTCCCGTCCTCCTCTTCCCCCACTGCTGTCCTACTCTACCACCCTACTGTAGTGGTTGAGTTACCTGTACTCAAAGTTGTTTAAGACCCTCTGTCACTTCCTGTCCCTTCGGACCGCACGACGTCAGGTACCCCAGTGTCTCAGCCTGTATCGCTGACTTGTTATTGTATGGTAAGATCTAAGGTATATATAAGGAATTATAACTATATAAAGAGAAAGATTGATTGAAATGAGACAACTGTCAGAGATTCAAGTAGGTACAGGATGTTTACTGGGTTAAAGTGAGGTTTCTCCAGATCAAGACGACTTGTGATATTTAGGTTCCCCGTTGATAGAGTCCTCCTTCCTACACCGAGTACACACAACATCGTAGTCCAACGAGAGGTAACAATAACTATAATAAGTCGAAAAAAAAAAATTAAATTTAAAATACAAAAATGAAATGTTATGACATAACCAACACGGTATGTAACTGTACTTAGGTGGTGTCCACATGTACTCAAGGGTTGGGACTTGGGGGGAGGGAGGTCGGAGGGGTATAGTAGAGAGACCCAGTAGGGTCACGTGGTCGGGGTTCGCAGGACATAGGACATAGCTTGGATCTGATCGCTAAGCAAAGAATGTGCTATCATATGTACAAAGTTACGGCAAGAGGGTTTAGTAGGGCGGGAGAGGGAAAGGGTGTCTCAGGTTTTCAGACAAGAAATGTAGACACGAAATAACCTTAGGTCGGTACTGACTCCCGGAGCTACTCCGTCGACACCAACCGACTGAAGAGGTCCCCAGGCCTCACTGTGACGGAGGACCGGGTCCCGGAACACAAGGAGAGAGGAGAGGTCGTCCAGGCTTGGATCACTGTTCGAAGGTTGGTTGTCTGATACCGTTTCAAGCCCCCTGTGAAGGAGGTCCTAATCCGCTGTTCTCTGACACTGAAGGTACAACGATCATCCGAGAGAAGTAACTGAAGAACCACTGGTGCCACTACTTCGACGGTGCTACCCGACCGGTTACACTGACCCTGGACTCCGACCAGATGTCGGATGTCGTCACTCGTAGACCCTAGGATTTAAGTTGACGGATGTCTCTTGGTTCACGACCTTTCGTCAGGGTACTTGTATCTGCGTCCAAAAAAAAAAAAAACTTTAGGGTAAACTTGGTATCGGGTCTCGAATGGAGCTAAAGTCGGGCACTTTTTGGGACTCCACTCACCTGTGTCATTTCGGCACGGACCTAGGACCGGGTGTCTTCGACACTCTACTATTTACACACAACAAAAGTCGACCATGTAAAACCCTCGTTAAACAATACGTCACCATCTATTGATTACACTCTCGTCTTCCCCATTCTGCTCAAGTATTTACATTTAATTAAAATTTACGTAACGACCGGTGTCATTAAAAACATAATGTACACTGGAGTGGAACCGGTAAAGTTGTGCTTCCAACAAAACTTACTTTTAAGTAAGTCTGTATTTGCACGCTCTCAGGGGACAAAAAGAATCACCTGTTACTCCGTAGTAAACACTGAATTATACTTTAAACTTAACGTAGTCTGAAAGGTCTAATTTCGTTAACACTTCAGACCTCACTTCTCCTTTATCGCGTACGGTCGTAGTTCAATTATTAATGTGCTTAAAATTTTCGTCGATAAATAACTCATGAACTGTATACGACCCAGTGCACAATTCATTAATACTTGGAGTAATGTACCTTAAGAGAGTGTCAAGATTCTACCTCCATCTAATAGGACTAAAAAGTCAACTCCTTTTCCTACAAAACTGTTTAAAGGGTTGTCCTCATCGTTACTACTCCAACCCTGGACAACACAGAACGACCTTTCGAACACAGGTGCTAAAAGTTCGAACTTTTCAACAAACTTTTCACTGTGGGTAAAACGAGAAGACGAAACAAGTTGGTTACCATCGTCCAGTAGTTTTTACGATGGAAACAACTCATTTTTTGTTTTAGTTTTGTTGGGGCTTGACTGACATTTTCAGTGAGTAAAAGGTTCCCGTACAAACGTTAGATAAAAGAAGACACTAAAAAATTTTTTTTCGGAATAAGACAATACAATCAAAATAATAACGAACTGGAAAAATAGGGTGTTTAAAAACAACATAAATACTTTTTAAAGGAGTTCCTGTTCTTATGAAAAATGAGAAGACACAGAGGTAGGTACAGACCAAGATAAGAAATGTTTAGTATACACGACACGAATCAGCGAGTCAGTGTAGACTGAGAAACTCTGGGACACCTGATATCGGGTAGTCCAAGGAGACAGGTACCTCTAAGAGGACCGTTCTTATGACCTCACCCAATGGTACGGGAGGATGTCCCGTAGAAGGGTTGGGTCCCTAACTCGGATCCAAAGGGTGTAACGTCCACCTAAGAAATGGTAGACTCGGTGAAGTCCCTTCGGGTATGTTTACTATTCGTACGTTGTCAGAAAAAAACTACTTACACTAATGGAGACTTGACTTATATCTCTACTCTACTCTCTGTTAAAGAAACAGTCTTCGGGACAGTCGAGACGTATTACCCGGTCTCAACAACTCATTCTCGACGTCGAACCCAACCCGACTCTTAGTCTACAATGTTGTTCTAGTCAGGATCCATAAACGTGTCCCTGTCGGAACGAGGACCTGGTGAGGGTTTTCCCAGACGTCCCATTAATTCCATTAATTAAAGTCCTGACTCACGGAAGACCCCAAAAGTCACGATTTTGGTCATTTCAGGATCTATTTGACCCTACTTAGCCAGTAAAGTCGTCCTTACGACGACACCCGTCTCACAGACACACGAGTGAGTGAGTCCACACAGACTGAGAAACTCTGGGGTATCTGACATCGGGCGGTCCGAGGAGACAGGTCCCTTAAAAGGTCTGTTCTTATGACTTCACCCAACGGTAAACACACGGGGAGTTTAGACCTAAAACTTAAGGATTGGGGGTTCACGCTGACGTAAAACTCATTCTTTCATTAATTCCCCGAAGGGTCTACCACGATCGTCATTTTTTTAGGTGGACGGTCACGTTCTCTACGTTCTTTGTACTCAAACTATCGACCCACCCTTTCTAGGCGGCCTCCTCCTGTACCATTGGGTGAGGTCATAAGAACGGACCCCTTAGAGAACATGTCTCCTTGAACCGTCCGATATCAGGCATCCCAGTGTTTCTCAACCTGTACTGACTTCGTTGAATCGTATACTTACACGTACGTGCGTGTACGTGTGTGTGTGTGGTGTGTGTGTGTGTGTGCTCCAGTAGTCCCACCCCAAGACTAGGTTATTTTGATCACGGGAACATTCTCTGTGGTGCCCAAAGGGTCCACCGTTATCACCATTTCTTAGACGGACGGTTACGTCCTCTGCTCTCTGTGTCCAAACCAGGGACCCAGTCCTACTAAGGGACCTTATCCTTTACCGTTAGACGAGGTCATAAGAACTTACCTTTTAAGAAATCTGTCCCCTAGGACCGCCCGATGGCAGGTACCACGACGTTCCTTAGTCTGTGTTGTAGCTGAAACGGGTCGTGTGTGTGTTCTCTGTGGTCTCTCGGAGAAAAGGACGGCACACTTCTGTGTCATTCTTACGTCGGTAGACTTTTAGTCCTTCTATTGAGAGTCGTCGTGGGGAGGTCCGACCGTACGACTAGAACCTGAAGGTCGAAGATCTTGACACTCTTTATCTACAGACCACGACTCCAGTGGGTAGACACCATAAAACAATACCGGTCTGGGTTCTATTGGTTTTGTTTACACGTAAACCACCCGTCACCACGACGAAAACGATGGAAATACACAAAAGAGATACATAAATTGGGGTCAATATCTTTTTCTGGGTTACTAACCTTTTCTGGGACCACGATCTTTTCTGACTCCCGTCCTCCTCTTCCCCTGCTGTCTCCTCCTCTACTAACCTACCATAGTGACTGAGTTACCTGTACTCAAACTTGTTAGAGACCCTCTACCATTCCCTGTCCCTCCAGACCATACTACGTCAGGTACCCCAGTGCTTCTCAGTCTGTGTTGAACCGATGACTTGTTGTCGTTTGTGTTAGTTAGTTGATTGATTGGTCGGTTGGTTGAAGACCCGTAGAATTTTCACATATCTCCATATGAATAGTATTCACCATATACAAAGGATAGTCTCTAGAATCGGTCTAAGTTTGCGAGTCAAAGTCCTACCTTCTAAATTGTCATAAAACCGACAATAGTAGTTATAAATAGACGGTACACGTGTGTCTCGGGGACCCAGAAAAGGTACAATGTCTAGAGGAAACTTCAAGAGGTCTCAAAACGGGTGGCTCGTCGATATAGCCCACGTCTCTCCCTATTTTGGTTCCTTAATCGCACTTGATGTCCAGGTTCTCGTGATATAGTTTTCGAGTGTGTGGTCCGGTAAATTAAACAACCTGACAAGTCATCTTTCTATGGACGACCCGTCCCATCCCAACTTCCTAGTCTTCCTCCCTTTGTAGTTACTCATATTAAGTGTGACAATAAAGAGCCGACGTGAGTGTACCTACCTTTCAAAAAAAGAGGGGATCTCGACCGTATGTAGAGAGACTCAATCGTGGTACCGTCGTCTTTCCACTATTTCTTTGAGAACGTAACTCGACTGAAAAAAAATTTTGAAACTCAATAAAATTTGAAAGTTAACCGTAACGGACTATCAAGATGCCCCGAAGAAATCATCTACAGGAAAGGGATAAACGACTCCAACAGGAAAGTATGGAAGGAGAACGGAGGTCCGGTACAAAAGAGGAAATCGTCTACTGAGACGTAGTAAGAAGTACCTCTAATTTTTTTTTACGATAGCCCGGATTAGGACGTTGAACGGTGGTGGTTAATATTACTAGATAGGGGTGGACGGCCTCTTCCGTTACCGTGGGGTGAGGTCATGAGAACGGACCTTTTAGGGTACCTGCCTCCTCGGACCACCCGACGTCAGGTACCCCAGCGTTTCTCAGCCTGCGCTGACTCGTTAAAGTGAAAGTGAAAAGTGAAAGTACGTAACTTCTTCCTTTACAGTTGGGTGCGGTCTCAAGAACGGACCTCTAAGGGCCCCTGCCCCCTCGGACCACCCGACGTCAGGTACCCCAGCGATCCTCAGCCTGTGCTGACTTCGCTGAATCGTCGTCGTCGTCGTCGTAGGGGTGGACGTGTGTATAGAAGGAGAGGATGAGTCAATACCACTTTCTTTATTAGAAGAAGGACGTCCTGTTCAGTAAAGTACACTCGAGTCCCACGAAGTAACAAAATACAGCCGTCGAAGATTTAACTATCGGTCAACTATTCGTGGAGGACCAGTAACATGTTCGAGAAGTGAATCTCGCAAGCGACCTACATCACTGACCGAGGATTACTCACCTGATGTCGTATTTACTACCCGACAGTGAGGGTGCTAATCCAATATTTTCTGACATTGAAAAAAAGAAAAAATTTCATTTCAACTAACTCTCACGACACGATCAAAGTCCACATGTAGTTTCGGTAGTCAATACATATACAAGAACAAATCTAGAAAAGGTAACATCCAATAACGGCGACGACGACGATTCGTCGAAGTCAGCACAGGCTGAGACACGCTGGGGTATCTGCCGTCGGGTGGTCCGAGGGGGCAGGGACCCTAAGAGGTCCGTTCTTGTGACCTCACCCAACGGTAAAGGAAGAGGTTACGTACTTTCACTTTTCCCTTTCACTTCAGCGAGTCAGCGCGGACTGAGAAGCGTTGGGGTACCTGACGTCGGATGGTCCGAGGAAGCAGGTACTCTAAAAGACCCGTTCTCATGACCTCACCCCACGGTAGCGGAAGAGGCTAATATCCAATAATATTCTATAGTGTATATTAAGCGACAGGGTATGTCACCCAAGAACAAATAAATAAAATATACATCATTACACATGGACAATTAGGGTTTGATGCTTATTTAGAGAAGGAGGGAAATGGGAAAGTCAAGTCAAGACAACTTAGTCTGAGAAACACTGGGATACCTGACGTCGTACGGTCCGGAGGGACAGGTAGTGGTTGAGGGTCTCGAATGAATCTGAGTACAGGTAACTCAGACACTACGGTAGGTTGATAGAGTAGGAGACAACAGGGGAAGAGGAGGGTGGAAGTTAGAAAGGGTCGTAGTCCGACAAGAGTTTACTCAGTCGAGAAACGTAGTCCACCGGTTTCATAACCTCAAAGTCGAAGTCGTAGTCAGGAAGGTTACTTATAAGTCCTGACTAAAGGAAATCCTACCTGACCAATCTAGAGGAACGTCAGGTACCCTGAGACTTTTCAGAAGAGGTTGTGGTGTCAAGTTTTCGTAGTTAAGAAAACACGATCGAAAGAAATATCAGATTCAGAGTGTAGGTATGTACTGATGATCTTTATGATATCAAACTGATTTACCTGAAAACAACCACTTCATTACAGAGACGAAAAATTGTACAACAGATTCAACCAATATCGAAAAGAAAGTTCCTCGTTCGTAGAAAATTAAAGTACCGACGTCAGTGACAGACGTCACTAAAACCTCGGGTCTTTTAATTTCAAAAAGTAACAAAGGCAACAAAGAGGTAGAGAAACGGTACTTCACTACCCCGGTTTACAGTGCTAGAATCAAAAGACTTACAACACAAAATTCAGTTGAAAAAGTGAGAGGAGAAAGTGAAAGTAGTTCTCTGAGAAGTCAAGAAGAAGAAGTGAAAGACGGTATTCCCACCACAGTAGACATATAGACCATAATAACTATAAAGAGGGTCGTTAGAACTAAGGTCGAACACGAAGTAGGTCGGACCGTAAAGAGTACTACATGAGACGTATATTCAATTTATTCGTCCAACTGTTATGTATCGGAACTGTATGAGGAAAGAGCTAAACCTTGGTCTAACCAAGACACAGGTCAAGGTTACCAAAGAAGAACTGTACGTACGTCTAAAGAGTCCCCCGTCCAGTCCACGAGACCATAAGGGTAAAGAACTTCTTAAAAGGTCAAACAACACTAGGTGTGTCAGTTTCCGAAACTGTATCAGTTATTTCGTCTTTATCTACAAAAAGACCTTGAGAGAACGAAAAAACTACTAGGTCACCTACAACCGTTAAACTAGAGACCAAGAAGACGAAAAAGATTTAGGTCGAACTTGGAGACCTACAAGAGTCAAGTGCATGACAACTTTGGACCCAACCTCTTAAAACTCGTAATGATCGTACACTCTACTCATGTTAACACGCCATCAAACTCGTAAGAAACCGTAACGGAAAGAAACCCTGACCTTACTTTTGACTGGAAAAGGTCAGGACACCGGTGACGACTCAAAAGGTTTAAACGACCGTATAACTCACGTCGTGAAATTGTCGTAGTAGAAAATCCTAAACATTATCGAACTGACCTTAAGGTAGTNATCTACAAAAAGACCTTGAGAGAACGAAAAAACTACTAGGTCACCTACAACCGTTAAACTAGAGACCAAGAAGACGAAAAAGATTTAGGTCGAACTTGGAGACCTACAAGAGTCAAGTGCATGACAACTTTGGACCCAACCTCTTAAAACTCGTAATGATCGTACACTCTACTCATGTTAACACGACATCAAACTCGTAAGAAACCGTAACGGAAAGAAACCCTGACCTTACTTTTGACTGGAAAAGGTCAGGACACCGGTGACGACTCAAAAGGTTTAAACGNACTGGAAAAGGTCAGGACACCGGTGACGACTCAAAAGGTTTAAACGACCGTATAACTCACGTCGTGAAATTGTCGTAGTAGAAAATCCTAAACATTATCGAACTGACCTTAAGGTAGTGGAGGTCATCGAAACAAGTATCACTACGACGGATTTCGGGTGAAGTGAAACGTAAGGTTCTACAGACTGAGGTCTACTCACTAGTATGGTAGTACCAATAGACCCAACACTCCTAGAAAAAACATATCAAGGAGACACATAAGAACGGTGTAGAAGAATTATAGAAGACGAAGACAATCCAGGCATAGTAAAAACAGGAAATAACACGGGTAGAAACGTACTTTACAAGGAAACCATAGAAATTAATAAACTTCTCTAGAGATCAGAAAAGGTAAGATAACAAAGGGAGATAAAGAAACGTAACTAATGACTCCTACCGAAAGAATAGAGAGGAACGATAAGAAACCTTGAGACGTAAGTTTACCCATACAGAAAGGAAAAGAGGAAACGGAAATCTAAAAGGAGAAAAGAGTCGATAAACATTCCGGAAGAGTATGTTGGTAAAACGGAAAAACACAAAGAAAAAGAACCCCTACCAGAACTAGTGACAGAGGGCATGTTACAGTGTTTGGAGACAGGTATCCAGAAGTCAGTGGTACTTAAGTAAAGACAAAACATTTATTCAAGTAAATATAGTACAAAATATAAGGTCTATTTTCACTATAGTATACTGTAAACAGAAACAGACTGATTCATGTCATTAGAGATCCAGATAGGTACAACTACATTTACCGTAATAAAGTAAGGAAAAAAGAAAAAAAAAAAAAATACCGACTCTCGGACACAAACCGTTACTCTCTCATCGGGGTAAACGGTGTTGATTTCTTTCGAACGAGTGTCGGTCCTTCTGGGTCGTGTCGGTTTTAATTTATTTAATTCCGTAGAATTTTTTGTTTTCTTCGCTACACTAAATACACTCTCGGACTTATTTTACTTCTGTAGTCTCTTAGTACTTGTCAGTCACAGTATACCCGTTCTTTTGGGAGAGACGTAGAGGTGACACATATACTGTGCATTATTCGAGATTTAACCATACATAGTTAACTGAACTCACTCGTCCAGTATATATATCTTATCGATCTGTAACTCCAACTTCATTTCTTTTTTTTTTTTCTATCGATGGATTTGTCGACCGAAGAACGACTTAAATTAGGAATATGAGACTTTTCTGAGTCATTTACAAGGAAACAGATTAGTTGACTATGAGTTAATTGAACATTATTGATGGAATTATTAAGATCTCGTCATTAGACTTAGAGGACTTTTCAACAGATCGTAAGGAAACAAGTAGACAAGACCCCCTTACTCAGTGTCCATAATTAATGACCCACCCCTAAGAAAAAAAAAAAAAAAACGTGAGAAGGAATAATTATGTTACTACTCGTCCAACCTGTTTATAATTTATTAGGAATTCTGAAAAACTCTATTAAACCTTCGATGATTGTGAACAACCTGTCTCTATACTAAAACAAGTCACCACATTTGTGTACCGTTTTCTTTTAACCGAAGTCAACAACTTAAAGACGAAGGTAACTCTTCGACTAATTTTTACTTTGACCTCTTATACATTAATAGGCTTACCTTACTAATACACTGTAGCTTTTTGACCAGCGGGATCCACCAATCGAAGTACTAATTCTTTTTCATTACCGCACCTATATACTTGGAACGGACCGTCCTAGAGTTAAACGTAAAATCAAGACGTCTCGTGTCTATCCAATTGATTTCTGGTTTCCCGTTACTTGACAGAGACTAAACGTACCACTAATTCTTAAGTTATTTAATCTTATATTATAAATATGGTGATATACTGGTTCTATGGGAGAGTTGAAGGACACGGACACTCTCAACTTTCTTTCTTTCCCGTATAAGAAGTTAATACGTTACCTTTTGATAATTAAAAGATTGTAAACGGTCACTAACGAATGATGTTTTTACATTTTACCACGGTCTTCGAAATCGTATATAATAAGTGTGACATTAAAACCAAATAAAAGAAGATCTGAAAAAAGGGTCATACATAAAAAATCTTGTCAACATTAGTACAACATGAATATTAAATGGGACTGAAAAAATTTGGATCATAATGTTTACAATGAAACCAAATATTATCGTTTTTTAGACCTTTGTTCCATTTATACATGGTATAAGTCACTGAGTGTCGTGAGAATTTCATAACCAATGTTTTTATATAATAAATAAATTGTTAGAGGTATATTGACCTATAGGTCTGAGATGTAAAAACAACACAATAATATTTCCTTTGTTCATAATGTTTCGTAATAAAAATATGTATTTTTAAGAAGCTCCTAAAACTAACAAAAAATTCCTCTTTGAAGATGTTTCCTTTAACCATCCAATTTTTAAACACTTGGAGAAAAATTGCCGTAACCTACGTTTTTCTGGATAAACAAAAGTTCACAGTAACTCCTCGAATCTTTATTTCCCTTCTAAATAATCCATGTTTCCCAGTACGGACATTGTCATCCTTTCCTTTCGCGTAGACCGACCGTTTTAGTCCCTGAAATCACGGGGTCCCGGAAAGGATAAAGAAAGGTTCCGAGTCGTCAATCGGAGTAAAGTAAGTAAACGACCAGTCGAAAAAAAAAGGGTAAGGTCTTACTTGTGTCGGAGAAGTTTGACTCAAAGATGGTCGTAGTTCCCTGACCTAAATCAAGATTCCTTCTAGGACCTCTTGATGGAATCAAGACCGGACCGAACGAGGTCCTCGACGACACCTGATCAGACGAGGTCATTTTACCCGTTCTAAGGTATTGTCTCTTTTCCAAAGTTTCCGAGTTCAGAAAAATAATCCAGATAAAGATCTGTTACGTCTTAAACCCACTCAATTCACAGAAACAATAAATAATTATATATCCTAGTTTAATACCTCATTTCATATCTACACTCTCAACCCGGTATTTCTTCCGACTCGCGTCTTATTAATTACGAAAACTTGACGTTCAGATCTCTTCTGAGAACTCTCATGGAACCCGACGTTCCTCTAGTTTGGTTAGTCAAGATTTCCCTTAATTGGGACTTATAAGAAACCTTCCTGATTACGACTTCGACTTCCAGGCTATGAAACCGACGGACTACACTTCTCGACTCAGTGACCTTTTCAGGGACTACGACCCTTTCTAACTCTCGTATTTGTCCCCTGTTGTCTCCTGCTCTACCACCCTACCGTAGTGACTGAGTTACCTGTACTCAAACTCGTTCGAGACCCTCTATCACTTCCTGTCTCCTCGGATCGCACAAAGTCAGGTACCCCAGCGTTTCTTAGTCTGTACTGAATCGTTAACTTGTTCCTAGTTTAATGGACTAGTCGACCGTCAGGATAGTCCTTATACATTCACGGGACCAAAAGGTTGAGGAAGTGGTGACAAGATAGTCACATCGACTTTCCCTCTACTTTCCAGTGTACCGTAGTAAAGTCAGGATAGGGTGAACAGTATCGTCCGGGGTTCCGTTCTGGTACAAGTTCCTCTCTTCTCTCCGACGGTAAACTACCCTCTTTACCACACCCACTTTCAATTAAAACACACAGTCGAACTAACCCAATACCCCACGGTCTGTAAGTCTGTCTGTAATAAGGTCTACATAGACACTCCCACAAAGACCTCTTCCAATTATAAACTTAACCAGGTGACTCATTTTGTTTACTGGAAAGGATTAAACACTGGGATACCTGACATCGGGTCGTCTGAGGAGACAGGTACTCTAGGAGGTCCCCTAGAAGAGTTGGGTCGTTAACTTGGACACAGGGAATACAGAGGACATAACCGTCCACCCAAGAAATGGTGGACCCTTCGAGTCACACCCACCCGAAATAGGTTGGTCGACTTCTGAACTTATCTTGTTTTTCTTACTCAGTATCCCATAGGAAGACAGCTGACGACTCGACCCTGTACCGACCTAAAACTTGAGTCTGACTTTGTAATCGAAAAGAACTAAGAACTCGAATGGACGAAAAAAAAAAATAAAAAATTCGAAAAATAATATGTACGACCCCATATCGGTTAATTGTTACAACACTGTCAAGTCCACCTGTCACTTCCCTGAGTCGGTAAGTATATGGACATAGGTAAGAGGGGGTTGGAGGTAGGTCCGAAGGCGTACTGTAACCTCGAGTAGACCGACAACCTAGTCCTAAACGTGGAAATCAAGAGGACCAAGAGTCTGGAAACCTAGACCTGTAGACATGACCTTGATGTGTAGTCGAAAAGACCAAAAGGTCAAACGACGGATCTCTAGAACTCTGAAGAGTTGAAAGTATTGGTGCACTTGGTCCAGGAAGATTGTTTAGGGTAAATGAGAGACAGAGGTATCGGATCACGAACACAAAGAGACCTCTTGGGAGTGAATATGTCGTATGTATCCGTATCTACCACCTCTAACACCCACTGGTAAAAACGTCTATAAGATGATGCTTCTACTACTCACACTTGTAAACGGGCGGTCTACCCCAAAAAGGGAAGGATCAAGAATCGGTACACGTGTCTCGATCCTACGTCATGACGGTTAGTCCATTCTCCTTTACCGATGTGTCGGAAGATCGAGGTCTAATATCACGATTTACACTTGTAAATTGTTTCTTGGACACTTCTTTTCGTAGTTCTATTTTTATGTTACTAATTAAGACCTCCTCTTTATCTGTTGAGTCACTTGTTTTATTTTGAAAATTTATTAATATGAATTTAAGGATAACCGAAGGATAACGAAGATATCGTTTGAATCACCAAAGTTGTCACGTACGAATAATGGAGAACTTCAGTCTTCAGACCTTACCAACAGTGACTCGATTTCAGTCCCACAACCGTCTCGAGTAAGAAAGGACCTTCAAGATTCCCTGTTGGACAAAAGAACCGAAAAGGTAGAAGATCTCTGACGAACACAAGGAACCGAATCTGTGGGAAAGAAGAAGGTAGAAGTTTCAGTCGTTACTAGTCAATCCAGAAACAGGATGACGACCATACTCTGGGAAACACCAAAACTGGGAAGATGATTGGAGAAGGGGTAAATTCCTACGAACACTAGTGTAACCCGGGAGGGTCCATTAAGTTCTATAAGAAGAATAGGTTTCCAGTTGACTATTTATTGGAATTAAAGAAGATGTTGTCTGTAAAGGGAACGGTTCCTTGGGTTTTGTACGAATCCAAGACTCACAGTCCTGTCCTATAGAAACCCACTCACTCTCCGAAATAAGACGAGTAATATCAAGGATTCCTTAAACCCCCTTCTTTATGTTAAGATACTTTTATCCTTCAGGTGTTAAAGAAGAACTAAACCATCGTAAATATCCAACCTTCTTAGAGTTTGTATCCTCCATGAGTTATTTGTTAGTAAACAATCTCCAACCTTCCCTTTACTTCTTCTGTCATCATTGATCTGGGACACTTAAAGTACTCAGAACCACTGTACCTACTTATGAGTCCTCTTGTACACCGACATAGGGACCTCTGTAGGATACTCACTTCCCGATACCTTGTCTTGGAACAAAAGTCTATAAACGAACGGTATACTATAAACCCTCCTCGTACCTACTATGGGACCCCTTACACTTCCTACACTCACTACAAATAACCTTTCCTCCACCTCAAAGATCTTACTATTGAACGTAATATACACCAGTCACAGTCTTCCCATGAATTTAATGGATTACAACTACAATACGAGTTTTAAGAGGTTCGGTCCGAAGTCGTTATGGACTTGGCACTTGAAGGTCTACAAGTTCGACCAAAATCTTTTCCGTCTCCTTGGTCTCTAGTTTAACGGTTGTCTCTCAAGGTCTTTTTGTAGATAAAGACGAAATAACTGATACGGTTTCGGAAACTGACACACTTAGTGTTATTTGACACCTTTTAAGATTTTCTCTACCCTTATGGTCTGGTGGACTAGACGGAGAACTCTTTGGACATACGTCCAGTCCTTTGTTGTCTATCTTGACCTGTACCTTGTTGTCTGACCAAGGTTTATCCTTTTCCTCATGCAGTTCCGACATATAACAGTGGGACGAATAAATTGAAGATACGTCTCATGTAGTACTCTTTGCGATCCGACCTTCTTCGTGTTCGACCTTAGTTCTAACGACCCTCTTTATAGTTATTGGAGTCTATACGTCTTCTGTGGTGGAAATACCGTCTCACTTCTCTTTGATTTTTCGGAGAACAACTTTCACTTTCTCCTCTCGCTTTTTCAACCGAATTTCGAGTTGTAAGTCTTTTACTTCTAGTACCGTAGACCAGGGTAGTGAAATACCCTTTATCTACCCCTTTGTCCCCTTTGTCACAGTCTAAAATAAAAAGACCCGAGGTTTTAGTGACGTCTACCACTGACGTCGGTACTTTAATTTTCTGCGAATGAGGAACCTTCTTTCAATACTGGTTGGATCTATCATATAAGTTTTCGTCTCTGTAATGAAACGGTTGTTTCCAGGCAGATCAGTTCTGATACCAAAAAGGACACCAGTACATACCTACACTCTCAACCTGACACTTCTTTCGACTCGGGGCTTCTTGACTACGAAAACTTGACACCACAACCTCTTCTGAGGACTCTCAGGGAACCTGACGTTCCTCTAGGTTGGTCAGGTAAGATTTCCTCTAGTCAGGACCCACAAGAAACCTTCCTTACTACGATTTCGACTTTGAGGTCATGAAACCGGTGGAGTACACTTCTCAACTGACTAACCTTTTATGAGACTACGACCGTCCCTAACCCCTGTCCTCCTCTTCACCTGCTGTCTCCTACTCTACCGACCTACCGTAGTGGCTGAGCTATCTGTACTCAAACCCACTAGAGGTCCTCGACCACTACCTGTCCCTCCGGACCGTCCGACGTTAAGTACCCCAGTGTTTCTCAGTCTGTGCTGACTCTCTGACTTGAATTGACTTACAACCACTTCTACATCTTCTCCTATAAGAAAGATGAAACATATCTGTTATTGACCTGATTTACTTGGTTGAAGTCCCAGGGTTCATCCGTTGACCCTAATCCTTTCCGACTGTAACGGGCACCTTTAGTCAAATTTGGAAAAAGTTTCGAACAACACACACGTCCGTTATCTTATCTAAGAGGTATCTTCGTGTAAAAGAAAGAAATTGTACTTTTGAGAAAAGGGGAGACCAGGTTGACGCTACGAGACAATCAAATACAGTGTAGTTAAAATGTCTCCTACAGATGAAAGAAAGAAAAATTTTAAGGTGTTTGGACCTTTGTTTAAGAAAAATAAATCATAAGAAGTATATACACATTTGTTTTACAAGATGGTTTAGATTTGTTAGTCTCGAAATTTAAAACTTGTTGGTACTCTTTTAACTCATGGTCTCTAAGTTCCTTTTAGTGTACATTTGAGATTACGTCCAGGAGTGAAGACGTCGATCAAAATTACTCATCAGTAAGTTAACTCAAAGAGAGTCCTAGATCCTGGCTTTTAACGTGAATTTTTAGGTGACTCTACAAAAAACAATCTAAGTCCTACTCATTACAACCGTACACTATCCCCTATAGAAAACTTAATAGAGTTCTTATCCTCGGAATCAAAATACTCGTCCCTCAGGGTCATACAAAACACAGTACATATTAGGATATACTGTACCAGGTACTGGGAAAGTGTAAGACCTTGTGTCCTTGTGAAAATTCAGATTATTTCATTTGTTCATCGTTTTAGAACTACTAAAACGCTTACAACCAATCTATAAAGTATCCTACAAGGAGTCAAACCCAAACGACTTACTAAAAGAGCACTAATTTGGTCTAATACCTATATACCCCTCTTTTGATCTCTCCTTTATGGAAAAATGGTGTTTCATAGTCCCCAATGTACTACAGGCACTGAATGTTTTCAGGCAATGAAAAACCAAGTTTCAACTTCATAATATGGAGTCTGAGACTTAATGTATGTCCTTAAATTCACACCAAAATATAAGTCCGAAGTGTTCATAACATCTTTTACTCCGGACTATGAGAAGAAGTAGTACCGTATATAGATATGTATATATAACGGTAGTATTTACAACATACACCCTTATTAAAATCCAAACGTCTTTTCGACGTTTCTCTCGTACTCTCAGAGGATATAGGTAGGGGAC
Source organism: Capra ibex (assembly GCA_006410555.1). NCBI lineage: Eukaryota > Metazoa > Chordata > Mammalia > Artiodactyla > Bovidae > Capra > Capra ibex. The sequence continues at coordinate 45,845,128 of SJYO01037955.1, read as the reverse complement.
CGAAGTTTAAAGGGGAACGCAGTAATACAATGCAATGACACCACATAAACAGTTTTGATTCATTGGTTGTAACGATACAAGAATAATTGATTTGAGGTTTGATATGAATCTAAAACGGTCAAAAAGGAATTATAGGAAAAAACCAAGGTCCTAGAGTGGGTCTATTGGGTACGTAAATCAGTACAGAGAAAGTAAAACTGTTTAAATCTGTCACGTAATTTTTCGTCTCTGTAGTGAAACGGTTTTTCCGGACATATCAGTTTCGATACCAAAAAGGTCATCAGAACATACCTATACTTTCAACCTGGTATTTCTTCCGACTCACGGTTTCTTGACTACTAAAGGTTGACACTAAGACCTCTTCTGAGAACGCTCAGAGAACCTGTCGTTCTTATAGTTTGGTCAGTTAGGATTTCCTTTAGTTGGGATTAGTTACCTTTCTAGTAACGACTTCGATTTCGAGGTTATAAAACCAGTGGACTACACTTCTCGGTTGAGTAACCTTTTCCGGGACTACGACTCTTTGTAACTTCCGTTTTCCTCTTCCCCCACTGTTTCCTACTCTATCAATCCATCGTAGTGACTGAGTCACCTGTACTTAGAAACGTTTGCGACCCTCTTTCACCTTCTGTCTCCTCAGACCACACGACGTCAGGTACCCCAACGTTTCTCAGTCTGTGTTGAATCGTCGACTTGTTGTTCTTGTTATATGTATATATATACACATATATATACATAAAAAAAAGTCTAAGAAAAGGTAACATTCAATGATATTCTTGATATAACTTATCTCGAGGGACACGATATCTCATCCAGAGTTTAACTCATCGTATAGATACAAATAGGATTCGAGAATTAAAAAGAGAGGGGTTGGGGGAATAGGGAAAACCATTGGTATTCAAACAAAAGGTACAGATACTTCATAAAACAAAAAGTAAAAGAACTACTAAAACGCTCACAACCAATCTATAAAGTATCCTACAAGGAGTCAAACCCAAACGACTTACTAAAAGAGCACTAATTTGGTCTAATACCTATATACCCCTCTTTTGATCTCTCCTTTACGGAAAAATGGTGTTTCATAGTCCCCGATGTACTACAGGCACTGAATGTTAACCACTACAATTAAAGTAGTGAACCAATTCTAGTACGAATGGCCAAAAGATACGACACCTCGGTGAGAAAAGAGGAAAGAAACCTTTACTCAGTGATTTGGGTCGACTGTTCGTTGTCTCACCTTCTTAACGGGAGAGAGAGGACCTCCTTCTACACATGGACATATGTAATAAATCTTCAGTTGTAGTAGAAAAATAGTATCAAAATGAAATTCCCAAAATGGAAGTCATCTGGACACAAAACACACACACTCCTTTCCTTTATGATTTATGTTTCCGGAAATCACGTTCGAGAATAGCAGAGGTAAGACTAAGACTCATTTCTCATATACGAACTACGGTACAACTGTGAACTTAGAAAACAGATTTTACGGGTTGGTGTAGTTGTATACGTTCTAATACACCTTCACTCGTCCCCGTCTAAACGTGTAAAAAACTTACATAAATCTACTTCACTTCGACTTAAGACTTATACCTTATATTATTTGAGTAACTAAAATTTGGTTTTAAATATGTAAACACAACATATAGAGTCGAAGTTAGTACAGTACAGAGGTATGTGTGTGAGACACCGAACGACTGATCTATCCTTTATCTAAAGATAGTACTAAACGTAGTGATACCCTAGTGTTTCTCAACCTGTGCTGACTCGCTGACTTGACTGACTGGAGGAGAGAACCTGGAATCGTAGGTAGGGATCTCGTCTATGATCCTCGATGTAACACAGGGAAGTTTTAAGGTACAACTTTGGGATTGGGAGAAAAGAAGTCTTGAACTGGAATAAACCTTTATCTCAGAAACGTCTACATTCATCATTCTACTCCAGTAATCCCACCCGGAATTAGACAAAGTGACCACAGGAATAATTTTTTTCCCGTTAAATCAATGTATCTACGTGTGTGTCCCTCTTATAGTACACTTCTAATTCCGTCTCTAGTCTCGTTACGAAGGTGTTCGGTTGTCGTGATTTCTAAAGGTCTTTTATGGTCTTCAACTTGTTCTTCATACCTTGTCTATCTAAGAAAGAGTTTCTCGGGTATTCCTTTGTCGAGACGGTTGGGGAACTAGGACCTGAAGGTCGAAAGTCTTGATACTCTGTTTTTTAAAGATAACAAAGTCGGAGAGTCGAACAACATGAAACAATATCGCGGAAATCGTTTGATTATGTCATCTATTGACTTCGACCTGACTCGTTGGGTCCATAACAACGAGTTTCGAATCAACCAACATTTTTTTTTGTAAAAGAACCAGTGTCAGAGGTTTTCCTTAGACATTGAGAGTAAATGATATTCGGAAAGTGTTACCTGTGGAGACGATTTACAAGTAAATTCTAACGAGATACCACACCTAGTATAACTTGACATACTAAAAACCGGTATGTATTCTAGAAACGAAGGTTTTAGAGGAAGTTTAGGACTGTCGTAGTAGTGTTATCTACTTTTCAATTAAGGTCAAAACCATCAGTTTAGGGACGGGGTAAGAATCACCAACTTGGTTATGAACTCCATAAGTCGAAACGAACTAAACCAGTATCCATTCCATTTGAAGAACAAAAGGACTATTTCGTCACAATAGAAAGTCCCACCCTATTTTACACCAACAAGTAAATCGTAAACTCAACTTTTTAAACACGTAAAAGATAGTCTTAGTTCGTGTACAGCAAGAAGGTCAGTCGGTCGTGACAGACTTGGTATCGAGACAAGTGGACGCCAAACCCGTTCCGTTCCTACACTTATTGAGGTATGTGAACACGGACCGTGGATCAAACGATCCTTTTGACAAAGGGTTAGGTAAATCTCTGGTATTACACATATACACACGAATCAGTGAGTCAGTACAGGCTGAGAAACTCTGAAGTACCTGACATCATAAGGTCCAAGGAGACAGGTTCCCGAAGAAGGGCTTAGTTCCTAGTTTGAGACCAGAGAACGTAAGGTCCGTCTAAGAAATGACAGACTCGGTGGTCCCTTCGGGTCTCTGGTATTATTCAAGTGAATTAATGACTTCACTACCCGACCCCTCGTCTCTTTTTTCCATCACCCATTAATATTAGTAATTTCCCTAAACTTTTCATTGAGAAACTTTCTATAATAGTATATGATCATGAAGAGGTCTTCTCAAGAGTAATAAAAAATCCGAACGGATTTATAGTGATACAGAGTCGTAAATTTCCTTGACTTTACACCTTTACTTACTTTTTGAGTATCCATGTGGAGAGGGAGGGGATGAGATTTCAAATTCAGTTTACATTAACTTTGATTGTAAAGGATTCCTTCCTGTAAACTCATCCGTTTAGACCGTAAAACAATCAAAAGTCGTTTGACAACGGTTCTTGTTAAAACTATCGAACTCTCAACACTTTCCACTTTGTCCGACGGTGTCAGGAATCTACACGGAGGAAATTTCCTTCTTTATGTTTTGTGCCCGACCTACCACGAGGGACTGGTACCTCCCACTTGTGTCGAGCACTCTTCACTAACCTTTTACCTGAGGTGGTTAACGAATTAGATCCCAATGGTCAATCCTCTGGTCCATGTTGAAAGTCCGAACCCATCGTATATACGACGGCCTAAGTGAAGAATATAAAATATCATCCGAAAAGTAAAAAGGTCTTATTTAAGAAAAAATTTTTTTTCATAAATAAATAAATACCAACACGACCCCACAACGGCGGGAACCCGAAAGAGATTAACAACACTCAACGTCACGTGTCCGAAGAGTAAAATCACTAAAGAGAAAAACTCCTCGTGTCCGAGGTCCAAGTGTCCGAAGTCATCGACGTCGTGTACCCGACGTCATCAAGACTGCGCACCCGAATCAACGAGACTCCGTGTACCTTAAAAGGGCTTGGTCCTTAGCTTGGACACAGAAGACGTGACCGTCTACCTAAGAATAGGTGACATGGTGATCCCTTCAGGATCTCATTTTTAAGATTAAGAAGAGGTTTACATGGATGAAGTAGAGAAAAACATCAAAAAAAAAAAGAAAACGTCAATTCTCAGAAACATTACTTTTTCGGTGGTCAAGACTAAATAGGTTTACCGTTAAGGAAAAGAGGATAGACCTTTAATGACATCTCAGACCAACTAGACCTCCCGTCAAAACCCCTTCAAATAGTAAGAGTCTACCGTCGTTTACAATTTGACTCTTCACGACTCCCTCCCTTTCTTTCGTAAAGACTGTCGTTTTACTCGAATTTATTTTTTTAAAATTTTTCCCTCACCCCTGGATTTATCTTCAAAGGGACTGTCAGACTTTCGTTCCAACGATGGTTCGGAAAGTGTTTGACTGTGCCATAATTTTTTTCTCCCGAAGAGTCCACCACGTCCCCATTTCTTAGTCGAACGGTTACATCCTTTCCGTTCGTTTGAGAGGGTGACTTTAGACTGTAAACAACTCTACCATTTCTCAGGAGGACGTTACGTCCTCTGGTCCCAAACCAGGAACCCAGCCCTTCTAGGGAACCTCATCTTTTACCGTCGGGTGAGGTTTTAAGAACGGACCTTTTAAGGTTCTTGTCTCCTCGGACCACCCCATGTCAGGTACCCCAGCACTTCTCTACTGTACTGACTCGTACAGACGTGTGTATTTCACTTCTAAGTTAATAGAATCCTGTGTAGAACGATTGTCTACGTGTTCTATTTAGCTTTACTTTGTGTCTACAAGTGTCTGTCTCAAGTTTCGGTACCGCCGAACTACGACTTACATCAAAACCCCCATGCCTCGAACCGCCCCGGTGGGAGGGACGGGTCCCAGACTTGTCGGAGATATTTGCAAGTGACACTTTATTTGTAACTTACCGTAGAAACGAAAAACGGAAATTTTTAAAATGGTGCGCCACGTCGAACACCCTAGGGTCAAGGGACTGGTATCTAGCTTGGGGTCAAGGTCTTCACTTTGTGTCTCAGGATTGGGGACCTGACGGTCCCTTAAGGGAAACGGTAAAAGAAATATATATATATATATATACATTTAGGAGAAACCTAAAGAAATCCAATCATTTACACAGACTGAGAAACCCTGGGGTACTTGAGATCGGGTGGTCCGAGGAGACAGGTACCCTAAAAAGTCCGTTCTTATTACCTCACCCAACGGTAAAGGAAGAGGTCCCCTTGAAAGACTGAGTCCCTAGCTTGGACCTAGAGGACGTAACGTTTGTCTGAGATGGTAGACTCGGTGGTCTAAATTGATCCAATCATATTTGTCCATGTTAAATTGGTGTAACGTCCACGACGTCTATCAGACAAAATATGGTCAAGCGAAAATCCTCTCTGGATGTCAAATGATTTTTTGTCCATGTTTACATCTAGAGAGGATTTTTACTTCACCATATTTCGTCTGAAAGCCCCCCATGAACATTACGCCACTTTAACAGTGAATAGTCTCACCTCGGGTCGTTGGGTCGGAAGACGACCTAGGTCAGACTCTCGTCTTCCTTCTCTTCCCGTTCCTTTCCTCGAATCTCGTCTCTCGTCTCTGTCTCATTTTGTTTCGTCACGTTTTCTTTTCTTCCCTTTGTGTCTTGTCATCTTTCCATGTCTTCACACTAACCGGGTTTTACTTCTACTATTAACTGGGTCCGACAGTCGGTCACCGTCCGCCACTCTCACCTCCTTCTGAACGGTCTTGACTCATCTCCTTTTGAGTGGTAAGATGTATAGGACTGGACGATCCACTACTAAGATAATGTCGTGCTATTTTATAAAAGGGTATTCATGTTAGAAATCGACAGTCCTTTGCAAACCTAATACAATCATATAAAATGATTTCTTCTTCTTCGAATATTATTCATTCCACAAACGACATTTTCACTTTCAAACTCCCTTTCTCCAATTTAAGTCACTATACACTTACACCAGATCTCGGTGATAAGGAACTGTACAACTTTTTAACTACACCTTTAAGACAACAAGAAATGGTGACACTATTTTTCTAACGTTTAATTTAAGGTTTCTTTTCCGTCAAACACTCTTTACTTGTGACTTCTTACTTTCCTCACTTTTATTTCTACTGGCTATTGTTTTGTTTTTTGCATTTTGTCTATGTGCGAGCGAACTAGGTATAAGAGGACAAAGTAAAAATTTAGAGGGAAGGGAACGGAAAAATGTCTTTCCCGGTATAAACGATGACATGTACAAAGTCCTAAAGACTCATACTTTAAGTGGTCTTCCATTTGTCCGGTCGTCCTCTTTTCCGTCAAACGCATTACTTTAAGAATCGTCTTTCACGCAGACAAAGGCTCTTTCGAGAAAAATAGACTATGGGAGCGTCGAATTCAAGCTGAATAGGGTGCGAGGGGAGGGGGTAAAGTTCAACCGAAATTCGTGTGCAAAGATCCCGAAAGACCCGAGTACATAATAACTATTCGGTAGGAAAGGAGGGAAGGGTGCCCCGGGACGTACTGAGGACGCCACTCGAACGTGAAATCGTTCCCCTTCAACCACTCATTCTCAGACAATAAAGTAGTAGGGTCGTTCTCCTTGGAGACGGAGGGATGGATAACAAATGACTGATTTACCGGAGATTGTTTGGAACAATCTGGTCCTTCAGGTCCTTGGTCTCAGGGTACAGGGGAGTAGAGACCAGGGGCATTTCCTCACTAACACCTCGGGGTCGTCTACCAAAACTTCCTCGACCTTCCCTACCAAGCTCCCCCAGTTCCGGTATCGTTTCCCCGACCCTCCGGTAGTGGGTCCTCTAGAGAACCTTACGACGTAAATAGACGAACTAAAATTTTGTGTCTGAATATACCGTGTCCGGACCCTACACGTTTTGCACCTGCCCTGTCCATTTGTAAATCTGTCACCTCTCTAGTTCCGTACTCTTACCCTTAAGGAACTCGAACGTCCCTCGAGACACGAACGAGAGACTGTGAACAAATAAACGCACAAGCTCCCAAAATGTTCACCTATAATCCCACCTTCTTGTCATCCACTAAGTGCTCGTGGTCCCACGACTTTGTACACACGTGTAAAACACCCACTTATCTAAAAATTTGACGTCATTCAAGATCTTCTAAGAAACTGTGTAAAACTTCATTCAACATGCACGTTGACTCTCTTTAAGGGGGGGCGGCGGTTGATCAATTTTACTCGGTTTACATCAAGAATAAATAAATAAAAACCGACACGACCCAGAAACGACGGTCCACACGAGACGCCACGTACCTGAATAACGGCACCGAAGAGACCAACGCCTTCTACCCGAGATCCGGTTCCCCGAAGCCCCCAACATCATGTGTCCGGGTCAGCAAGACCGGGTACCCAGGTCGGGGAGGTTCCGTATACCGCTACCTTGGATACAGAGGACTTGACCGTCCGCCTCAGAAATGGTGACTCGGTGGTCCCTTCAGGGTTAAAATGAAAACTTTCGTAAAAGAGGTAAACAGAATTCCTACTACTCCCTTCTTTTACTTCATAATAGACGTAACCTAGAGACTTACTCTCATTCTCTTTTTTGTTTCGGGACCCGACAAAATCGGCTCGCTCTGACTCGTCCTCTGTCTCTCTAAGCCCCAGTATTGTACCGGTACTCCAGTAAGAAATATTTAGAGAAGGTCACAGTACCTCCTTAGACTTCAAGGCCCACTGTTAGTGGGTGCAAAGAACTTAGTCTCCCGGACGACGACCTAAACCCTGGGGGGAGTGTGCACCTCACCTGGCTCTAGGCAGGTTCACCCGAGTCCCGTGTCTCGGCCGTCCCCCGTTAAAACCTCTTAGACTCAGTCACTCTTCCCGACTATTCGTCACCCTTTACGGCAATCCCTCAGTCGCGGTATTAGTCCGTCTGCCCCTGCGTCAGAAGGTTCCGACACACACACACTCTCACGAGTCAATGAAGTCCGCGTAGGTTGAGAAACACTGGGGTACCTGACATCGGGTGGTCCGAGGAGACAGTCACTCTAAGAGGTCTGTTCTTATGTCCTCACCCAACGGTACGGGAGGAGGTCCCCTAGAAGGGTTGGCTCCCTAGCTTGAACTCAGGGGACACAGAGGACTTAACGCCATCTAAGAAATGGTGACTCGGTGACTGCTTCAGGGAAGGTTCCGGTGAAGTCCTGTTTTGAGGGTAAGATGAAAGTCTAAATCTGTCTCCTCTTTTACACAATAATAGATACACTCAACTGTACTCAGAAGACGAATCGTCTCGAAGGGATCAAAGTAGTAATGAGTAACCTGGTGGGTTCCTTGACAATCTTAACGACGTTTTATGGGTTTTTACAGTCCACCTGACGATCAAAAGGTTGTGAGACAGGGTCTCGAGACCTCACACACACCTCCCTCCCTCTTTCCTTTCTGGTTTAGAAGTGCCACTGAAATACAAAATCTACCAGAGATACTCCTAAGAATCATTCTAAAGGAAACCCTTTTTCTTCCCTCAAGATAGGTAATTATTTTACAAACTTTTTAGATTAGAAAAGAGTAAAATGTTTACTCCTTTTTCTTTTGGATCTCTCCAATTAACTGATTACACCCTAAGGTGTTAATTACCGTGTCTAACTCAAAGTTGAGATTAGAAAACTGGTGGTCCCACGACCACCACTAAAGTTTCTGGACCACATATCTCTTCTGAGGTTCACACACGCCACCGACAAGTCAGTAGGTCAACACAGACTGAGAAACGCTGAGGTACTTGACGTCGTACCGTCCGGAGGGACAGGGAGTGGTAAAGGACTTCAAACGGGTTCAAGTAAAGTAACCACTACGGTAGGTCGTCAGCATAGGAGACTACGGGAGAAGAGGAAGATGGGAGTCAGAAGGGGTCGTAGTCCCAGAAAAGGTTACTCAGCCGACAAACGTAGTCAACTGGTTTTATGACCACGAAGTCGAAGTCGTAGTCAGGAAGGTTACTCATAAGTCACAACCAAAGGGAATTCTAACTGACCAAACTAGAGAAACGACAGGTCTCCTGAAAGTCCTTAGAAAAGGTCGTGGTGTCAAGTTTCTGTAGTCAAGAAACCACGAGACGGAAAAACTGGTAGGTTGAGAGTGTTGGTATATTCTGGTAACCCTTCTGGTGTCGAAACTGATATGTCTGGAGACAGCCGTCTCATTACAGAGACGAAAAGTTGTGTGCCAGATACAAACAGTATCTCCGTTACCGTGGGGTGAGGTCAGGAGAACGGACCTTTTAAGGTACCTACCTCCTCCGACCAACCGACGTCAGGTACCCCAGCGTATCTCAACCTGTGCTGACTCGCTGAAGTGAGACCGGTTCTTCGTTTGCAGAAGACTAAAGTACCGACGTCAGTAGTAGACTTCAATAAAATCTCGGGTTCTACTCCTTTAGACAGTGATGAAGGTGTAAAAGGGAAAGATAAACGGTACTTCATTACCCCAACCTACGGTGATAGAATCGAAAAAATTATAAATTAAAATTCGACCGAGAAAGTGAGAGGAGGAAGTGGGCGTAGTTCTCCGAGAAGTCAAGGGAAAGTGAAATACGGTAGTCCCACCATAGTCGACGTATAGACTCCGACAACTACGAAGAGGACGAATAGAACCAAGGTCGAACAATGAGTAGGTCAGACCGTAAAGAGAACTACACGAGTCGTATATCCAATCTATTTGTCCCACTGTCGTCTGTCGGGACGACTTGAGGAAAGAGTTAGGTCTTGGTTAGTCAACAGGGTATGTCCCAAGATTGACAACAAAGAACTGGATATATGTCCAAAGAGTCCTCTGTCCATTGTACCGGACTATAAGGGTAGAGAAATTCTCGAAAGGTGTCAAACAATACTAAGTGTGTCAATTTTCGAAATAACATTAACTACTTTGTCTCTATCTACAAAAAGACCTTAAGAGAACGAAAGAGATACTAGGTCACTTACGACCGTTAAACTATAGACCAAGGAGACGGAAAAGATTTGGGTCGAACCCACAGACCTTCAAGAACCAAGAACATTACGACTTCGGATCGTACGGTCTAAAATTCGTACTGGAATGATCGTACTCTCTACTCGCATTAAAAGGTTATAAAACTTGTAAGAAACCATGATGAGAAGAACCCTTAACTCTACTCCTAACTGGAAAGGGTCAGTACACCGGTGTCGGCCCAGAAGCTCTAAACGACCGTATAACTCACGTCGTAAAATTGTCGTAGTAGGATATCCCAAAACTTATCATAGTAGGATATCCCAATGACTTTAAAGTAACGTAGGTGATTGGAATAACTTGTGTGACGAAGGATTCCGGTTGAACTGAAGTGTGAGGTCTTACAGACCGAGACCCACTGTCTGGTGTGGTAACATCAATAGACCAAGTAATTCTAGGAAAAACATGTCAAGAAGGTACACACATGGTCACAACATTCATGACCTAGATTAAAATAAAATTTGATGTTTACGAATATACTGTCATTAGTGGATATAAATACACATTATGGATAAATTGATGTAATGTTATTACACACCTAACCTACTCCAATTATATGAGTAGTGATAATAATACACTATTAAGACTTCTAGACAAAACGAGTAAACGAAAGACATACTTTTACCTTGACTCGAGTTTCAAGAACAAAATAATAAAAATTAAACTGGTGTGACGTTCCATGGGTGCTAGAATCAAGGGGTTGGTTCTTAGTTTGGGACCGTGAACCGTTATTCACACGTTTTGGGATCAGTGACCTGGAGGTCCCTTAGGGGTTTAAAGAACAAAATTTATTAAGTCGACTATCGATTTTAAAATCGGTTCACCACTCAGAGAAGTGTAAAATATTTTGTGTGGAAGTTTTTGTCTTCAATAGAAACAACTAAGAAATTTCAAATGTCTTTATGAATGAAAAAAAGTAAAAGGGAAGAGAGAGAGTTAAACTTTGGGATCGGAGTAAACTAGTAGGAGGTGAGTTGAAAACTTATAGTAGTAGTGGTGGTACATGATTATTATTACATATAGAAGTTATTTTCTTATTTTACGTCAGTGATGGATCCCCACTCAATATTATGGGTTGTCATAATTGTCTGGTTATATTTCAATATTATCCTTTTAAAATTTGAACCTTCATGACTATAAAAAGTCAAACGGATCACAACACACTCACGATTCAACGAAGTCAGTACAGACGGAGAAACACTGGGATACCTAGTATCGGACGGTCCGAAGAGACAGGTACCCCAAGAGGTCCGTTCTTATGACCTCACCCAACAGTGTGGGTGGAGGTCCCCTACGAGGACTGGGTTCCTAACTTGAGCGTAGACGACGCCGAGGACGTAACGTCCACTGAAGAAAGGACGACTTGGTAGTCCCTTCGGGAAAAGATCACAATCAAGAGTTGTAAAACACCTTTCGTCGGCGTTCCAAACTTGACCGATAGTAGAAGGATTATAACAGAATCCACAATGTTTACACTCCAGGGACCGAATCCGTCACAGACGACCTGAATATGTTTCCTACAGACCCTTGGTCATCCTTCTTTAATCGTTCGGTCTGTCCCGTTCAATCCGTACCTCTCAGAAAGGTGTCTGAGAGAATTTAATGGGATTCTGGTCAAAACTCCTCGACTCGGTACATATCCTCCCTCTCGCCTCGTTTTATGTCTGGTGAACTCTTCGGACTTCGGTGTCACCTTTTTGTACAGAAAGTCGTACAGACATTTCTTTAGGACCAACACGCATCATTCTTTCCTTCACTCAGTTCAATCCGTGACCTACCTCACGTCTCCCGATGTGGTCGGTTCTACTCTCAAATCTAAAATGTTAGATCCCGTTTTGATACTTCTGCAAATTCGTACCTCACCGTACTTCTTGTCCTAGACCATTATCTTTCGTTCCAAGTTGATTTCTAAAGTCTCTTTCCTATTTTGGGGTGTAAACGGTACCTTACCCTACCGATTCAACCAAAATCCCCCTTTTCAGAAGTTCCAACTCCTCTAGTTCCAAATGTGAGACTCCATGGTCTCACATTCTACTCAATACATAGAATTACGTACAGTACGTGTCGCAAAAAGTCTGATCTCCATCCCTTCTTTTTGACTACCCCTCTGTAGGTCTATAACTTTACTTTCACAATCAGGGAGTCAGCACAGACTGAGATACGTTGGGGTACCTGACATCGGACGGTCCGAGGAGACAGGTACCTTAAACGTCCACTCTTAGGACCTCATCCAACCGTAAGGAAAGATGTCCCCTAGAAGGGATGGGTCTCTAACTTGGACCCAGAGAGCGTAACGTCCATCTGAGAAATGATGGAACTGTTCACAGTCTCTCGATCTACCCTCTCAAACGATCCCGATCTAGTATATTCGAAGTTGTTACCACAAAAATGAAAGACAAAACATTCTCGTTACTCTTTTATCGTCCTTTATAAAGAGGACTCCAAGACACACGTACCTTCACTCACCCTCCGGTTCAACAAAAGAGAACTCTCACCTAACTATACAGGTTCAAATTCCCCTCTCTTACATACCTAAAAAATGGGTTTATTAAGGATCAGAGTCCGTTCATCAACGAGACATTTACCAATAATTTACAATGTATTTTCCCAACACTGACAAGAGACCTCTTTTACTATGACTAATAACTTGTAGAAAAACATAAAAAGGATCTGAGAACTCTATAAACATCACAAGGATATGTATAAGGATATCGAGATTAGAGTCGTGGTTCTCAACTAAAGGTGGGTAAACGAAAACATAAGTGGTAAAGTCCCTGTAAACGAGTAAAATGGTTATAAATGACTGACGATGATACACAAAGTACGACCTCCATACTTTCTCTTACTCGACCTTTGACAAAGAGAAAAAGTACCTCAAGAACAAGATAATTGCCATCTACACCTTACAATCATTCTATAATTTTTTTTTGTAGTTTTTGAATTAAACTTAGGAAGGAAGTTTTTGGTTGGTTTCTTACTCGTTGAGAAAGGTCGTTGTAAAATCATGTACTAGAATTTCCTACTTACACATCTCTTTCCACATTTATTTAATCATACATACACACTATCCAGTAATTGGGAATTGGTGACGACTAATTAGATTAAATACGAATTAAAAATAAGAACTTAAGAACGTTAAACAATGCATAGAATATTTTCATCGGAAACAAGGGGTTCGTCATACCGTGATTTCAGTAACTTAATGAAACAAATCAACAACTTAAAAGAAGAGTGTATAAAGAATCGAGAAACTGTGTTGACTTCTAAATAGAAACGGGAAGAACAATAGAGAAAAACCCAGAGTATATAGAAATGTTTACCGAATATCAGTAATGAATCCGGTCAGAGACACCAATATATTGCAAAGGGAAAATATTCTCCTTCACTTAATAAAAGGAATAAGGGTCATCTTCAATTCGTATAATCGATAAAAAAATTTCTATTAAACATAATTAAAGGAAGTATCGTTACTTGTTAGTATCAACCTTACTCTTTTTCAAGTCCAATGTGGGTATAACCAAAACATTTACCAATAGATAAAGGAGATTATTTAATAAAATTTTTATTGTTATTTTTACATTACAGAATTTTTCCTTTGATCTTTTGATGTCCACATCATTTTAGGGTCAATAACAACGTTTCAGACACTTCTGAGTGCTGATTTTGACACTAATAATGTACATAGCAAAAAGAAAAAGAAAAAGTCGAATGTTTATAAACTCATTAAAAAATTACCGTATAAGTATCAGTAAAATCTACCAGAGTTCAAAAAACAGAGGAACTTTTCTATCTTTAGAAATTAGTCAAGCTGAAACGAGTGACTTGTCGTTTTTCCTGTGTTCCTAAAGTCAATGGAATGTTAGTTTTGTATACATTGACACACATATCTACGTTTAATTGTGTTCTGATGTAAGTACTGTTCTATTCAGAAACTACCCGTGACGAAACTTATAGTTCGTCAACTTAGTAAAAGAGAAGAAACTTTTAAAACCTCCTACCTCTTTACTAATCGGAGCAACAATTTCATTTGCACTGACTAGGTACACAAGACCGATTACGTTACATTCATCTTAGGGTGAAACACTGAAGACCTTTTCTAAAAAAAGAAGGCACTTTCACAATTTACGTTCTCCTCTCGAGAGACCAAGGTGGAGAAGAGATAAAAAGAAGGGATTTCCACCGATACACTCTTTCGTTACCGACCTGGTCCCCGTGGGTAGAGTCCCTGGTACTCTGCTTTTCAGATTCCTGTTTTTACGTAGTATAGACCCTACGATTCTCTCTCTTTTTTTCTATTTTGTCTATCCCTTTTTGAATGGAGAGACTACTGCAGTGAAACAATGGAACAGTCTAAACTCGGGTGACTGGACTCCAAAGTAACATGTACTCTAGTAACTTGCAGACGGAAGGAATTCGAGGACAACCGTCGACTACGATTGACTAATCGACGTCGTAAAAGGACTGAGTAATGGTCAGAGTGTAAACGACTGTTTCATTATCGTCTATAAATTTAGGTCCAAAAACCTAACTTTCTGGTTACAAAAGAACCGGTCCCAGAGAAAGGTGTATCAGAATTCCACTCTTTCTTTATGTGTTTAACATTTCATTATTGTATATAATAGGTAGTACGACTGAAAGGGATGAGAATAAACTTCGGGATAAAGAGAGTATTGGGAGACCTCAGTGAAACGAGTACCAAACGCATTATTCAAGACCCTTACTTAAAAAGAGGTGGCAGGAAATAAAGGGAATAGCAATGTACAAGAAGAGGAAGTAATACTGAAACCGTTCAATGACTACAAATACTTTCCTACTAAATATAAGTGAAACAAGTATAAAGTCAGAGTCAACTCGCTCCGCCCCGAACATCCGACCCCGAGTTAAGTACTGGTCGTAAGGTAAAAAAAAATTTGATCATAAACAATGTATCGGGTGGATCGAGGAGACAGGTACCTTAAAAGGTACGTTCTTATGACCTCACCCGTCACTAAGGGAAGAGGTCCCTTAGAAGTTGAGAATGAGTAACATTTGTAAATTATTACCAGTGGTTACTCTTTTGTCTAATCAAACATTTCAAACATCTTAGTATGTCAACTATTTTTAAACTATACGTTCACAAGTATACTCTCTCTTCTGTATCCAATTCCTAGTAAAAACTAACGGACACGTACGACAAACACAGAGTCGACCCATCCTAGTTATCGAATCAAACCAAGAAATTTATTCTTTGTAAAATTACACTTTAATGTTTACTTAAAACACATTAAAATTGGTGTCAGTTAAAAAAGATCTTATATACTACTTATATATCTTTAATGTATCACTTCTTTCCGGGTATTACTCTGTAATGTAAAAGTGGACCTAAATAGACAATTTTTTTTTTACTCACACGAATTGTAAAAATAAGTTAAACGTAACCATTGTCGGAGTATATAGTAAAAGAAAGTCAACTAAATAGAGAAAGATTCCTAGTTCACAATTTCTAGCGATACATCTATAAGCCATACATGTATTGACTTTGGATTAGTATCTAAATAAGTACATTGAGTTTTTTTGGTGTCTCTAAGAGGTCAGTCTTGTCTACCGGTTTTGACGCCTGATCCTTAAGGAATACTTGTACCGAAATCCTTTTTACACCTCCAGGAGACTCTTGTGACATTGTGACTGAATATTCCCCCATCGTACTTTCACTCTCACTTCAGTGAGTCAGCACAGGTTGAGAAATGCTGGGGTACCTGACGTCGGATGGTACCTCCTTCAGGGTCCGAAGAGGTAGGCACCCTAAAAGGTCCGTTCTTATGACCTCACCCAACGGTAAAGGAAGAGGTCCTCTAGAAGGGATGGGTCCCTAACTTGGGACCAGAGGACCTAACATCCATCTGTGAAATGGTAGACTTGGTGGTCCCTTCAGGTAGTCCTTCGGCAATCTTTCCCTCGTCTCATGTCCAAACGTTTTTATGACTAATTCCCGTTTTACTTCGGATTCGATCAACTTAAGTTCACTTTTCACAACAACGAGTCAGTACAGACTGAGAAACGTTGGAGTACCTGAAATCGGGTGGTTCGAGGAGACAGGTACCTTAAAAGGTACGTTCTTATGACCTCACCCGTCGATAAGGGAAGAGGTCCCTTAGAAGTTGAGAATGAGTTTACATGGTTATATAATTTCTTTCTTGTACGGGTTATCTGTCTGCTAACTCCTCGGTACTTTCGAATACCTCTTTTCGAGATCTTTTTCCTAGAAATACGGAAAGTTGGTTCTGAATAAGACTTGGTTCTTATGTGAGATAAAGGTTCCCGTCCGTATATTAACAACAATAATACTAATTAGAGATTGGACATTTCCGACGAAAGTTACAGTTCACGATGTGTTAAAATTACGTAAAACAGTAAATTAGGTGTACTTTGGAGTTCCTACATTCGTAACGATAATAGGAACAAAACCTCTACTCCTATAATTCCGATTTCCTCCAGTTCAACGAGTAAATCCAAGGATGTCGATTACTCATCGTCAAAACCCTAAACGCGAAGTAGATCTCTCAGGCATGTACATTGGTGTTAAACCGATTAAATACTCCTGTTTTCCCTTAAGAGAGACGTCAAAAAGTGTCTCCTTAGACTCCTAAATTTCAAATAAGGACGAATTGTTCTACACAACCGTAATTCTGTCATTGAGTCCCAGAGAACTGAGAATCAAACTACACAAAGGTCGGATACTCCTATGAAGGTCACGTACCCCTTAAGGGACTTCTCATCTGATCGTCCCTGGTCTGACGGAAGGATGACCCCGTCGGAATCTCCCGAACCCCCCTTCATCACTACGTACCGAATGTGAATTTCTCACCTCTCGATAAAAGGTGGAAGGACTTCCGACTAATAAATGTATTTGACCTTAAAAAGAAGGATTCTCTAAACAAATAAGAGCGGGTAAATAAGAAATAAGTTAGTAAATAAATATAGTCAGACTTGAGTATCCATAAATAATTGTGAAATATGTAACCCAATATTAGGTAACTTAAAGTAAATAAAAGAACAAGTTCAACAAGTTCGAAACCTCTGACCCCTCGAACGAGTCAACTGAGGACACAGTAAAACCATACGGGTAGTAACACCTAATAAACATAAAACCTCATATAAAAATGAAAGGCCGTAATGTTCTACGAGATCCGAGAAGAACTTACAAAGACGGAATCAGGGTCTTAGTCTTGAAAGAGGTTCCTCGGGAACAAGAAAATTGACCTCCTTAATAATCTTTGGCTCTAGATCCACCATACTCAATGTAAAATGTGTCATGTGGGTACCTTCTAAGTATAACTACATACCGTTTTGGTTATGTCATAACATTTCATTTTATTTTTTAAACTTTTTTTATACACATCGATTATGATTTTTCAGTACTATCACCAACGAAAATTCCACCCCACCCCCCAACCCCTCACCTTCTGTAGGGCTCCCCGAAGTTCACATAGACTAGAGAAAGAACTTAAGTCTCGACCCATGTACCCTAAGAAGTAAAACACTTTAAGTAGTTCGGAATACGAATATTATACTGGTAAAAGACGAAATACGATATAAGACATTTTTGCGTAACTTTTTATCTCCTTTTGTTTTGTTTTTCACTTTTTGTGAGGGACTCAAAGTTCCTCTGTTTGAGACCTCAAACCAAGAGACCCAAGTTTCTGATAGTCGCAATATCGGAAATCGATCGATGAATTGAAAAGCCAGGGAGACAAAAGAAATAAATACTCTAGTCCTGTCCCAATAATAGACGATAGCTACCGACGAGTATTATCGTCAGAGAGAAAGAAAGAGACTATGTGTGTATACATAAGTATGTATATGTATATACACATATATACAATTATGGATGACGTAGTTAGGATTATATACACCTAAGAGACAAACACTCAAACGGACGAACGATTTGAAACGAACACTACAGGTTTGGTCACAGACACTACGAGACCCGGTAAACACCTGTACATATCCCTCCGCCGTGCAAACTTAGTGGGTCAGTCACAGACACAAAGGTCACTCGAACTTACTTCGGTCCGAGACAGTAGAACAAAGTCGAAAGTATCACATTTCTTTACAGGAAAGAGTTACATAAATCACGGTACAAAAATTGTAAAAACACGAAAAGCAACCACTAAAGTGACTTTCCACTGGATGTCCCGTCCCGATTTCAGGAATGTCAAGGATTCATGTTCGTCCGGTACTACATGGAATACCTCTTCTATCCACACATCTATTTGAAGTAAATCAGAACTCAATACCACGATAACCCATACTCTACTTATAATTGTTTAGTGGTTGTATATAATTTATTCCACAGAAATTTCTCTCCCTTACCGTTGGGTGAGGTCATAAGAACGGACCTCTTAGAGTACCTGTCTCCTCGGACCACCCGATGTAAGGTACCCCAGCGTTTCTCAGCCTGTACTGACTTGCTGACTGTATATTTGTATGTATTTCTCTCTGTTTCAATAGATAACTAGTCTACTACTTCTGCAACACTGATCTACGCACGTCCTTTGATTGGAACATAAACGGATTTTCATTCCGAGTAATAAACGATTAAATCACAAACACCATGGATTTCTAATATTACTGATGTTTATTACTTTTAGTTAAGGTATACACATTTATTTCTATATATCTATGTCTATATGAATCTATATACATATATGGATCTATCTATGTGTACCTATAATTACACAACTATTGAGTCAACCATTTCTTAGGTGAACGTTACGTCCTCTGGGGTTAAACTAAGGACCCAGCCCTCTTCATTATCCGATGGGTGAGGTCATGAGAACCCGAAGGGAACACCGAGTTGGCCATTTCTTAGACGGATGTTACACCCTCTGGACTCAAACTAGGGACCCAACCCTCTTAGGGGACCTTTTCCCTTTCCGATGAGAGAGGTTATAACACCGGATCTCTTAAGGTACCTGAAGTGCCTGGGGTAACGGGTGACCCAGCGTTTCTCAACCTGTACTGACTCGTTGAAAGTGAAAGTAAAATAAATAGATATGTCTATATATTTCTATACTCCTGTCACGGATAGTTATATTAATCGAGAGTTATTTACACTGTCGATAAAACTAGATCCATAGACTGATCTAATAACGAAAGGTTGGGTGGTAGTGAGAACCCTTTCTATTACGACTCAGAAAACCGACATTTCTCACGAAGAGGGGGTACTACGCCTTCCATGTCAAGTATTTGTTCGTTCGGGAAGTAGAGTACTTTGAATCCGACAGATAATAGCTTAAGTCAAGTGGTGATATACGTACAGATCGTATATCGTGGATCATGGATCTTTAAGGAGTCATAAAACATTTGATGGATTTTTAGAATTCCCTTTTCAATCTCATCTTCACTTTCACTTTTACAATCAGTGAGTCCGTACAGGGCTGAGAAACGCTGGGGCACCTGACATCGGACGGTCCGACGAAACAGGTACCCTAAGGGGTCCGTTCTTATGACCTCACCCGGTACGGGAGGAGGTCCCCTAGAAGGGTTGGGTCCCTAACTTGGATCCAGAGGGCGTAACGTCCGTCTATGAAATGGTCGACTCGATGGTCCCTTCACGTTCTTCTCATCCCCTCGGTTCAGGTGTTAATTCGGTGATACAATCTGTTTCCGTCTGTTCATTTGTTTACTCAGGACTCATTCTCTTAAATATTACCAAAAAAAGGAACAGGACTTTGAATTATGGGATACTGATCTACAGGACGTGAGATACATTTGTAACTCTTTGGATAGATTATATCCTTTACTTGTGTGCGAGATCGAAAGTTCAGTTAATCACACTATAAGGATAAAGGAAAGATCCAATTCTTTCGTTTAGACAAGCCTACGTTACGGTTGATTTATGTACTAGACTAACAAGGTCAATAGGACACGGTTGTTTTCGTCTTTACCCGAAAGGTCGCAAGTACTGCTTCATCCCTTGGACCAACCATAAGCACATGGAACCTTTGGTCGGCGATAAGTTTCGAAAGATCCGTTAAACTTAGTCCAACGACTCGAATCTTTTTTTTATAGGATGTTGGTATAAAACTTCTGGTTTCTTGAGTTTTGTAGGTATGAGACCGGATAACGTTTTATGTCGTGAACCCGGAGGGTCCTTCACGATCAACATTTCTTGGGTAGTCGGTTGCGTTCTCAGAATTCTCTGTGCCCAAACTAGGGACCCAGCCCCTATATGGGGCCTCGCCCCGTACCGTTAAGTGACGTCGCTTTTTAGGGTTTCTATATCCTCGAACCACCCGATATGAGTTCTCGTCAGCTCTATGCTTACTATACTCCAACCTAAAATCACCTTTCCTCCCCGTTTCTTCCCTGCCACAGTACCTATAAACGTTGTGTCCTGTTCCCATTCGGGTCAACTAAAGTAAATTTTACGTGTTAAACCCCGTTAAGATCCTCCACCCTAATAAAGAACCTCAACTCCACTCCGGGTCTTGTCAGGCGACCTACAGTTTCGGTAAGTCCTGAGAGACTTTCTTGACATAGTTTTATTCACATCAGGACTTTAAGGAGACCCGTTAGATAAACCTTGCAGTTTTGCATAGTGTATCTACGACCTAAAGAGCCATTTTCAAGACCCCTTTTTTTTTTTTTTCTTAGTCCTTTGGACGAAATCGTATATACTTCCAATTCTCCATTACCTCTTTCGGACAAATTTAATTTGACTTAGAGTGGATATTTGACTGAATTCACAAGGATTTCGGGGGAGCATCGGGATTTTATGTTAGTAACACGTTTACTTTACCCTATATGAATAAAGTTTTGTTTTTAGTAAAAGAGTCGGTTTTTTAATTTTTGATGATAATCATACGGACCCGAAGAGGTTACGGAGTCGTACATTTCTCACGGACGTTACGTCCTTTACGTTATCTCCGTCAAAGTTAGGGACCCAACACTAGGGACCTCCTCTCGTACCGTTGGGTGAGATCATAAGAATGACCCTTTTAGGGTTCCTGTCTCTTCGAACCTCCCGATGTCAGGTACCCCAGTGTTCAGTCTGTACTGACTTCACCGACTCGTGTCGTATGTGTGTGTGTGTGTGTGTGTGTGTTTGTGTGTAGTCATACGGATGGGGTATATCCCAAACACGGTAAAGGAGGAACTCTCCGTCTCACATAGAGACAGTCCACTCCCTTGAAATAAGGTCTCGATTGGGTTGTAATTCCCCTGTCTACGTACACACCCCACTACGGTACTCTACGGGTCTTTAGGGAAGTTCTTTTAGACGACCCTCCACCCTCCGACCACTCGTTGGAATCGTAGACACGTAACGACGTCTGTCGTCCCCAGATGACTACCCATTCACGACGAGATCCCGACTGACAGGCAGACCTACTCTACAAGAGTCTCGGGAGACGACCGACTCCAAAGGGAGAAAGGAAAATGTCCACAGTCTTGCCGTCGAGTCAGACTCCCGACTGAGGTCTTGATAGAGGGGAGAGAGCGACTCTGTCCGACCTTGGACCCTGGGAAACACGTCACGACATTACGAACGTGGACCTGTTTGCAGAGAAGCTCGATTTACATGTTTCTTAGATACTCCCTCACTTTTATTGACACACGTATACGTTACCCCCGTTTAAGACCTGTCGTTCGATGTTTTTCTGGTTTTTGGGTTGACGGCGAAGACTTCTCAACCCACAACGTGCACATGGGACGTGTGTTGTAGTGGTCTCCACGACCCGTTCCGAGGATTCGGTGCGAAGACCGGGTTGAGAAACTGTATGGAGATGGGAGTGGGGTATATTCCTTGGTGTAGGTGGGAGGGGCGAGTCTCTCGTTCGTTCGTTCCCTTCAACAACAAACAAGAGGGAGGGGAGACGACGTGATCTCCGGGGTTATTTCGGAACGGACTAAAGGAACAGACCGGAGACTAGTCAAAGATGACTAATTCCTGTGAGTAACCATTGTATAGGAGGGTAGATGGGAAGTGAAAGCTTAACACCACGACCTTTTCTGAGAACTCCCAGGGATCCTGTTATTCCTCTAGTTCAGTTAGGATTTCCTTTAGTTGGGACTTATAAGTAACCTTATAAATTGTCTTACCGTTCGGTGAGGTCATAAGAACGGACCTTTTAGGGTACCTGTCTCCTTGGACTACCCGATATCAGGTACCCGAACGTTTCTCAGCTTGTACTGACTCGCTGACTGTGAAAATGAAAAGTAAGTAACCCTCCTGTCTATGGTTTCGACTTCGTGGTTATGAAACCGGTGGACTACACTTCTCGGCTGACTAACTTTTTCTGGGACTACGACCCTTTCTAACTCCCGTTCTCTTCTTCCCCTACTGTCTCCTACTCTACCAACTTAACGTAGTGACTGAGTCACTTGTACTCAAACTCGTTTGAGACCCTCTAACACTTCCTGTCCCTCCGGACCACACGACGTCAGGTACCCCAGTGTTTCTCAGTCTGTCCTGAAAAATCGTTGACTTGTCGTTATTGAGAAGGGACCCTAAAGGAAAGGTAGGGGTGGTTTAAAGAGGTTATAGATTAAAGGAGAAGTACAGACACAGAACCTCTAGAACTATCAATACTTTTTTCCCTAGACTATTTATTTATTCTGGGTTCCTCCCTCCTTCCCCTACCAGACAGATAAAGTCTGAGGCCAGTGGTCCACGACGGAAACTGACTCCTGGACTACCTCAATAATCTTGACAGTCCACTCTCTACTGAGTCTGACCGGACGGAAGAACCCGTCACCCGTCCTTTCTGTCTACTGGGTGGGACACGTGGGTTGGTTCCTAAAACCGAGGTACAACCTTATAATCGATTAAACCCCACTTTTCCTTATCTGACTCTCAGTGTGTTGGAGGTCGGAAGGGTTCAAAGAGTTGACTCTCGTTCCACTCTTCGGAGAATCACTACTATCTCCAACATACGGGTCAAGATGGGACTCCCAGGAAGGGGGACGGGTCACCTAATATCCTCAGGAAGACTCTGGAGAGGAAAGGGAACTCTGACGTGACTTACAAGTAACCAGTCTTAAGGGATCTACCTTTACGATCTAAACGACCCACAGTGTGGAGAGTGTATGTGTTTGATCTCGAAGTTTATAAAGGGAACCAACATCGACCTTCTCAGAATCAAACTTCTCGTCTCTACCCTCCCCGTCTCCCCAGTACCCGTATCGGGGTCCCCTTCAGTGTCACTACAAGAGTCCGAATCTCGACAGTGGACCTTTAGAGTCTTTGATTACCAATTTAGTATGACTGAAAAGACGGGTTCCTTGATACCTCCGTCCGAGATCACCCTTAGAATGAAACGGGGGTCCAGTCGGGTAAGAAGAGAGTCACTTTCTCGACCGACTCATCCACTGAGTCTCAATCAAAGGTGTCTGTATGTGAATGCTCACTGGAAAGGAGCCTTTACCCCTTTACGAAAGTATTAAGTCTCTCCGTACGACTCAATCCTCTATCGTCGAGACCAATAATGTGTTCGGGAGACCCATCGAGAGAGGTCGGAGAAAGTGGGACGCAGGAGACGACAGTCTACTCACCAGACACCATGTCAACACACAAAATGGAGTCGGTAACAGTCTTCCGGTGTACCAGGTTTAAATTTTTTTTTTTTTTTTCTTTGTTTTTGCCCGTGTGTTTTATATCACCCTTCTTTCGTATGGACTTTGACCCCGACAGGAGTAAATAGACCAATCGACAAAAATGACCAAGAAAGTTTTCTTTCGATAAAAGTGTTTATGAAGGAAACTTTTAGGAACGAATAGAACTTCTGAATTCTCTCGTAGAAAACATCTGTACCTTCGTGCTATAAGAGACGAATTAAAATTCAAACAAATGATCCGTACGAGGAGAAATTTTTTTATAATGAATTCGAAATGTATCTTCTATCTCCCAGATATTTTCTTTATTTAATAACATTATACGGAGTAATAAAAAGGTCCGAATCCCATTTGTATAAGAAAAAACAAAATGAAGGGGTTTTGTAATCAATTGTTTGTTTTACGAGTTAATGTTAAAAACTTAACTTTATATCAACTAAAAGTTGCAACACAATTAAGGACGATAGGACGTTTCACTAAGTCAAAACGTATACATATGTAAGAAAAAACGGAAGGCATAAGAAAAGGTGATACTAAATAGTATCCTATGACTTATATCAAGAGATTCGATATGTCATCCTGGAACACCCAAATAGATAAGGTATAAAACCTATCGACAAAAAATTAACTTTTCAATAAAGTTAATTTTTTTTTATTGTGTGTAGAGTTTAGAGTTTATCGAGTATAAGTGAAGGAAGGACTTGAGACTGGTGATTTGAAATAATTTTCGTTGTGTCCCGTCCACTTCCTGTTCGTATCGTTCCTGTCGATGAACATTTACGTAACATATATCGTCCAAGTGATAAGTTCAATTTACACACATTAACAGACTATAGATAAACATCAAGAGTATTTTATGGAAAAAAAAAGAAGGACACATAAGTAACGACGCTCCTAACTTTTCCCTCCAGATTATAAAAGAGGAAAAGTAGAGAAACGGTTGATAGTCATCGACCAACCTCTTTTTTTTCTCTTCTTCTTTCCGTTTCTTAGTACGTCTAAACCGGAAGTACAATGGGATAATGGGGCAGACGTTTAACGGACCTCTAGTCTGTCTACCTTCCGGTCGACGTCGACGTGTCCTGACCCCGGGCTCCCCGGCGTGTGTTTCGTCGGCCGTGACGATCCTGGGATTCGGTCGAAGAAGACGGAGACTAGTGGAGGGGTGGGGGCGATGCACCGAGACAGACCCGGTCGTAGTGAGTGTAGGTGGTCGCTCCTGGACTTACCAAACAGAGTTTGGTCCTTACAATTATCTTCGACTAACAGACGTCGGTCGGTTCTTGGAAAAGCGGTAACAAATGAAGATTGCACACGAGACAAGCGTCGGAGAGACGCTGTCCGGTGGAGTCGTTATCCTCTGCCCCTTCCACGGCGGGACCTGCGGAAGGATGTGAGTTCCCTCCACTACATGTGTTTCCTGAACCATTTAGCATTGTAGGAAAGACTTTCCTATGGGAAAATTCGCATACCTCTCCGGAGAGAAATGTTTACCCATGGTTGTCATGGTCGTCATTCCAGGGAAAAAGAAGTGTGGAGTTTTGTTAATAATAAAGACCAAACGTTTAATTAACTTACATCTTAGTAAATAAGGTCATCAAGAGTTTCACACCAGGGACCTGGTCACCGTAGTCGTAGTGGACCCTCGAACGATCTTTACACCAAGAGACTCCTGAAAGACCACCAGGTCACCGATACTACTACTCAAAGGGTCACTTCCCCCGGACCCAGGTTAGGGACCAGTCCCTTGATCTAAGGTGTACGTCGTTGAGTTATGGGAAGTACTGTCTTACCTCTAGTTTCTAGGGCTCTGGGAGTTGATTTTGAGTCCCACCTGTTTATTTATTTATAATTTTTTTTTTCTTTTTCTTTTCACGCCAAGAACCGACAGGGGATCTAGATGACTTAGTCTCCGACTCCCACCCCGTCTCTTTAACCGTAAAAGTGGTCGGGACGGTCTATAACTACGTACGAGTTGACATTCCTGATGATAAATACGGAAAACAAGTACAAAGATATTATTATAACTATAAAAGTTTAAATATAACGGTTTTGAACATAAAAATTAGAGTATAGACATTTTGCAGAGTAGAATGTTCACCGAAACCCGGGACACAAGATAAACAATACAATACCCGAAATTTTGAAGTTCCACATCCAGACAAACCAGGACCTTGGGTATAAAGACCGAGGCGCACTGTATATGTAACGACTTAAGTAAAAAAAAAAAAAATTGTCTTTAGAAGTCTAAGGTAGGTCAAACAAGTGAACTATCTACAAATGTAGAGAAACCCAGTATTCTAGACATTCATATGAAAGTGAACCAAAGAATTCTGGTAACATAAACGACTTTGGAGTTCTATCATTCATAAAAGATAATTTACTAAAAATTTTGGAACTAAACTAAGACGTAAGAAAGTCCCATAATTTTGGAATACTGAACTTATTTATAAAATTTATGATAGATCAACTTAAAACTTATAAAGTCAGTCGAAGGGGATTGAACAGTGTTAAATAATCGATAAGGTCGTTATACGAATATATTCCTATGAAAGTACACTTTAACTTTTTAAAGTTCAACGGTACAAAATCCCCGGACGAAAGGTAAAACAGAAAGGGTTTTCATACTGAAAATCAACGTCATCTTCCCCTTCCTGACTTTTAAGAAAGGAAGGAAACCCCTAAAAGAACCTCTTCACTTAGGGACAATTCTTGATGTTCATTCTTTTTCCTTTAAGGATTGTAAGTATTACCCAACGTAACATTGACAGAGATTTAACCCCTTACAAACTTTTAAATATCACGAATTTCTCTTTTAAGATTGAAGGTATAAGTTAACTAGAAAAAAATTTTTTCAGAAAATGACTTCATACCAACTAAATGTTACAACACAATCAAAGTCCACATGGTTTTTTGTTGACCAAAAAGTAAGTTATAAATAATTAGTTTATAAACTGAAGGATGGTACCTACTTCGTACCGAGGTCCACTAAACTTTATCTAGCCACTCGGTTTATTTCTGTATCCTATTTGTTATTTAATATATAATTATTAAATATATTAAAAGGTCTTCTCTGATTTACATTGTCTTATTTTTTGTCATCTCATCCTACTACCCCCGAAGGGTGCCTACGACCACCATTTCTTAGACAGACGGTTTCGTCCTCTACGTTCTCTCCGTCAAAACGAGGAACCCATTCCTTCTAGGGACCTTATCCTTTTCCGTTGGGTCGGATCATAAGAACGGACCTTTTAAGGTGCCTGTCTTCTCGGACCGTCCAATGTCAGGTAACCCAGGGGTTTCTTAGTCTGTGCTGACTCCCTGACTCCTGTGGACGTGTGTGTATTTCTTACTACTCCCCACTTCCCCTTTACCAATATTAAAAGTTATCCTACTAGACCCCTCGGTATGACTTTGACTTGTCGAACTCGTTTCTCAACTTCTTCCACTCCCTCAATCGACACGTCTATTGACTTCCTCTTCGAAAGTCTCTTCCCTCCTCGATCTTGTTTCCACACTGACTCCTGTAGACGACACGACCTAATCTCATTACCTCCCCTCGAGTTTAACCCTAGTTGAGTTCATCCTGTACCATCGGTAAATATACCTGAAACCAAAAGGAACCGTCCTTGATGCCTCAGCAACGTGCCGTGACCTGTCTCCTTATTGTACTAGAGTGGACAAAAGTCTCCTAGTACACAAAGCTTATCTGTAATCTCCTAAGATTATCTGTATTCTAAGTAAGTCGAGTCAAGTCAAGTCAGCGAGTCAACACAGACTGAGAAACGTTGGGGTACCTGACGTCGTCCGGCCCGAAGGGACAGGTAGTGGTCGAGGGCTTCAAATGAGTTTGAGTACAGGTAACTCAGCCGCTACACTAGGTTGGTAGAGTGGGAGACAACAGGGGAAGAAAAGAACGGAAGTTAGAAAGGGTCGTAGTCCCAGAAAAGGTTACTCGGTCAAGAAACGTAGTCCATCGGTTTGATAGCCTTGAAGTCGAAATCGTAGTCAGGAAGGTTACTTATAAGTCCTGACTAAAGGAAATCCTAACTGACCAACCTAGAGGAACGTCACGTTCCCTGAGAGTTCTCAGAAGAGGTTATGGTGTCAAGTTTTTATAGTAAAGAAGCCACGAGTCGAAAGAAATGCCAGGTTGAGAGTGTAAGTATGTACTGATGACCTTTTTGATCTCGAAACTGACATCGACGACGATTCAACGAAGTCAGCACAGGCGGAGACACACTGGGGTATCTGCCGTCGAGTGGTCCGAGGGGGAAGGGACCCTAATAGGTCCGTTCTTATGAACGCACCCAACAGTAAAGGAAGAGGTTACGTACTTTCACTTTTCACTTTCACTTCAGTGAGTCAACACAGACTAAGCATCGTTGGGGTACCTGACGTCGGGTGGTCCGAGAAGGTAAGTACCCTAAAAGGTCCGTTCTTTTGACCTCACCCCACGGTAACGGAAGAGGTATCGAAACTGATCTGCCTGGAAACAGCAGCTTCATTGTAGAGACGAAAAATTATACGACAGATCCAACCAGTATCGAAAAGAAGGTTCCTAGGTAATTTTCGGACATTGGATTCACTCTCTGTAACGGAACCTGATTCCACCATCGTTACTTTCACTATTCATCATCAATTCCATGGTCGATCAGAAACTTCCATCTGGGTTCTCGTAAAAGCTGTTTACTCTACACCGTGCAAAATAATTATTTTATTTAAAATAAACCACCTTAAAAAGGTTGAGTGAACTAACTTCTTTAAAGTTCATGATTGAATCTTAAAAATTAAAAAGATTACTGTCCCGGTTTTACGTCATACATATACAGTCAATCGACCACAAAGGTATTGTTTATGGTATTTGGTCATAAACACCAAATTTATTGTCTTTCACGGGTCGTAGGGTTATGACCCGTATATAGGACTCTTTTGGTATTAAGTTTTCCTGTATACCTGGGGGCACGAGTTACGGTCCTGTACCTTTGTTGGTTCTACAGGTAGTTGTCTACTTACCTATTTCTTCACACAATGTATATATGTTTCCTTATAATGAGTCGGTATCTTCCCTCACTTAAACTCAGTCAAATTGACTCCACCTACTTGGATCTCGGTCAATATGTCTCAAGTCAAGTCAAGTCAACGAGTCAGCATAGGTTGAGAAAACGTTGGGGTACCTGACGTCGTGAGGTCCGAAGGGACAGGTAGTGGTGAGGGTCTCGAACGAGTTTGAGTACAGGTTGGTCAGCCACTACGGTAGGTTGGTAGGGTAGCAGACAGCAGGGGAAAAGGAGGGTGAAAGTTAGAAAGGGTCGTAGTCCTAGAAAAGGTCACTCAGTCAAGAAACGTAGTCCACCGGTTTCATAACCTCAAAGTCGAAGTCGTAGTCAGGAAGGTTACTTATAAGTCCTGACTCAAGGAAATCCTACCTGCCCAACCTAGAGGAACGTCAGGTATATGACGGATATGAGGAACGTCAATATGTCTCATTTTATTCAGTTTTTTACTTTTTGTCTATAACATCTAATTGTATATACTTTAGGCCTTTTTATCATGGCTACGTGGATATACATCCCGTCCTTACCTCTACGTCTACGTCTCCTGTCTACGTCACGCCCTTCCCCTCCCACTCTGTCTGACTCTCTCCTCGTAGTTGTATATATGGACTGATACACATTTTATCTATTGATCGCCCTTCCACGACAAATTGTGTCCCTCAGTTGGGTCACGAGACTTCCCCACTCTACCCCATCTCTCCACCC
The DNA here is from genome assembly GCA_006410555.1 of Capra ibex. NCBI lineage: Eukaryota > Metazoa > Chordata > Mammalia > Artiodactyla > Bovidae > Capra > Capra ibex. Next base: position 45,815,782 of record SJYO01037955.1, on the reverse strand, counting down.
TCCCTCCTCGTTCTCCCTCCCCCGCTTTCCCAGGAATACCGACTAAGTACAACAACGTACCGTCTTTGGTTGTGTTGCGACTTTTCGTTAATAGGAAGTTAATTTTTATTTAAATTTTTTTAATTTTTTATTTGTTGTCTTTCACTAAAAGAGTGTTCCGACCCCTGGTCTTCAGGGTCCAGTTCCATAGTCGTCCTAACAAAGAAGACTCCGGAGAGAAGAACCGAACACCTACCAAAAGAGAGAGACAAAAGCGCACGAAAAAGGAGGAACATACAGACACAGGACACAGACACAGGAGGACACAGGACTAGAGGAGGAACCTACTTTCTGTAGGTAGTCTGACCTAATCCCGGGTGGGTATAGTGGAGAAAGATGACATTAAGAAATTTTCGAGATAGAGGGTTTGACCGGTGTAAGACTTCACGACCCCAATACTGAAGTTGTGTACTGAAAATCCTTTGTCACGTTAAAGATTGTCACAATGAGTGTGTGACAGTAAAATGTGTACCAACACTTACTGTGTCGGAAACCCTATACGCCGGGTCTTTGTCTAGGTTTTTCGGGATTGTCTTGTATGAGTCAAACATTCCTCTACAAAGAAATTTTACTTGAGCTCAAGTAAGAATTATCAGTGACCTTCGTAGAGTTAGGACTAAGCGACACTGAGTTAAATTAGTCTCCACTCTATAAAAAGTAAACATACACCATAAATTTCATATCGTTAATGATTATAAATTTTATTTATTGGTTGTTCTAGAATGACATGTCGTATCCCTTGAGACGAGTTACAATTCACCGTCGGACCTACCCTTCCCTCAAAAACTCTCTTACCTATGTCTATATACATACGGACTCAGGGAAACAACAGGAGAGTTTTAGTAGTGTTGTAACAATTAGTTGGTATAAGGTTATATACCTACCTACACTCTCAACCCGATATTTCTTTCGACTCACGGTTTCTTAACCACGAAATCTTGATACCACAACCTCTTCTGAGAGCTCTTAGGAAACCTAAAGTTCCTCTAGGTTAGTCAGGTAGAATTTCCTTTAGTCAGGACTTATAAGTAACCTTCCTGACTACAACTTCGACTTTTAGGTTATGAAACCGGTGGACTGCGCTTCTCACCTGGGACTACGACCCTTTCTAACTTCCATCCTCCTCTTCCCCTGCTGTCTGCTACTCTACCAACCTACCGTAGTGAATGAGTTACCTGTACTCAAACTCACTTGAGACCCTCAACCACTACCTGTCCCTCCGGACCGGACGACGTCAGTTACCCCAACGTTTCTCAACCTGATTCACTGACTTGACTTGACTTACCTTGAGGTTATTACTTTATTTTTCAAATTTTTTTATTTCATATTGGTGAAGATCTTTCTCACAACTCAATCCTTATGAAAAATTTGTAGATTAAAAAAAACAGAGACTATTCTTCCTATAGACGAATAATAAAATCTTCTGAGTTAACAATATCTTTATTTACGATGTCTTCCCTCTGTGAGGACTTAAGAACGGACTCACACAACTTCCATGGATCCACGACATCCTTCCTATGTCATCGACTTTACAAAGATGGACGTCTGTAAAGTCATGTAGGGACTTCAAATTGGCTCCCCCATAAAATCTCTAACGAGACTGGTGGGTGTCCGACCTAATCAAAGCCAAAACCGGTACTAAACAACCGGGTTCAACTACCTAAAGACTCATAGGTCAGATGCGCGTGGTAGAGTCGGAGATAGTCCATTCACTCATTTCGGTGTGTTCGGAGTCTTTTCAAGGTAAGGTAGGCCACCCAGTCAAGTCCCTCTGGACTACACGAACGACGACCGACAGGAGACTGGGTGTCGGACAGACGAGGACCTACCCCTCTTAAGCTACGGGAAGTTTTATATCTCATATAACTAGACAAAAACTCCGGTGTTTACGGTTTCGGGGTAGTCGATTACCCGGAAGTCTTCCAATTTATACCTAAACCTCTCTTAGTGGTCGACGGGTGGTCGTAAAAGATCCACCAGACTGTACGTCTTTGTCTCTTCCTTCTGCGAGTCCCCGCCCAAAGACACACATGACTACGTAGAAAACCCCGTTTGTAATGTAGGAAACATAGACTGGACCGAGACGTCATGGGGCTCAGAAGTATTCAGTTACAGTAGGGACCTTTTAATCATTTTTACCCTCCTTTTATCTTTTACAGTTTCAAACCTTTTGCCAAGGGAAATGAAAAGACTTAACAACAACAAGTCAGTGGTTTAACACAGGTCGAGAAACGCTCGAGTATCTGACGTCCTACGGTCCGGAGGGACGGGGAGTGGTAGAGGACATCGAACGGGTTTAAGTACAGGTGACTCAGTCACTACGGTAGGTTAGTAGAGCAGGAGACAGAAGGGGAAGAGGAAGACGAAAGTCAGAAAGGGTCGTAGTCACACAGCCGAGAAGCGTTGTCCACTGCTTTCATAACCTCGAAGTCGAGGTCGTAGGTAGGAAGGTCACTTATAAGTCTCGACTAAAGGAAATCCTAACTGACCAAACCATAGGAACGACAGGTCCTCTGAGAGTTCTCCGAAGAAATCGTAGTGTTAAGGTTTCGTAGTTAAGACACCACGAGACGGAAGAAATACCAGGTTGAGAGTGTAGGCTTGTACTGATGACATACCTAATTTCCAGACATATCAGCTCCGACACCAGAAAGGTCATCAGTACATAAAAAGACTTGATATGTACGCAATTAGCCACTCGGACAGTGAGAGGTCGACACGACGTCTTCCACCAAATCTCACCACTCCCCTCCTCTCTCTTCTTTATTTCCTCTCTCTTCCCCTCTGTCATATACTTACCAATGTTTGGGAAACTATCGTCGTACGTCTCGAATTTGAAGGACCCCATTTTTGTGGTTCTTAACTGTTATACAATGAGTCACTGTCCAAATCTTTTAAGAAACAGTAAACTAGAAAGTCGAAAAGGGAAGACAAAGGAAAATATGTCGTTCCGGTCATTTTTATCGAGACAACCAAAAGTAAAACTCAAACCAAAAGAGAAAACAGGAATACACCACCATTCGACATGATCCGAACTTAAATATCCTTTATGGAGTCCCTTTGTGTTAGATAGGAACCTTATAAAAGAATTAAAGACACACTATTTTAAACGTATTTATACCTGACTACGTATGAGTTCCCCTATAAACGACTTGTAAAGTCGGAGTCTTCTGGATCCAAACTGAGAATTGACATATAGGATCAGTGTACTGGTCCTTAGTACGATGTAGCGGAGAAAGTCAAACTTTAAAATGCACACATTTTACAACCTCTAGTGTACCGGAGTGGAAAGTGTCGTAACGAACCTCACATTATTCTTATTATATACTTAATTGTTTTTCGGGTAGTGTATAACTAATAACCATAATTTATAAAGATACAAATAAACTTATAATGGTAATTCTATTAAAAATACCTGTTTTTCAAGATTTTGACTTAAAGCTCGTGAGTAATCTTTTTCACCTTTATTACCCTAAAACAAAACAAAAACTAAATTTGACAATCGGGGTCTATTTTTGAGTTTTCTTTAAAAAGATTCGTCTGTATATTCATTCATCGATGAATACACGGAAACTAACAAGTCCGGTGACATTAACTAAATACAGGTGAAATGACGGACACATTTCAAACACACGTTTACACTATAATGGACTGTTAATGTAACATATTTTTGCACTTACTGTAACCATTACTCTCCGACACTCTGACTTTCCACTACGACAGGACCTACACGCCAAAACATCCTAGTCTAAAGGTGATCCACACAATCAAGAGTCTTAATTCATTCTCGTAGGGTGGGGAGTGATCAGGGTGAGAATTTCAACACACACCCGTGAACCAAATTCCTTGAAAGAAGTCGACCGAAAGTAAAACCCCTTCTTTTAAAATTTTACTGTACACATGCAATAAAGGACCATCGAGTCGACCAATTCTCAGACGAACGTTACGTCCTCTGGGACCAAACTAGGGACCCAGCCCTTCTATGGGACCTCTTCCCTTACCGATGGGTGAGGTCATAAGACCGGATCTCTTAATGTACCTGACATATCAGGTACCCCAGTGTTTGTCAGCCTGTGCTGACTCGTTGAAATGATTTTTGATAGTACACATTTTGTCAATCGGTCGTCCTTCGACGACATATTATGTCCCCGAGTCGAGCCACGAGACACTACTGGATCTCTCCACCCTACCCTCCACCCACCCTCTGAGTTCTCCTTCACCCATATATATATCTATACCCAATAAGAAAAACAACATGTCGTCTTTGATTGTGTTGTAACATTCCGTCGACACACACGAATCAGTGAGTCAGCACAGGCTGAGAAACGTTGGGGTACCCGACGTCGGGTGGTCCGAGGAGACAGGTAACCCTAAGAGGTCCGTTCTTATGACTTCACCCAACAGTACGGGAAGAGGTCCCCTAGAAGGGTTGGGTCCCTAGCTTAAGTTCATAGAGCTTAACGTCCACCTAAGAAATGGTAGACTCGATGGTCCCTTCGGAAATGGTATTGAAGTTTTTTTTTTTTTTTTTTCTTTCTTTCTTATTTAATACAGACGACGACGACGACGACGCAGTGAAGTCAGCACAGGTTGAGACACGCTGGGGTATCTGCCGTCGGGTGGTTCGAAGGGACAGGGACCCTAAGAGGTCTGTTCTCATGACCTCACCCAACGGTAAAGGAAGAGGTTACACACTTTCACTTTTCACTTTCCCTTAAACGAGTCAGCACAGACTGAGAAGCGCTGGGGTACCTGACGTCGGGTGGTCCGAGGAGGCAGGTACCCTAAAAGGTCCGTTCTCATGACCTCATCCCACGGTAGGGGAAGAGGCTTTAATACAGATCCACATTTATTTAGTCAGTAAAGAGACCTCAGACCTTTTTTTTACTTTATACGATCTGAGGGGACAGGAAGTAATAGAGGACCTCAACCGAGTTTAAGTACAGGTAACTCAGTCACTACGATAAATTGGTAGAGTAGGAGAAGGTGGAAGAAGAAGAAAACAGAAGTCAGAAACGGTCGTAGTCCCAGAAAAGGTTACTCAGTCGAGAAACTTAGTCCACCGGTTTCATAACCTAGCAGTCGAAGTCGTAGTCAGGAAGGTCACTTATAAGGCATTTCTTAAGTATATGTACAATCGTGAAGCCTCATATGTACAAGGACAATCACTCCTCGTTTGTATGACACAAACGGACTCGAGAGTGTCATATCTCGTTACCAGAGTCATAGGACCGCTTATACCACAGATACGTCCATGTTTTCCTCATCTTTCTCTTCCTCCGTCAACGGTCTCTTGTGCCCTGAGTTAACCAGAACTTTTGTTGAGTTGAAGAAAGGTTCCAAACAAAATTATCACTTCTTTTGGCGTCACTGAAGACCTATGATGGTACCTTTGAAGAACAATGTTACTTAACAGGAAGAGAAATCGAACGTCATTACAAAAATATATTTATGAGGTAAAGGATCAACAGGACCGTCGGATCAGGAGTATACGATAAAGAAGTTCAACATGTCGACGTTTCGACACAACAGAAATACGAAAAGAACCAGTTTGCCACAAATACACCGGGACCACTGAAGTGGGATAACCCTACTTCAGTCTTAGAGAGGATACGACCGGAGTTCAAAGTTGGCCGTAAAGTCGGATAATACCTTGGCTTCTGTTTAAGAGGTCAACATTAAAAAGATGAAAGATACTAAGAATTTTGCTTACCTCTTCTGAAAGGAGTACCAGGTCCCGATTCCGAGACTCGAGGTTACGTCCCCCGGACCCAATTTAGGGACCAGTCCTTTGATCTGGGGTATACGCCGTTGATTCTAGACCACGTCGGTTTAATTATTTTTTCTTTTTTTCACCCTTAACTAGTTTTACAGTCTTTTTCGGTCAGTAGAAACACTAATAAAATAGGTAACACTACGTCGAAAATATTGACCCTGTACCACCTATCGATGTGGGGTAGGGAAAAAAGTTCCGGTGGGGATCCAACACACCCTAAGGTCCATTTATAAACACACACACACAGTGAACAAATATATTAGTTAAAATAAAAAAATAATAGTTAAAGTAAATTCCTCTGAAACGTTTGAAGTACTTGTATACTCCGTAGCACTAAATAGTGTTTTTTAAACCTGACTACCCATCTTCTCTCTATGATTACGTAAACGAATAACAGGTTAGTCTCGTGAACTAAGGGGTGGTACGGGTCCGTAGTAGAGTCAAATCTAGGTCCTTAGTAGAGAAGTATAAGAAATAACAGTTTACACGACAATGACCCATTAAAGTATAGAGGGTGAGACTCTTTTTCTATTGTTCTGACGATAATAAGTTCAGGATATCGAGAGTCCTGGACAGACTTAACTTTGAATATATATCGAGACGAACTGAGACTCACAGACTACGGTAAACAAAATACAACCAATGCGGTACTAAGTACTATGACGTGGTAGGTAGGACGAGGGCACTTATGACCGAAGGCTACCGAGAAAGTTTCCAACAAGGCCTCGAAGAAACTTCTGGTGTTTACGTGTGTCATGTGTCCTCTTACACTTGTCACTAAATAAAATACCAACGTAATTTAAACAGTAAACCTTAAAATGTCGCACATATATATCTTGTTATGGGAAAGGTTGGTACAGAAGAGACCTTGAGAAATCCGACATTAGTGTCGTAAGGATTTTACACTAGAGAAAGGTACAACTAACGTGGGAACCAAAGATGACTGTTCATGGTCACCCCGTCTATCCCCGTTCGGGACATCCCTCTTGTTCTACTCAATAGGACAAGTACGTACCTTAGGGACTGGGAGTAGACTTAGTCGAATTGGACCTTCTCGGTTTTTAGTGACATCGTTAACCTCCGTTCTCTTCTGACCCTAATCTTCCCTGGCGACTACACCATTTTGTTGTTAGAGGTTCGGGAAGTTCCCCTACCTACCCCGGTAGGGACTCCTAACACAATGTACACCATATCTCGGGCACCTTCCCACTCCCCTGACGGGACTCACGGTGATCGGTCTCCCACGTGTCCCCTTTTCTACTAACGGTAAAACCTACGACCTTTGGTCTCCGTCGTGGTACCACCTTCATGCCACCCACTAACTCATACGTTCTCTCGTCAAGTTTGAGTTTCCACCCGTTCGGGCCTCACGGCTTGAGTAGGACTCGGATTCACTCGTCCTTAAGGAGTTTTAGACTCACAGTCGTGGTAAGGTCGTCGGGTTCGAGTAGGTAGGGTCCTCTCGTTAAGATACAGACAGTCGAGAAACACTCGGAGGGAGTGGTCGACCGAAAAGACCTTTCCGTCGGGACGAGGTCCCGGGGTCCCGTTGGAGTGTCCTGTTCAAAACCTCGTTGACTCACGACTCAGGTGAGACGTGTGTTGTACCTTCTAACCTCTCTTGGGATTTCCCATCTTTACCCCTAACCTACGGAAGGTTGGAGGTGGAGCGGTATCCCTCGGGTAGGTTTGTCGGGTGTGATGGTCGAGGTCGGTCCGGAACTATGATCTCACCATCCCCCTCCCTCAGAATGGTTTACAGAACTTTCCTGTCTCCTCACACCCCGGAACCTCGAGTCCCTGGGTCCTTTCTCGAGTCGAATGGACACAGATTTCAACCATAATGGAAGAGAAACGAAGAACACTGTGTTTCCTCACTTTTCTTATTTTGTCATCCTACTTATACCCTCTATACATTTCACACTTCACAAGTACGTTCAAACTCAGGACTCTTCCCTACAAGGACTCAACTGAAAATAAATTGCCTGACTTTTCATAAAGTGGTTTCATAAATTAATTATTTGTTACTATTGTTATTGTTTTTCTCGAGAATGTCAATTCACAACTGACAAGACGTAACCTCCTGAAGTAATCCAGTTGAATTGTTTAATCTTGTACAGAACATCTGATCTATTTTAATGACACAGGTACATTAACATGTCGTGACCGTTGACATGTGACCAACATATTCTCTTATAAAGAATCCTTCGTGTGATATTTCCTAAATCTCCATTTCTTGGTACAAGTCTTTTTTTTTTAGATAGTAGTTAGTTAGTAGATAGACGGAATCAAGATATTCAACGACATTTTTCAATGGTCGATCGAATTCATTGTCTCTAAATATAGAGTGTCGAGACCTCCGACCTTCAGTCACTACTCCTACGGTCGGACCGACCCAATAACCACTCCAGAGAAATGGACCGAATATTTACCGGAAGAAGAACGACGTAAGAGTGTACCGTCTTTCTCTCGGTCGATTAAAAGACCGGAGAAGAATAATCCCGTGATTAAGGTAAGTACTCCCGAGGTGGTAGTACGGATTAATGAAGGGTTTCTAGGATAGAAGTTCATGGTAGTGTGACCCTAATACTAAAACTTATATATCCAAGCCCCCACCCCTGTGTTTGTAAGTAGGTAACGAGATAGATAGTAGTTAGTAGATAGTTTATCCCCGGGGGTTGAAGGTCCTAGATTACGGACTACTAGACTCCACCGCGACTACATCATTATTATCTTTATTTTACCTATTAATTATATTACGTGAACTTAGTAGGGGTTTGGTAGAGGGGGTGGGGATACAGAAGGTGTTTTGGTCAACCCCTTTTTTGTCACGGTCTTTTCAACCCCTGGTGACTAGACATCGTTTACCTCCTTTAAAAATTGTTGTCATCTTAGACACTTCTAATTTATTCACTAGAAACATGATAAATATAAGAAAGACGTTGAAAACCATTGAAACTCTGATAAAAGTTTATTTTTTCGAATCTTTCATCGGTGTTGTAGAACATAGTCAAAACTACTTCAATCTATAACATCACCGAAGGAAAGGTGAATAAGAAAGAAAATGAAGGGGGAAGGACGCGGGGGAGGGAGAAAAGAGTAAGAGACAGAGAGACAGAAAGAACCAGAGAGAGAAAGAAGAAGGGGAGAGTGAGAAAGGACAAAGGGACAAAAGAACCGTATGTCCATCCCTTGAAAGTCGAATGACCGTACAAGATGTCTAATTTGATTAAAATCTAACTTCTTAATTTCCTTTTACAACTGATTTAGGTCTTCTCCACGAAAAAGACCCTCTTTACCGTTGTCCCTACTGTCCACTCTACTCTACTAGGTCTTGAATACAACCCTCAGACATCGACTACTGTTTTAACACATCTCTCGAACTCATTTATTAACACGATTACCGATGTGAAATTTTTTTTGAACTGTCCTTACCTTAGATCTTTTTACCGTGTCTACTTGGTTACGTACCGTCCCTATCTCTGTCTACATCTCCCGGCAGAACTCCTGTGTCGCCCTTTTCCTCTCCCATCCTACTTGACTCTCTCATGGTACGGTAAATATGTGACGACGACGACGACGACGTCGACTCAGCGAAGTCAGCACGGACTGAGACACGTTGGGGCATCTGCCGTCGGGTGGTCCGAGGGGGCAGAGACCCTAAGAGGTCCGTTCTTGTGACCTCACCCAACGGTAAAGGAAGAGGTTACGTACTTTCACTTTTCACTTTCACTTCAACGAGTCAGTACAGACTGAGAAACGCTGGGGTACCTGACATCGGGTGGTCCGAGGAGGCAGGTACCCTAAAAGGTACGTTCTCAGGACCTCACCCCACGGTAACGGAAGAGACTAATTATGTGATGGCACACATTTTATCTATGGACCACCCTTCGACTATATATCATTGTTGTGTCCGTCGGGTTAGACCGTGAGACACTGTTGGATCTCCCCACCCTTTCTCTGAGTTCTCCCTCCCTTATATATATGTGTGTGTGTGTGTGTGAGAGTACCTATTAAACTCAACAACATACCGTCTTTGGTTGTGTCGGGACATTTCGTTAATGGGAGGTTAAATTTTCTTACGTCCTTGTGGGTGCGAAATAATACTAAAGTTTTAGTAGTGCAAAGATTTGATTAACAACAGACCTCATAGTGCCGTGTAGTACCACCAATCATTGTACCCGAGACCCCTTTCCCTCGGACCCAAATTTGTGTCGGAAAAGGTAAATGGTGGACCTACTAGAATTTGACAAATTACAAAAACAAAGAGTCTAAGGAGTAGAGAAATATTTAAAAATTACTTTAGTATTTTAAAATCTTTTTCAAAATTATTCGTGATAAGAGTTAACGTTATTATAAATACCATCCACATCACGAAAATGAGTATGCAATATTCTACAACAGTCAAACCCCTTATTAAAACTCGTTCGGACCCTTCACCCCCATTTCCTTCTTCAGTTGTTAGGGGGGGAACTGGGGAGGGGGGGAGGGGAGGAGGGGACGGGGTCAAGGGGAGACTAGGTAGAGAAACATCCGGTCCACCTTACACCCTGTCCGATGATAACTCTACCTGAAACGTCTAAAGTCTCCCTTGTTATCCTAGGGTTTTATCGTCTCCAGTCCACCGTCGGGAATAAGCGAATAAAAATAGTGTAATTATGTACGACCTACCGGTCAAAAGGGCAAAAATAAAAGGTACGACTACCCGACACAAGTAAAAAACCCCTACCCGAGTTTGCAGTGTGTTGTTGGAAACGGTGCAATTAAAGTCCCGAGTCACAACAGTGAGCACGGGTAGGTCTTCACCTCTACCAAACAGACAGGTCACCCCGAGACGTATGTGTTCATGTCGATCTAAAATGACCACCTAGAAAAGGTCCAACGATCGAACCATGAAAAGTTTTACGCGACTCATCGACAAACGTTAAACAGAGACGACTGAGGTGACCCGAGTCAAAGTTTAGTGAGGATTAGGTGATTACTTGGAAATAATTTCACCCTCTCTCCAACTTAATCAGAAACCTGTGTAATAATTTTATTTCAACCTCTTCACTTTTTACTTTTCGCTTGTTATTTCCTTGTGAAACAGAGGGGAGGTGTATAAAATATTTTCATTAAAAAAAACTCTCTACAGTTATAATCATCCAATTAAAAGTAATTGAAAACAGAATTAAAACAAAATGATACATACTTCTCTGAGAATAAGGTTTGAAGGGAGAAAAAAGAAAAACTAAATTTCAAGTCCAACCTATCCGACTTACGGGTACTCCTAAATTTATAGTCGGAAAATACTAAGACTTTTACTTAGACGACCTAGTTTGTCATTAATACTTCGTCGGACTACCCATAATGACGGGAGGAGGAGACGGTGGGTGAGTACTAAGGGACACAGATCCTGTGGGACTCAGATGTTGCCGAATACGACTTGACTTTTCCTTGGTAGTACATGGAAAAGTCTTTACAGGTGAGTGGGAATTTCAGTGTTTAGTTCCTTCTCTACCGAACGTCTATACGTTAAGTCGAACACTGTGGTCGGTTGGAAATAAGACTTTACAAGACAAAAGGATGATGAAAGCAACAAGTAACGAAGACGACCAATGCATAAGTGAGTTGACAACCCATTTACTGTAAGACAATCTGGTCCTCCTATATGACTATTCATAAAGTTCCTTGAACGTAACACAGTGCATTAAATAAAGTATTCTTCTTCGTTATTATTAAAAATCAGTAATTTCATTTTCTCTCTTTGAATCCATATTATAACACGAATCATGAACAAAAACAGTCGAAGACAAAGAAGTAGTTGAAGAATTAACCCTTTTTTACCAGTAGTGTTTTTAGATTAGAGTTTAAATCGGTACTCACAACCTAAAAAGGAAAAGATAGATAGATGTTTAGAGGTGGAGAAGAAGAAGAGAGATATACAGATATAGAAATATATAAATAGGAATCTAGATATAGACATATCTATTTGTCTACAAAAAGATACAAATATATAGATAGAGGAAAATAGATACACATAATTATGTGCATTAAAGAAAACTTACTTGATATAGGAAGTGGTTACTCTTCAACGATTAATTTAGTCATTAAAAAGATCGGTATTAAATTTTAATATACTGTAAATCTTACGGAAACATTATGTAATAGAGTATACTGGGAATGTTCCTTCTCACTAATAGAAGTTTACTCTTTTATCACCGAGTCTCGTCAATAAACATATTCTAGTCTTTCGGTCATTCAACAGAGTCTATAGTCATAGATAGATGCTAATCTTTCCGTTAATTACTACTACAACTTCATACCTCTTTTACCAGAAAGATAAAGTGAATAAATAAGATACTTATCGACAACTCGTTAAAACATATCATCCGTAATAAAACCTACTACAAACCACTACAAACCTAAGTCGTCCCTCGTTTTCTCTCTTTTAGAGAACCAGAACATCTTGAATATAAGATCACTCCCTCTATTTTTATGTAGTATAATTTATTTTATATCTTGCTATTATTCCTTCTGCATCCTTCTCTGTGACCCTACCCACTATTCCTTAGCATCAAACATTCAAATTTATTCTACTAGTATTTCAGAATGATCCTGCCTCTATAAACCTGTTCACTAAATTTCCTTCGTCTCTTGTTCAGTAGTACCATAGACCTTCTTGTCATCTTTCTTACTTGTCACGTCACCGTTCCTTCGTCGTACATCAACCTTGTCTCTCTTTTTCCCAAAGAAGTCCTCCATTCTCGACTCTTCAGTTCGTAACTCACCCTTCCCTGTCTACTTCCACTACGACTACCGGGACCTCCAATAGTAGTCTTGAAAGTGAAAAGAGACCCAGTACAACTCCAGGTACCCCGTCAAATTCGTCTCCTCATTTGTACGGAATAACAGACCGAATAAAAATTTTTTCTGGTAAGATCATCTACGGAACTCTCTTCGGTCACCTACCGGGCCCACCCGCGTCCCCTTGGAGCAACACTCCCAAAACATTTACCTTGTATACAGGTTACTCGTCTCCTGGACACCCTGGTCCGAAATATAAGATCAACTCTGAAAAGGAAGGTGATTGACAACTCCGTAGAACCCTGTTAGTGAATCACAAAGTGATCTTTCCCTTTATCTTGGTTTATCAATCATATGTAAACTCGGTCAAAGGACAGTGAGGGATACTAATCGTCGGATGATCCTAGGGGTTCAAACCAAAAGAAAAGTAAAGGATTAAGGTCTCACACACGGAGACGAGTGGGATGGAGATAGGAAAAAATAAAAAGTCTACACCTAATAAGATTTTCAAAAATAACTTAAAAAAATTTGTTATAACGAAGACAAAATACAAAACAAAAAAACCGACTCTCCGTACACCCTAGGATCTAGGGGCTAGTCCCTAACTTGGGTATGGGAACCGTAACCTTCCCCTTCAGAATTGGTGACCGGTCGGTCCCTTCAGGAGGTGGAGACAGGAATGTCAGAGAAATGATAGTTAAGAGGAAAGGACTGGAAGGAGTCTCGTACGTCTTCTGGTCTTTGTTACCTGTTGTCAAAACGACCCAGAACTCGACAAGACCTTAACATCCAACATTACGTGTTGGATACAGAACGTAATTTCTTTAGTTTTGAACCACAACGACAACCACAACGACAAGTCAACGAGTCAAAGCAGGCTGAATCGGTGGGCTACCTGACGTCGTGCGGTCTGAAGGGACAGGAAGTGATAGAGGGACTCAAACGAGTTTCAGTACAGGTAACTCAACTACTGCGGTAGGTTGGTAGAGTAGGGGAAGAGGATGGGAGTTAGAAAGGGTCGTAGTCCCAGAAAAGGTTACTCAGGTACGAAGTGTAGTCTACCGGTTTCATAACCTCGAAGTCGAAGTCGTGGTCAGGAAGGTTACTTATAAATCCCAACTAAAGGAAATCTTAACTGACAGATTCCCTGAGAGTCCTCAGAAGAGGTCGTGGTGTCAAGTTTTCGTAGACAAGAAGAACATTTCTATAAAATAAAATAATAAATAAATGAAAAAAAGCATCTTTATAAAATTTCAAATTTTGTTAAAAATTTTTTCAGTTGAAATTGCCGGATGGATTAGTCACTTGATAAATTGTAATGATTTACATATCAAGTCAAGTCAAGTCGGCGAGTCAGTACAGGCTGAGAAACGCTGGGGTACTTAACGTCGTGCGGTCCGGAGGGACAGGCAGTGGTTGAGGATATCACATAATTATCTGCTATCTGGTGTCACAGTCGTCCAGACCCTGACTTCATCCGACACGCGTGTGTGTATAGCCGAGACAAAACCAAAGTAAAGTGAACTCGACAAACGAAACCACAGACGTTTTGGGACACACGTGTAAAAATACTCGGACCTGTTAAATGACGGTTCGAATGAACTTAAGATTTTACAAAGGTCAAAGACTTTTGGTGTTTAATAAATGGTTTATCCGTTCCTTTATCTCCAGTACTCAAGTGAAGAATGTATTAAAATTTGAAGGAAAGACTCAGGACTGTAGAGGGTCGTCCGTCTCACTACACAAAAATTCGTCTAAGTTATTTCCTCTCGTTTCTTACCCTTCACTACGTTCAACAATTCACTACATGACGAGATAAACGAAGAGAACTACGATTTGCGGTTCTTAGGTTCAGTCTTATGACCTTCTCTGTATATTTTATCGGGAGGGAAAGGTTAAAATAAAACAAGTCTTTCTCAATTCGTCTTTTACGACTTTTTCGATAGAAACCCCTACATTTTAATAATCATGAGGAATTTTATAAGCAAATAAATAAACCGACGTAGCCCAGAATCAACGACGTTCTCCCTAAAAGTAACGTGGTACACCTGGAACACAACACCACGCTCCTGAGAGATCAACGACACACGTCCGAGACCTTACGTACCCGAGTCATCGACACCGTGTCCGAATTAACGGAACTCCGTACACCCTAGATTTAAGGGTCTTGGTAGCCCTAGGTTGGGTGGGGGCGACGTCACGTTCTACCTGAGAATTGGTGACCCGGTGGTCCCTTCAGGACCCTACATTTTAATAAATTCTCTTTTTCTATTTACAAGGGGGGTTTGTTGTCCGATTGTTAGTAATTTTACTTTAACTTCTCGTCGTATCTTCCATTTAGAAAGTTCGTAGTCAACCACAGTCAAAGAAGGTTCGACAAAGTTCCCACTGATGTGTGTCGAGGAACACACGGACACGAACCAACACTGGGGCAGACACTGAGGCACCTGACGTCGGGTGGTCCGAGGATACAGGTACCCCAAAAAGTCCGTTCTCATGACCTCACCCCACGGTCACGGAAGAGGTTCCTCAGAAGGGTTGGGTCCCTATCTTGGGCTCAGAGGACACAGAGGACGTGACCGGTCGTCTAAGAAAGGCGGACTTGGCGGGTACGTATTCATCGTTTATGTAAGTCGTCTCTTTTCTCATTACTACTTTCTCGCTAAGATACTTTATATTCTCCTTATTGATTATTGGAATCCAGTTCACTAGTCCCAATTATTCCTCCCTGACTATTGAGGACCCACACATCGAACCTTTCTTTTACCTGAGTCAACTTACTTCTATGTATATGAACCAAACTTGCAACTCTTAAAGAAATAAATACTATCTACCATGTACCCAGGTAGGTGTCCTTGATCCTCTTTTACAGTGAAAAGACCAAAACTCTTTGAAAGAGAAGTTTTAAAAATAGACAAAAAAAAAAAAAAAAAGGGGAGAGTCCCTCTTTCCCTTACTCTCCCTCTCCCTGAGTCCCTACTACCTGGTAAAAGGAACCTCTAAAGGTACAAAACCCCCTTTATCGAATGTTTGTCTCGTCTCTGGAGAGGGTCCCTAAGATGTTCGACACTTAACTAACGGTCCTCGACTTTCTGGTCTACAAAAGTGCTGTGGTCGTCCCATATTAAATTGGTTCCCTATCCTGGGTCTTCCTTTAAGTCACTGTATGACCCTTCGTTCTAGGGTTGACTCGAATCAATGTTAAAGTCTACGGTTCTCACGAGGTCTTTCGTGACGTGGTTCCTATAATACTCAAAATTTTAAAGAAGTACAAATACTAAAATTAATAGGGACAAAGGGTTTCACTAGTCGTCTTTGTTAAATCCTCTTTTATCTACATAAACGACCTTCCCTTCTCCTGTAAGACCTCTGATATAGGATAAAGTGTCGGTCCGAACACCAATCCTTCACCTACTACCACCTCAAATTTCTTCCCTCTCCCCGACCGTCAAAGATTTACTTCCTCTCCTCTCGTCCGAACCAGGTCCTTCTTTTCTAAGTCACTCTTGGGTCCGACTAGGGTAACCCTAGATGTTTGCGGTATGTTTTAACTCTTCAGTTGTCGATTCTTATTTACAAATAGAGATTTGTCCTTTCTACCTGGACTTCTATAACGTGACAGACTTTAATAAATGTATTACCTCCAAGTCCACTCCTTAAGTAAGTAAAAGTATATGTGTATACTAGATACATTTCAAGTAAAGTGTAGGTACTACTAGAGACATTACTGAAGTCTAATTAATTAAGGTCCGTGGATTATTCTCGAGTCACTTACGACTAAGAAATGGAGACTTAGGTGGGTGTTAAACACGGACTAACAGACAATAAGACCTTAACACTTATAAAAAATTGGTTCGAGAGAATTTCACTTTTACACGAAAGACTTCGATTTCGAATTTCATGTTCAACTCTGAAGCATAAGAATTGAGACGTAGAAACCTTAATGAAAGACTTACAAGGTTACATGAGTGCAATCAGTCCCTACCTCTGAGAAAAACCGGTACGACACACCGTACACTTTAGAATCAAGAGACTGGTCCCTAACTTGGATACGAGGGAAGTCACCTTTACACCTCAGAATTTGTAGCCTGGTGGTCTCTTCAGGCTTCTGAAAAGAACTTTTACCTAAATAAATAGAGATAATATCCCTTTGAAGTTTGTTTACCAAAGATAATATGCACACACACACACAAGTCGACGAGTCAACAGAGGCTAAGAGACATAGAGGTACCCGACGTCGACCGGTCGAAGGAGATAGGCACCTTAAAAGGTCTGTTCGTATGAACTCGTCCAGATAATAAAAACTTTTCGTCGATTTTAGAAGTTTGTCATTTGCGTTAAATACGTAGAAAGTGAACGAGAACAAAATTTCAATACCTTCAATTAAAGGGAAAATTTTAATTGTTCTAGTTTTTTATTAAACGTCGTGTAAGGTAATTTTATTCCAGACACCGTGTGACCGGTAGGTCGAATAACCTTAGTCCCTCTTAAATAACAGAAGTCGTCAAACTAACACTACACGGATCGTTACGGAAAGAAATATAAATGAAACAAACCCCAATCGACTCTAAGAACTTACACTCCCAAGGAGAGAAATTCTTGAGACCTTTTAAGAACTGGTACAAAAGAAGTATGTATATGTATATAAAGAAGGACGGAATTAGAAAGAAATAAGAGGAAGTCACTTGAGGTTGTTATTCGTACATTTCAAAACGTGATACTGGATGTAGACTGGGAATACACATAAAAAAACAATACAGACACGAGATTGACTCGTAAAATATGACTAGACAGAAACGTTAGTAAATTATTTGGAGGACGACACGACAACTTAAGTAGGTTACTCCAGAATGTAAGTCTATGACAGAAAAAGTTAGAATTTTACTACTATAAAAATACCTAAAATTAAAAAACTACGTTAACGTGTAAGAAAGTAGTGAAACCGGTAGAAAAGAAGGTTAAAGAAACATATAATTGGTAACATAAGTTCAGAAACCTACGAATGATGTTATAGATAAAAAAATTTTAAACGTAAACGAATACAAAGAAACCTTCCTTACTACGATTTCGACTTTGAGGTCATGAAACCTGTGGAGTACGCTTCTCAACTGAGTAACCTTTTCTGAGACTACGACCCTCCCTAACCCCCGTCCTCCTCTTCCCCTGCTGTCTCTTACTCTACCGACCTACCGTAGTGACTGAGCTACCTGTACTTAGACTCACTTGAGGCCCTCAACCACTACCTGTCCCTCCGGACCGCACGACGCTAAGTACCCCAACGTTTCTCAGACTGTGCTGACTCGCTGACTTGACTTGACTTGACTTGACTATAACAGACAAGGGGAACCAACAACCAACGTAAAAGGACAGAGAAAAGTTCAAACAATTACTAAGTGAAGTCAAGTCAAGTCAGCGAGCCCGCACAGGCTGAGAAACGTTGGGGTACTTAACGTCGTGCGGTCCGGAGGGACAGGTCGTGGTTGAGGGCCTCAAGTGAGTCTGAGTGCAGGTAGCTCAGGCACTACGGTAGGTCGGTAGAGTAGGAGAGAGCAGGGGAAGAGGAGGACGAGGGTTATGGAGGGTCGTAGTCTCAGAAAAGGTTGCTCCGTTGAGAAGCGTGCTCCACCGGTTTCATGACCTCAAAGTCGAAATCGTAGTAAGGAAGGTTTCTTTAGGGTCCCGACTAGAGGAAGTCTTACCTGACCACCCTAGAAGAACGTCAGGTTCCCTGAGAGTTCTCAGAAGAGGTTGTGGTGTCAAGTTTTCGTAGTTAAGAAGTCACGAGTCGGAAGAAGTGTCAGGTTGAGAGTGTAGGTATGTACTGGTGTCCTTTTTGGTATCGGAACTGATCTGCCTGGAATTAGTCGTTTCATTACAGAGACGAAAACTTATACGACAGATCCAACCAGTATTGAAAAGAAGGTTCCTCATTCGCAGAAAATTAAAGTACCGACGTCAGTGGTAGACGTCACTAAAACCTCGGGGGTTTTCATTTCAGACTGTGACAAAGGGGATAAAGGGGTAGATAAAGGGTACTTCACTAATCTCCTATGATTTTTGTTTGTGTTCACAGTTTCGAAACATACTACGATGAAGATCGTCGTTTCAATCCTCGATTAGTGGAGTTAGTGTCCCTCACTCGACCCAGTCACTACGCTCAAAAGTATTCTGAATAAAGTGAAGGTCTAGAGGAAAGGGGGAATTCGGGTAGAGAGAACGTGAAAACCAATTCTCGCGACTCTCTGACATCTCCTGAGAAATCGTAGGACGATACGTGATGAAGATTTAAACAAGGTACAACACCCCTCTGAGCAGTACCAAGACTCGGTCCGGGGAAAAGAGTTCACTCTTAAAAAGAGGATCAATAATACCCTTATGACCTCTTAATCAGATGGAATGTCTTCGAAATATTGGAATACGAGTCGAGGTCTTAAGTCGTTTGCATGATACCCGTTTTGACCGGTCCGTGAATGCCTATAAAATCAAAGACTTAGTGACGCCAGGGATTAAACGTACGGGTTTAGAAATGACCAGAGAAAAACAGTAGGATGTCAAGAAGTCGTACGGTTCAAGACCAGAGGTCTGACATCAGTCTTAACGATTTACTGAGTTCCTTCTTTCGTTGGACACTTTCTGTCGAGTGGGACCTTTTCGAGAAACGAGATGTCTTAAAAACAAATGAATTAAGGTAAAGGTGTCAGACGAGAGAAATTTCTACTGAAAAACTTTTGTCAGACATATAAAGTCAACCATATCGTTCTTACCCAAAACGACGTCGGTTGACGTCCGAAGGGTCCACCACGATCACTATTTCTTGGACGGACGGTCACGTCCTCTGTATTCTCTACACCCAAACTAGGGACTCAACCCTTCTAAGGGACCGCCTCCCGAACCGTTGGGTGAGTTATAAGAACGAACCTCTTAACGTACCTGTCTCCTCGGACCACCCGATGTTAGGGGTGCCAACACGTCTCAACCTGTGGTGACCTTCATGAATCGTACGTGCGTGTTGACGTAAGACTCAGACCTTCAGGAGAACCGTAGTTGAAAATTGTTAGACCCCGTCGATAAAACAAGAGTACATTATCTGACATTCTTCTAGAAGTATACAAAAAAGATCCTCGAAGTCCACTCTGATATTGGTTTTTTTTTCACACTTACATACACTGTCTCAAATTTTCAATGTAAAAGACGAACTTCAAGTGTGTCTTCAGATAAAAGACCGTTATGTGTGAAGACATTAGGTTATCGGATTACATAGTAAGTAAAAGGAATTTCATACCTTTTATAAACAATTCCACTTACGACATAAACAATTCCTTTATGACAAATTATGAACTCAGAACGTCCATTATCACCCTGGAATGTCCAGAACCGTACTCTGGATGAGTGTGTTTACAAACTGAGAGTAAAAAAAAAAGGACATAGCTCATCTCCCTCTTGTCCCTCCCGACTCTCTATCAACCGACAGGGGCCTCGGACAGGACGTTCGGAGGCACGTTCGTATACTCACACGAGTTAGAACAGACTGAAAAACGTCAGGGTACCTGACATCGGACGGTCCGAGGAGACAGGTACCTTAAAAGGTCCGTTCTTATGACCTTAGTCAACGGTAAAGGAAGAGGTTCTTCTCGATAGTTAGACCTACACTTGCGTCCTTCTACAACCCAGACCCCTTGCAGGTGACTCAGTCGTCTGGTCACAGATTCCTTCACCGACCAGAATCGATGTTACCGACACAAATAATCAAGTCATCTGGGAAACCGTGTAGGATTTCTTTGTAAGAAAAACTTTAACTTGAAAACCTTAGAAAATGACTCGGTGAGACCGAAAGAAAGACCAAAGGGATGGTGGTACTATAAGGTCGAGACAAGAGATACATTTAAAGAGGTCGGTGTACCAACGTGGCACTGTAAAATTTTGTGAATGGTCTGAAGATAAAATAAATTATTTGTTCTGAAATAAAATAAATTAGGAACGTTATTTGAATACACCGCTCCGAACCTGATTCAAGATGACATATCTGTTCCTTTAGTATTGAACTCTTTAATTCGTGTTAGTCATTGTCGTCTCTGTTCTAAAGTTTAGTCCAGTAAAATGAGAAAAAAAGAAAGAAGATATAGTAACACACTTAGCTAGAGTAAAGACTTTACTGTCTACCGTGTTCTCGTTTTGTCAAGAAATGTAGACCATATATCAACTTTTCACTGCTAAGACGTGTTTATTTGTACTTCCCTTAAAAATGGGAGAGGCTATTGAAGGAAGGACTCTGGACCGTGAGAGGTTCGAATCTTTTATCTTTCCCCCAAATATATTGAATCGAGTTTCGTCTCTGTAAATATCTGAGTGTCGTAGTGTATCGTACTCCACTTGTAGTAACTTACAGACCTTCCAGACTACCAGAACCTCTACCGAACCGAAACTTAACGTAATTACTCTACGCTTAAGAAGGACGGAGAGGAAGTTAAAGTCGAAGGGAACACCTGACCTATTGAAAAGAAGGGCGGAACCAGGTAGATCTCCGTTGACTTACAGACCTATAAATTCGACTCCTTTCCTATTCTCCTCACTTTTAAGAAATACCGGACTATTTGGTTTTCTTTCTGTTAATTCACCCCCTCGACTCCTCACTCACTTCTTGAAGATTCTCTTAGTAGAGGTATTCCGTTTCCCTTGAGTAACCTGTGTTACGACAGTAAACCATTAAAACACAGAATTTTTTTTAATATTTTTATAATGGTTAAAAATACTAAACTGGGTTATAAAATATTGACGAAAAGGTAAGACGTTACTCTAAAAAAATGTTACATTTACGTGTGTATGTGTCAAATTTTTGTGTTTCGGGTCAAGGACTATATATTTATGAAGGTAGTCATTTAAAAATCAGTACAGAGAGATAGAAGTGAACTGTTACACTATATTCGGTCTTCGAACGACGACACACTTCTAATGGGTCCCACGGTGTCGATGTCACGTCTACAATAATACCTCTAACGTGACTACTTAATGATCACAAAACGGTACGTATCTCGAAGGTGACCCGGTCGAGTGTATAAAGGAGTAAGGTGAAAGTGAGAAAAGGAATAAAGATTGTAGACTCCAAGGAAAGAGAAAACCCTCGTGTCAATAATAAATTTTTTTTTATGTAAATCAATATAAAATTTGTACGGAAGATCGTTTCCACGAGAAATAACCTTTCCGAAGGTACAACGACCTTCGTCACCTACACGGTTAAACTTCACTTATTTCATCTCTCTAAAGTATTTACTACTTTCTGTTCGTACGTTACCGAAAGGGTATTCATTCGAAAAGTTTTACAAACACATCTTTCCTTTCTTTTCTTACTTTACGTTTACTCAATAAAATTTGATAATAAAAGTCCTGGTTTCTTCTTCAGAAATTTTTTGTAGTATTCGACAAACAGTCACAAAAATCACCTTCATTAAATCTCTACTAACCTATAACAATAAAAGTTAAACTAAAAAATCTTATTCTCAAATGGTTTTATCTTTCGAAACAGAAAAGAAAACGGGTGTTGAAATTTTTCATTTGACACTCAGAACCCAGTCGTAGTAAAAAGAAAAAATCTGAGGAAACGAACGTTTAGGTAGGTGGTAGTTTAATGTAACACAAGGAAGGAGAAAACGGATGGACACCGACTCGTAAAATATTTATTTAGGTTTCGACAGAAGGAAAACGGACAACGAGACTCGTTTCTCATTCTTTAGTCTACGGACCCGGGTCACTAAACTAAAATATGTTCACCTAGAACAATCTTGTAAAGAAATACGAACCCTATAGTCCTCTAAATAAACATTGGAAGGAGCGGTTCTCTTGTTACTACCATAAATGACAAAGATGGTAGACAACCAGACAACAGTAAAGTTTCTTAAATAAACTTAGAACGGTTTTACTGACTTAATTCTTTACGAATTAACTGACTAGTTTTCTTTTGTTGAACAAATTTAGTAAGTCGACAGACCGGATGTGGTCAGGTATGAAAGACATTAATACATAAAAAACAAAACAAGTTAAAGAACCGTTACGAATCTGGGTCGATAAAAAATTAAAGAAACGATTAATATACTAAAAAACTTGAGGTCAATTAGATAAACATTTGAATCTATTTTTAAATAGTACAGAAGAATTTTTTTTTTTTTTTGGGTTTTGTGAGGTACATTTGTCTCCCATGAAGTTCTGGTGAACTCTTCACCCCGTCTCTGGAGTTTCCTTGTCCGATTTGACGGAGATCTCTCTGACCTAGGTTGTTGAACATCTCGAAGACTCATCCTGTGTGCCGAAACCCTCGTTTCAACTTTACGAGTCCCGTCAGCAGTACGTCGTCTCGTAGAGCGTACAATAAAAGACGGGGAGAGAACGAAGAAGAACCCGGGTGACGTACGTCAAGAGTCGGAGTGGAGATTTGTCCAACTTCTGTGGAAAAGTAACGATACACACACACACAATCAGAGAGTCGACATAGGTTGAGACACGGTGGGATCCCTGGCATCAAACGGTCCGAAGAGACAGGGACCTTAAGAGGTCGGTTCTTATGACCTCACCCATCGGTAAGGGAAGAGGTACCCTAGAAGGGTTGGGTCCCCTACTTGGACCCAGAAGACGTGACGTCCGTTTAAGAAATGGCAAACTCCGTGGTCCCCTCGGGATAAGTGTCATCTCCATACGGTTTCATATGTCGATGAGCCCAACAAGTGTACAGAACCAAATCCGAACCAGAGTCAAGATCGGTTGGAACCACAATCAATATCCTCCTTTCGAGGAACCTTCCTTTCGATACTGTTTGGATCTGTCACCTAATTTTTCGTTTACATATCGTTTTGGTTATGTCACAACATTTCATTTTTTGTTTTGTTTTGTTTTGTTTTTGTTTTTATTTATTTTTATTTTTGTTTATTTATTTATTCATTTATTTTTTTATTTCTATTTTTCGTCTCTGGAGTGAAACGGTTATTTTCAGGTATTTCAGTTTCGACACCAAAAAGGTCCTCAGTACACTGTGACGTAGGGCACCGGTCAACTTCCTCATAACGACTTCGAGTAACTATAACACTAAAGACAGTAAGTCAAGAGGTACACAGAACCAGAATTAAAAAAAAAAAACCGACGTTTTACGAAACCTTGTTAGGGAGAAAGGAGAAAGAGAAGAAAGTCTTAATCTACTCAATCTACTACGATTGATAATTTTTACTAGACATCAGAAAATGGACTGTACCCCAGCTGAAGGCACCCCTTAGTTTCTAACCCAATTTCTATATCAACCTTCTCACGCCTTCGTTCTAAGGAGGTAAAAGGATCAGATCTCTTTAATACGACGTCAGCGTATGGGACTTACTTTTTCAAAAACGTAAAGATAGTAGAAACTCTAGACTAATGATTACATCAGTATAAATTTCTTAAGATAACAAATGTTACTTTGATATTAGAGGGAGGAGAGAGAACACAATGTGTCGAAGACTAACGTTCAAAGAAGAACCGTAGAAACTTAACACGTCCCTGTTAACGCGAAAGAAAGGAGAGGTATATACGAAATAAGGACTGTTAAGAGAAATGTGAAAGACGATGTCTTTATGACTCGGAGAACCGTCCCGTGTAGAGAGTCAGTCACTTGTAAGTCATCTCTTACTTCTGGAAGATCGGGTGTCTAGTCCTTCTACGAGAAATATTTCGGTGACATAAAAAGTTTTTTCGTCGATGTTAATCAAAACCACAAGCCGTCGTTTTTTACACTAAATTGTAACGAATGTAATATATCTATAAGTAAATGACTTTCTTCTGAAACACATTCTCACACACAAACAATGAAGTGTGTGTGACGAACTCATGGAAGACACTACGGTCCATACTACTATCAACCGTATGTCAACTCTTATTCCGTTGGAACAAAGGAAGGGAGTTGGTTCCTATTTTATCCTATTTTATCCGAAGTGTAAAAAGTTTAGATATTACTATACTAATGGTATACTGTGAATGACATAAACTACTTTTCGTTATTTTTCATGTATCTTGAATATTCTATCAAATTGCCCCTTGTAATAGAATCCTTAATCCTATGAGGAAAGATTCTTTCAGTTCTACTCTCGAATTCCCAACTATCCTTGTCTTCTCTACTTTATACTTCAACCCTCGACCCTCCTCTTCACTTCCTCTCCACTCCACATAGTACTTCCAAGTATTACCTCTCTTTCCCAGAACTACGTCCCTCTTAACAACGTCACTCCCCGTTGTTCCATTGACCTTTTTCGTCTCCAATTTCCACCATACACTCACTACCATATACGCATATACACACGTACACAATAACATCTTGATAGAATTCACATCAAAGACAACACAACGACAAGTCAACGATTCGGCACAGACTGATACACTGGGGTGACTGACGTCGTGAGGTCCGAAGAGACAGGAAGTCATTGAGGGTCTCAAACGAGTTTATATACAAGTAACTCAACCATTACGAAAGATAGGCAGAGTAGGAGACGGTGGGGGAAGAGGAAAACGGAAGTTAGAAAGGATCGTAGTCCCAGAAAAGGTTACTCAATCGAGGAGAGTAGTTCACCCGTTTCATAACCTCGAAGTCTAAAACGTGGTCAGGAAGGTTATTTATAGGTCCTGACTAAAGGAAATCCTAACTGAACGAACTAGAAAAAGGTCAGGTTCTCTGAGAGTTCTCAGAAGAGGTCGTGGGGTCAAGTTTTCGTAGTCAAGAAGTCACGAGTCCGAAGAAACACCAGGTTAAGAGTGTAGGTACATATTGATGACCTTCTGGTGTCGAAATTGATATACCTGGAAACAGTCGTTTGTCTACAAAGACGAAAAATTATACGACAAATCCAAACAGGAAAAGTAGTATCCGATAACCTTACGTTTTCATCCTTCAGTTCTCTATGGACCTCATTGTCCGTATAAACCGGAACCTCATGTTTTACTTTATCCCGTTTCCGCTGTCTCCAAAAAGTTCTCTTGTGTGACCAGTATCGTTTGTAGGAGAAGGTTGTTGTATTTTCTACTGTGATGTGTACCTATAATGGTTCACCAGTTATAGTTTTAGTCAAACTAATGTAAGAAACATCGGTTTCTATCTCTTCGAGATGTATCAATCGTTTTTGTTCTGGACCTCAACTGGTACCCCGTGAAAGATCCATTTACACATCTTTTTTCACGACACCCATCCCTCCATCTTACTTTCCAATAAAATAAATTTAAAAACTCTTACTCTTAAACAAACCCATTATGAAGTCAAGTCAAGTCAGCGAGTCAGTACAGGTTGAGAAACGCTGGGGTACCTGACGTCGTACGATCCGGAGACCAGGTAGTAGTCACGGGTGTCAAATGAGTTTGAGTACAGGTAACTCAGCCACTACGGTAGGCTGGTAGAGTAGGAGACAGTAGGGGAAGAGGAGGGCGGCAGTTAGAAAGGGTCGTAGTCCTAGAAAAGGTTACTCAGTCGAGAAACGTAGTCCACCAGTTTCATAACCTTAAAGTCGAAGTTGTAGTCAGGAAGGTTACTTATAATTCCTGACTAAAGGAAATCCTACCAACCTAGAGGAACGTCAGGTTCCCTGAGAGTTCTCAGAAGAGGTTGTGGTGTCAAGTTTTCGTGGTTAAGAAGTCACGAGTCGAAAGAAATATCAGGTTGTGAGTGTAGGTATGTACTGATGACCTTTTTGGTATCGGAACTGATCTCTCTGGAAACAACCATTTCATTACAGAGATGAAAAAATTATACGTCAGATCCAACCAGTATTGAAAGGAAGGTTCCTCGTTTGTAGAAAATTAAAGTACCGGTGTCAGTGGTAGACGTCACTAAAACCTCTGGGGGTTTTATTTCAAACGGTGACAAAGGTAACAAAGGGGCAGATAAAGGGTACTTCACTACCCGGACCTACGGTACTAACCAAAAGACTTACAGCTCGAAATTCGGTTGAAAAAGTGAGAGGAGAAAGTGAAAGTAGTTCTCCGAAAAATCAAGGAGAAGTGAAAGACGGTATTCCCACCACAGTAGACGTATAGACTTCAATAACTATAAAGAGGAACGTTAGAACTAAGGTCGAACACGAAGAAAGTCGGGTCACAAAGAGTACTACATGAGACGTAT
The DNA here is from genome assembly GCA_006410555.1 of Capra ibex. Classification (NCBI taxonomy): domain Eukaryota; kingdom Metazoa; phylum Chordata; class Mammalia; order Artiodactyla; family Bovidae; genus Capra; species Capra ibex. Next base: position 45,789,065 of record SJYO01037955.1, on the reverse strand, counting down.
ATTCAATTTATTCGTCCCACTGTTATATGTCGGAACTGTATGAGCAAAAGAATAAGCCTTGGCCAGACAACAAGGTACAGGTCAAGATTGACAACGAAGGACTGGACGTATGTCTAAAGAGTTCTCCGTCCAGTCCACCAGACCATAAAGGTAGAGAAAGTCTTAAAAGGTGTCAAATAACACTAGGTGTCTCAGTTTCCGAAACCGTATCAGTTATTTCGTCTTTATTTACAAAAAGACCTTGAGAACATAAAAACTACTAGGTCGTCTACAACCGTTAAACTAGAGACCAAGAAGACGGAAAAGATTTTGGTCGCACTTGTAGACCTTCAAGTACCAAGTACATAACGACTTCGGACCGAACCTCTTAAAGTAATGAAAAGATCCTATACTCTACTCACGTTAACACGCCATCAAACTCGTAAGAAACCGTAACGGAAAGAAACCCTAACCTTACTTTTGACTGGAAAAGGTCAGGACACCGGTGACGATTAAATTTTATATTTGTAGTTTAAATATAAAAATTTTCAACGTTTTTTCACTTTTTAATTAAAGTTTCGTGACATACCACACATGACACCTAACTTAACATAGGAAAGTTTTAAATATCCAACTTCGACAACTCATTTTTTTATATAAGTGTTGGAGTTTCAAGTGTCGATACAAAAGAAGTAACCCTTAAAAACCCTGAAGTTCGGGTTCTCTGTCGTAGAGTTCATTGAGACTCTCTTAACAGGGTTCTTCCACCCCCCTCCACAACCTATATGTCCTTAAAACGTTGTTTCTAGTCCATCATTCTTATTTTCTAATGACAATTAATTTGTCTATAGTGTCTAATTCCTTAAATCACGAAAAGATACATACCTTACTACGTTCTCAGGTTTGAGTGACTTTACTAAGGAAACTATACGTAGAGTCCATAGACCCCGATCATAGGACTCAAAGGAGCCCCGAATGACATCCCTCCCGACGACAGACTACCGTCTATCTACTCTATCTACCTTTCAAAAAAAAAAAAAAAAAGGAGGGAGGACTCGACGGAGTCCCGAGTGGTCTAGTGATAGGTAACAATGACGAAGAGTCACGACAGTGTACACTGAGAAAAGTTAGGGTACCTGACGTCGTACGGTCCAAGGGGACAGGAAGTGATTGAGAGTCTCGAACGAGTCTGAGTACAGGTGACTCGACCACTACGGTAGGTTGGTGGAGTAGGAGACAATGGGAGAAGGGAGAGGAGGAGGACGGGAGTTAGAAACGGTCGTAGTCCCAGAAAAAGTTACTCAGTCAAGAAGGGTAGTCCACCGGTTTCATAACCTCGAAGTCGTAGTCAGGAAGGTCACTTATAGGTCCTGACTAAAGGAAATCCTAACTGACCAAACTAGAGGAAAGACAGGTTCCCTGAGAGTTCTCAGAAGAGGTCTTGGTGTTAAGTTTTCGTAGTTAAAAAACCACGAGTCCGAAGAAATACCGTGTTTAGAGTATAGATATGTACTGATGACCTTTTTGGTATCAAAACCGATATACCTAGAAACAACCGTTTCACTACAGAAACGGAAAATTATACGACAGATCCAAACAGTATCGAAAAGAAGTGGTAGACACCACCAACATTAACGACTACTGAGACTGTAGGAAACAAATGACATACTGTCTGTCATAAGGTAAATAGTTTCAGGATTAGGTGTTACACTAACTTAAACCTCTGTCCCAAAAAAAACCTTCATTCATTTCAATTTATTTCGTGTTTCAACCCCGGGATTAGGATATGGTTTTGTCCTTAGACTCAAGAACAAGTATCTCAACTTCTTACCTTAGGGGTTTTGGGGTTTTATGAGTTTCCATCGTTCCTTATCCTAAATAATCTCTCTTCTTTTCATGGTTCGAGAGTCGTATCTGTGACTCGCCCATTTCTCGGGAGTTTACAACTCCTAATGTCGTTAACATATAGAAATGGTCATAATTAGACATAATTAGTTAGAAAACAACCGAGGACAAGAATTTGGTACAATAAAGATTGACTAGTCAAATTTCCAGTTCTACGAATTGAATTGTAGAAATACCCAAGAGAACTAAGAGTCTAATTCAGGGGTGAGAAAAAGTACGGGGACCGGTAAAATGTTACATGGTCTACATCCCTAAATTCTAATTATTAGTGGTCAACAAAAAGGGAGTCCGTATACCTTGTCTTTAATTAATGACGGGAAGGAACCCAGACTCACGACTATTGGATAGTCTGATTCCTGTGTAAGGTCCTTAAACCTCGTTTTCTATGTCAAAATCCAATTACCTCGCTCTACAAATGTCTTTTATTCTGACTCCAGAGTCCCAAGATGTGACTTAAGGATCGTTAAAGATGGAGTTATACTAACCACAGGGATATTCTACTCTATGGTCTCACAAGAGAATTAGACAAAGGGAGAAAGAGAGAGAAGGGGTAATACACTTCCTTGTCGTTTTTAGTCCGTGAACGTCCGGTCCTTCTTCCGAGAATAGACTATAGTTTAGTCGGTCGTGCAACTAGAACCAGAAGGGTCGAAGGTCTTTTCACTCTTTACTTAAAGAGGACAAATCGAATGGATCTGATACCATAAAACAATACCGTAGAACTCGTCTGACTGTGTCATACCTACCTTAATACTTGTATTAACTAAAAAACTTACTCATTAAAAACTATTATTGATCAAGATTAACACGAAGTATAAAAAGAATAAACTTAACATTCCTCAAATGTTAATTGCGAACTATCTTTACTTGTGGTCGTGAGTTCTTCGTCTAACTCATCTTGTTAAATATCTGTAAAATTTAATTAAATCTTTATATGAAATTAATTAACTAATAAAAAGAAAATGACTGAAAAAAAAAAAAAAGGACTCGGTTTGACACATCGAACAGCTTAGAACCAAGGGACCACTGGTCCCTGACTTGGAATCGGGAACCATCACTTTCACACCACAGAATTGGAGTCCTGGTGTTCCTTTAAGGGAATTATAAAAAACGTGCCCCAGAACTTTTGTGACAACCACAAAAAGGACGGGATCTAATGCAAAACTCAGGTCTCCTATCACTTTTACGAATGAGTCACCTGAGACAATACTTTCACTTTCACTTCAGCGAGTCAACACAGGTTGAGAAACGCTGGGGTACCTGACGTCAGGTGGTCCGAGGAGACAGGGACCCTAAGAGGTCCGTTCTTATGACCTCACCCAACGGTAAAGGAAGAGGTCCCCGAGAAGGACTGGGTCCTTAGCTTGGGTCCAAAGGACGTAACACCCGTCTGAGTCCGTCTACGAAATTGGAGACTCGGTGGTCCTTCGGGGAATCCCGAGACAATATGGATTCCGTATAAGACATGGTCTCACTTTCACAGTCAGTGAGTCAGTATAGACTGAGAAACACTGGGGTACCTGACATCGGACGGTCCGAGGAGACAGGTACCCTAAGAGGTCCGTCCTTATGACCGTACCCAACGGTAAAGGAAGAGGTCCCCTTGAAGGACTGGATCCCTAGTGTGAACCCAGAGAACATAATGTCCGTCTAAGAAATGACAGACTCGGTTATCTCTTCGGGTTAACACATGGTCCGTCAATGATTTTCGAGAAGATCTCTACAAAAGGAATCAGTAGTGGAGTGACCTATCGTTTGTGACGACGTAGATGTAAGTTCTTTTGAAAATATAGTATGATTTTAAATTTTAAAAAGTATTGTACGACCCTATAATAAAAAGTGACTTCATAAAAAATAGTGATAAAAAATTGTCCCTCTTGAATGAGGATTCTAAAAAAGGTTCTCTGGGTCTCTCATCAAAGAAACTAAAAAGGAAGAATATAGGAGGGGATGTCTTCGACATATAAAACTCTTATCGGTGACTTAATGTTGGTTTTATAAGGATTTATTTATTTTTATGAAAGATTACTTACCCGTAAAGACTATACTAGAATCTACAATGGTAGTTTAGTCTAGTTTAACTAACCCGGTTCTTATGATAGTCCCAGAACATTGAGTTTAGAGTCTAAAATAAGTACCTACGTTTACAGGATATCACTATCACGGTAGAAGAAGATTTTAGATTTGATTATGTACGTCTGTCACCACTCTGACTCCCGGTCTCTTCCATAAAACAGTAAAAAATTACCCAAAACACCAATGGTAATTCATGTCGTATGTAAACACAACCGAAAGGGTCCACCGTGTCACTATTTCTCAGATGGACGGTTATGTCCTCTGCATTCTCTACACCCAAACGAGGGACCCAACACTTCTAGGGGACCTCTTCCAATATTACCGGGGGAGGTCACAAGAACGGACCATCTGGTACCTGTCTCCTCGGACCGTCCGATGTTAGGGTACCTTGACGTTTCTCAACCTGTGTTGACTCCATGACTTGTGAGTGCATGAACACAATAACACAATTCTACGAACGACGTCGATTCAACGAAGTCAGCACAGGCTGAGACACGCTGGGGTATCTGTCGTCGAGTGGTCCGAGGGGGCAGGGACCCTAAGAAGTCCGTTCTTGTGACCTCACCCAACGGTAAAGGAAGAGGTTACGTACCTTCACTTTTCACTTTCACTTCAACGAGTCAGTACAGGTTGAGAATCGCTGGGGGACCTGACGTCGGACGGTCCGAGGAGGTAGGTACCCTAAAAGGTCCGTTGTCATGACCTCACCGACGGTAACGGAAGAGACAACACGTTCTACTCCCACAGGATTACTGAGCTTTAGGACGAGTACCGGTCTTAGTCGACAAACAAAGATATCGATAAATTATCGATCTTAAGTATAAACGGTTCTTTTACTATAAAAAATATACAGAGAGACACGTAAAAAAAACTATAACTATTTCTCCACCGAGATAAGTAAAGTGTCTGAAAGTGACACATGAATGATACACTGACTGGATTACCTACGACAACTATGAGTCTATATTCCGTGTCAGGGACGAGAGTTTGTCTATTAGTGTTGATAAATAATTTATTTTCACCGTTCCCACCCGTTGACTGGTGTTCACTTCTCTCATTTCTCCTTAACCTCAGATCTTACTACATGTCTAGAGACTGAAATCAATAACTCGACTATTCCCTATATCAACGAAACTTTTTCTCATACAACAGTGGATATGTTTCTTTCGACTCGCGGTTTATTAACTACGAAAACTTGACACCACGACCTCTTCTGGAAATCTCAGGGAACCTGACGTTCCTCTAGGTTGGTCAGGTAGGATTTTCTTTAGTCAGGACCCACAAGTAACTTTCCTGACTTCAACTTCGACTTTGAGGTTATGAAACCGGTGGACTACGCTTCTCGACTCAGTAACCTTTTCTGGGACTACTACCCTTTCTAACTTCCACCCTCCTCTTCCCCTACTGTCTCCTACTCTACCAACCTACCGTAGTGGCTGAGCTACCTACACTCAAACTCACTCGAGACCCTCAACCACTACCTGTCCCTCTCGACCACACGACGTCAGTTACCCCAGCGTTTCTCAACCTGTGTTGACTCGTTGACTTGACTTAACTTGACTACAACAGTGGAACCAAGATTTACTTCCGTCTGACCTTTGGTCTATTTTGAGGGAGTTAAAACCGAGGAAATTGTATAATTATTTTAATAATTACTCATATAATTAATGTATAATTGTATAATTACTTTACAAGAAACACTAAGACTCGCCCACTAAACTTCTGACCTAAGTGAGATCCGTAAAAATGACAACACTAATTATTCGACAGAAGACAGAGACAGAGTCCTAAGAACACAGAAGATAGGTACTTTTAAGACTGTCCGTTTGAACTGATGAACGTTCATCCCACTTAAGAGTCTACAAAGTATCAAGAACTATCAATGGTATAAAGTCTAAAAATAGAAGATTAGGTATCTGAGAAGTAAGATGATAGTAGATGTTTTGTAAAGTAAAAAAGTTGTAATTATCCCAGATTGAGATTCAACATCTAGTTTATTCTTTTTTTAATAAATGGAAAAAAGGACAAAAAAGAACACTAACGTTTACTTACGATACAGTCACTATGAAGTGTAAATAATATATAGTATTAAATTTAAAAATAACCCTTTAACCTTACATTCTCATGAAAGGTTTCGTTATCGAAAACACTTTTACACTTGTAATTGTTAACAATGTCTAGTAAATAAAAGTCATGTGAATTAAGAGTACATTCGTGGTATTCAATCACAAAACGAAAGAAAAACAAAAATATTAGTTGAAATACCTCCATATTAAATATACGTTATGTCTGGTGTAGTTAAATTTCACATGTTTTACTCACAACGGTCAACTTATACGGACATTCTGGTGGTTGTAAGTCCTACATTCTATAAAAATAGTGGGGTTTCCTAAGGACCATGGGGAAAATTAGGGAAACTTTACTTAAACCATGGTCCACTTTCGGGAAATATTACCCTGAGAGGTCCTTATTAAAGATCATCCTTAAAAACGGTAGAAAGTTAAAGTAGAGTACAACGTTAGTAAAGTTTTCTTGATTTATCTGTAAAGAGGTTTCTTCCGTATACCTACCGATTGTTTGTGTACTCGTCTACGAGTTGTAGTGAATAATAATCTCTTTACGTTTAGTTTTGGTGTTACTCCATGGTGAAGTGTGGTCAGTCTTACAGACGTTAGGTTTTTAGACGTTCGTTATTTACGACCTCTCCCACACCTCTTTTCCCTTGGGAGAATGTGACAACCACCCTTACGTTTGATCATGTTGGTGATACCTTTTGTCACACCTCTAAGGAATTTTTTAACGTTTGTCTTGACGGTATACTGGGTCGTTAGGGTGACGACCCGTATGTGTGGCTCCTTTGGTCTTAACTTTCTCTGTGTACATGGGGTTACAAGTAGCGTCGTGACAAATATTATCGGTCCTGTACCTTTGTTGGATCTACAGGTAGTCGTCTACTTACCTATTCTTTCGACACCATGTATATGTGTTACCTCATAATGAGTCGTCAATTTTTCTTATGTAAACTTAGACAAGACAACTCTACCTACTTTGACCTCGGTTAAGATGTCTCACTTCATTCGGTCTTTCTTTTTGTAGTTATGTCATATGATTGTGTATATATACCTTAAATCTTTCTACCGTTACTACTGGGACATACGTTCTGTCGTTTTTTCTGTGTCTACACATATCGCCTGAAAACCTGAGTCTCCCTCTCCCTATCCCACCCTACTAAACCCTCTTACCGTACCTTTGTACATATGATAGTACATTCTTAACTTAGTGGTCAGACACAGGTTACGTCCTATGTCGTACGAACCCCGACCACGTACCCCTACTGGGTCTCCCTACAACACCCCTCCCTCCACCCTCCCCCCAAGTACAAACCCTAGAGTACATGTGGACACCACCTAAGTACAGTTACATACCGTTTTGGTTATGTCATAACATTTCATTTTATTTCATTTTTATTTTTAATTTTTTTTAATTACAAACTGAAAAATTTCTATAAATAAGACTGAAAATCAAAGAGAAAATCGTCAAGGAGGTAGATCAGAAAAGGCGGGAAAGTGTACACGGAACTTCATCTTCTCAACTCATTTTAAGAGTACTTGAGTACATTTACCTTATCAATCGTACGTAAACTTTGTTTATTTCTAATTTGCCGGAACGTCTTTTTTTTTTAATGTAAGTCCTTTTTCTTCTACCTATAACCAAGTGATCTCACACCGTTGATTAAAACCTTCGTCACTTTTTACCATTAACACAGTAATTCACTACTTAATATATATTTAACGTATAAAACAAGTGTAAGTCGTACTACGAACTGAAATCCTAAAAAAAGGAAGAGAGTTATTAACTATACAAATAAATAACTAAAAACCAACACGACTTAAAGTAAACAACACACACGTGTCCGGAAAGAGACCAACACAATTCGTCGTCGATGAGACATCAACGTTACACACCCGAACGAAGAGAACAACGTCTCGTCTATTATCCCTAGTCTTTGAGTCTCTTCTTTAGACCTCTTGGTTCTCGGACCCTGGAGACCCAAACGTTTCTTTTTAGTTATTAGGACCGGTTTCTAATCCTTTTTGCTAGTCCGAGAGTCGTATCCCAAACTCGATACACCATGGTCCAATAAATTAGTTTTGATTTCGAACTAAAGTTCCATATTCGCGGTGTCGTAGTAAAGAAAGGACACATACACGTCTTGACTACACACTAAAGTTCTTTCGGATTCGCACGTAAAACACCTTTCGATTCAAAAGAGACTACTCTCACACACTCTTTTTCCTTCTTCGATAAGAGACTTTGTATCAAGTTTTGACCTTCTATAGATGTTAACAAAAAAATTTTTGTCTATCTGAAAATTTCATCTACTATTACGAGTCCTTACTTTTATCACTTTAGAGAAGTTCGGTAGTTAGAAAATTAACTTCAAATCTTTATAGACGGTTAAGTAAATGAGTAATCAAGCACTTGAATAAGTGTTTATAAATGTTTTATAGATGATATATATTACAGAAGATTTTAGAATTTTGAGATTACTGATTGGAGATAACTGATTAAGATTACTGATTGGAGATACATACAAATCTAAAAATTATCACTTCTCAGTTAATAATTATTATCGTTAATTATAACCTTACTGTCAAATCCGTTCAAGTTCGATAACCCTTAATGTTTCGAATAGTCTTTTGTGACTACTGTTACCTCCCTTTATTTTATTCTAGTACTTTTGGACTGTACCACTTTATAACTAAACTCTTGTATAAAAGACTTGGTAAATCGATACTATCTCCGTCAACCTGTAGACGGACCTTTGACACTAACTAACACATTACTATTTCTTTAACCAGTTTCGGGGACGTGACTCACTTTTTAACTAAATCATCGAAGAAGATATAAACGATAAACTCTATTAAAATCGTCCCCTACGGTCTTATTTTGTAAATAAATATAAATAATAAACTCTATTAAAATCATACCTTATGGTCCCATTTCCGAAAGACCCATCGAGTTTACCATTTCTTAGACGGACGTTACACCCTCTGGACCCAAGCTAGGGACCCAGTACTTCTAGGGGACCTCTTCCCTTACCGTTGGGTAAGGTCATAAGAACGGACCTCTTTAGGGTACCTGCCTCCTCGGACCGCCTGATGTCAGACACCCCAACGTTTCTCGACCTGTACTGACTCACTGATTGTACAAGTGGTCTCATTTCCGTAGAAAACCCTATGACTGAGTTCAATAACCGGTCTTTATTTCAGATTTTTCAAGAGGAGTGAAGGTTAAACACTGAACACCAAACAACTCGGTTAGTAACATAAAAGGACTTTCTTACTGATAAAAATAAATCAAGACAAAATTTGTGTTACTTTCATACACAGAAAATGACACACGTACCTTTATGTCGTACTCTACGTAACCCCACCCTCCCTTATTTGTTTCCTGAGTCCTTAGGAGGAGATACTTGAGTCGTTTTGATAAAATCCATCTTTTATTAAAAATGTTTAGTAAGACTTCTTCAAAACACAAAAAGAGGAATTGGTTTGAAATCGGCACTTAATAAAATTAGTCTAATTCCCAGAACTTTCCTCAGTTCCGTCCCCAAATCTTCCTCTTTAACATAAACAAAACCATTTCTACTCCCTAAACCCGTTCTAAATCACCGACGCTGGCCGACCGTGTGATTCACGCCGGCTCTCCTCGATGGGGTGTAGGTTCCAGTCCCCGCCGCCGGTCCTCCTCGTTGGGGTGCAGGTTCCTTGTCACCGACGGACCCGTGTCCTCCCGACTCTCCTCGGTAGGGTGCAACTTCCAGTCCTTCCCGCCACCACGCCTCTGTGGGGAGTAGGTTCCATTCCTCGTCGCCGACGCGAAACGACCTCGTCGGCACTTCTCTATGGGGTGTGGGTTCCATTCTCTTTGGGTTCATTCTACCATCCACAACGTTCTCCCGTAGTCTCCCGTCTGAGTGACTTTGGTATGAGTGTCTTTTGATCAGTTAGATTAGTGTGATCCTGGTGTCGGAACAGATTGAACTACTTTGATTCGGTACGGGTACCCCATTGGGTTCTGTCCGCCCAGTACCACCTCTCCAGACTGTCTTACCCCAGGTGACCTTTTCCCTTACCGTTTGGTGAAGTCATAAGAACGGAACTCTTGGGGTACTTGTCATACTTTTCCGTTTTACTATCCTATGACTTTCTCCTTGAGGGGCCCAGTCATCCACGGGTTGTGCGATGACCTCTAGTCATCTCTTTATTAAGATCTTTCTTACTTCCCTACCTCGGTTTCGTTTTTGTTATGGGTCGACACCTACACTGACCACTATCTTCGTTCCAGACTACGACATTTCTCGTTATAACGTATCCTTGGACCTTACAGTCCAGGTACTTAGTTCCGTTTAACCTTCACCAGTTTGTTCTCTACCGTTCCCACTTGCAGCTGTAAGATCCTTAGTCGTTTGATTTTACCTGACCTTACCCACTTAAATTGAGTCTACTGGTAATATAAGTGATGACGTCCGTCCTTAGGGAGTCTTCTTTACCTCATCGGTAGTACCAGTTGTTTTCTCAGACTTTACGTCGTGAACCTACGTTAGAGTTTTTGCTGTCTTACTAGAGACAAGAAGAGGTCCGTTTGGTAAGTTATAGTACCATTAGGTTCAGATACGGGGTTGGTCATTACGACTTCTTCGACTTCAACTTGTCAAATTACTTCTGGATGTTCTGGAAAATCTTGATTGTGGGTTTTTTCTACAGGAAAAGTAATATCCCCTGACCTTACGTTTTCATCCTTCAGTTCTTTGTGGACCTCATTGTCCTTTTAGACCGGAACCTTACGACTTACTTCGTCCCGTTTCTGATTAACTCAAAACGGTTCTTTTACGTGACCAGTATCGTTTGTGGGAGAAGGTTGTTGTGTTCTCTTCTGAGATTAGTACCTGTAGTGGTCTACCAGTTGTGGCTTTAGTCTAACTAATGTAATAGACGTCGGTCTCTACCTCTTCGAGATATGTCAGTTGTTTTTGTTCTGGTCCTCGACTGACACCGAGTCTAGTACTTGAGGAATATCGGTTTAAGTCTGAATTTAACTTCTTTCATCCCTTTTAACGACCTTGTAAGTCAATACTGGATTTAGTTTAGGGAATACTAATATCTCACCTTCACTCTTTATCTAAATTCCCGGATCTAGACTATCTCACGGACTACTTGATACCTTACTCCAAGTACTGTGACATGTCCTCTGTCCCTAGTTCTGGTAGGGGTACCTTTTCTTTACGTTTTTTCGTTTTACCGACAGACCCCTCCGGAATGTTTATCGACGCTTTTCTTCTCTTCACTTTTCGTTTCCTCGTTTCCTTTCTATATTCGTAGACTTATGTCTCAAGGTCTCTTATCGTTCTTCTCTAGTCTTTCGGAAGAAGTCGCTAGTTACGTTTATTTATCTCCTTTTGTTGTCTTACCCTTTCCGAACTCTAGAGAAGTCCTTTTAATCTCTATGGTTCCCTTGTAAAGTACGTTTCTACCCGAGCTATTTCCTGTCTTTACCATACCTGGATTGTCTTCGTCTTCTATACTTCTTCTCCACCGTTCTTATGTGTCTTCTTGACATGTTTTTCCTAGAAGTAAGAGGCCTATTAGTGCTACCACACTAGTGAGTAGATCTCGGTCTGTAGGACCTTACACTTCAGTTCACCCGGAATCTTTCGTAGTGATGCTTGTTTCGATCACCTCCACTACCGTAAGGTCAACTCGACAAAGTTTAGGACTTTCTACTACGACACTTTCACGACGTGAGTTGTACGTTCATTTAAACTTTTGAGTCGTCACCGGTGTCCTGACCTTTTCCAGTCAAAAGTAAGGTTAGGGTTTCTTTCCGTTACGGTTTTTCTTACGAGTTTGATGGTGTGTTAACGTGAGTAGAGTGTGTGATCATTTCATTACGAGTTTCAAGAGGTTCGGTCCGAAGTCGTTATACACTTGGTACTTGAAGGACTACAAGTTCGACAAAAATCTTTTCCCTCTCCTTGGTCTCTAGTTTAACGGTTGTAGGTGGCCTAGTACGTTTTTCGTTCTCTCAAGGTCTTTTTGTATATAAAGACAAAGTAACTGATACGGTTTCGGAAATTGACACACCTAGTGTTATTTGACCTTTTAAGACTTTCTCTACCCTTATGGTCTGGTGGACTGGACGGAGAACTCTTTAAACATACGTCCAGTCCTTCGTTGTCAATCTTCGCCTGTACCTTGTTGTCTGACCAAGGTTTTTCCTTTTCCTCATGCAGTTCCGACATATAACAGTGGGACGAATAAATTGAAGATACGTCCCATGTAGTACTCTTTACGACCTGACCTTCTTTGTGTTCGACCTTAGTTCTAACGGTCCTCTTTATAGTTATTGAAGTCTATACGTCTACTATGGTGGGAATACCGTCTTTCACTTCTCCTTGATTTTTCGGAGAACTACTTTCACTTTCTCCTCTCACTTTTTCAACCGAATTTTGAGTTGTAAGTCTTTTGATTCTAATACCGTAGACCAAGGTAGTGAAGTACCCTGTATCTACCCCTTTGTCACCTTTATCACAGTCTGAAATATAAAACCCGAGGTTTTAGTGACGTCTACCACCGACGCCGGTACTTTAATTTTCTGTGAATGAGGAACTTTCTTTTAAATACTGTTTGGATCTATCGTATAAGTTTTCGTCTCTGTAATCAAACGGTTGATTTCAGGCAGATCGGTTCCGATACCAAAAAGGACACCAGCACATACCTACACTCTCAATCTGACACTTCTTCCGACTCGTGGTTTCTTAACTACGAAAACTTGACACCACAACCTCTTCTAAGAACTCTCAGGGTACCTGACGTTCCTCTAGGTTGGTCAGATAAAACTTCCTCTAGTCGGGACCCTAAAGAAACCTTCCTTACTACGATTTCGACTTTGAGGTCATGAAACCGGTGGACTACCCTTCTCGACTGAGTAACCTTTTCTGAGACTACGACCCTCCCTAACCCTCGTCCTCCTCTTCCCCTGCTGGCTCCTACTCTACCGACCTACCGTAGTGACTGAGCTACCTGTACTTAGACTCACTTGAGACCCTCAACCACTACCTGTCCCTCCGGATCACACGACGCTAAGTGTTTCTCAACCTGGGTTGACTCGCTGACTTGACTTGACTCGACACATTCTAATCTTATAATATTAACATATTAAGGTAAATGATAAGAAAGGTCCATAAAAAGAGTAACAGTTATAAAATAAAAAGAGATATAAAATTGTAAGTGTTATGTCAAGTAAAGTCAAGTCAGTGAGTCAGTACAGACTGAGAAACGCTGGGGTACTTAGTGTCGTACGGTCCGGAGGGACAGGTCATGGTTGAGGGCCTCAAGTGAGTCTGAGTACAGGTAGCTCAGTCACTACGGTAGGTCGGTAGAGTAGGAGACAGCAGGGGGAGAGGAGGACAGGGGTTACGGAGGGTCGTAGTCTCAGAAAAGGTTACTCAGTTGAGACGTAGTGCACCGGTTTCATGACCTCAAAGTCGAAATCGTAGTAAGGAAGGTTTCTTTAGGGTCCCAACTAGAGGAAGTCTTACCTGACCAACCTAGAGGAACGTCAGGTTCCCTGAGAGTTCTCAGGAGAGGTTGTGGTATCAAGTTTTCGTAGTTAAGAAGCCACGAGTCGGCAGAAGTGTCAGGTTGACAGTGTAGGTATGTACTGGTGTCCTTTTTGGTATCGGAACTGATCTACCTGCAACCAGTCGTTTTTTTTACAGAGACGAAAACTTATACGATAGATCCAACCAGTATTGAAAAGAAGGTTCCTCATTCGCAGAAAATTATAGTACCGACGTCAGTGGTAGACGTCNTCAAGTTTTCGTAGTTAAGAAGCCGCGAGTCGGCAGAAGTGTCAGGTTGAGAGTGTAGGTATGTACTGGTGTCCTTTTTGGTATCGGAACTGATCTACCTGCAACCAGTCGTTTTTTTTACAGAGACGAAAACTTATACGATAGATCCAACCAGTATTGAAAAGAAGGTTCCTCATTCGCAGAAAATTATAGTACCGACGTCAGTGGTAGACGTCACTAAAACCTCGGGGTTTTTTGTTTCAGACTGTGACAAAGGTGACAAAGGGGTAGATAAAGGGTACTTCACTACCCTGGCCTACGGTACTAGAAGGTTATGTAGGTTTATGTCTCATACTACCTAATAAGACATAAATTTAAGATTAGAAAGTCCCTCATATCTTCTCACTTCTTCTCTTTTTTATTAGTTTTTATTCTTTCCTTATTCTTTGAATATTCTGTAAAAATAGAAATGAACGAAACAATAATTAGAAAGTATTTATACAGAAAAAAAATTAAAGATCCGGGTCACTTACGATTTGAATACAGTTCTTAATTAATTGAGAGACAACTGTGTTATCTAAGTGTAAAATACTTACAAATTCCATATTTTAAATTGATATCGAACTGATTCCCTTTTTATCTCATTCTTATATACGGATCCATCACGGTTACAGAAAGTAAGGTAAATCATTCGTACATAGAACTGTATTCTTACTCTACCCTCCGACTCCGACTTTAGACAGTCAGTAGGTCAAGGACCTAGAATAAGTCCCGTACTTGTAACGTCTCACGACTTTAAGAACGCAATAAATTGGTTGGTTACTTAACTTGTTGTTCAACTGGGAATAAACCAGGAAGAACACAGTTAGGAAGTGGTCGTTAAAGTTTTATTTTTCGATACCCTTTAGTTGTCCAAAAATAAAAAATTAATTAAACCACCGTTTTGGATTGGAATTGACTACACTTGTAAAAAACTATCAGAAACAAAGTATTACATAAACTTATGACTTATAAAGTCTATATAGTACTTTGTACCGTATATGAGTATAACAGATCGTAATCTTATTTAAACCTGGATTACCAGTCTAATTCCTCTTCTCTTAAGTAAATAAATTAGGAGTATTGTTGGAGTATTTCTTTCATTAATGGAATAATGAATGGAGTATTTAATTTCCTGGAGAGGTAGTATGGGTACCTCTGCTAATCACTCCAAATTCGTTGGATAAGCTCCAGTATTTCAGCCATTTATTTCTTAGTCCGAATAACTTAAAAATCTTGACAAAATGTATACGAAGGGAGAAAACAGACTTTCATTTACACCGGGTCCTCATATACTTCATATATAAGATTTAGTAAATTGGGGATGAGAAGATTGGAGTAAAGAGTCTATTTGACTATATCAAAAGATATATAGAAAAGTCTGTTAAAAGGACATCTGTGTTTATCTTTCACATTTAATATTCAAATACTTGAATTCTTAAATTTTTTATGTAGACGAATAAAGAAAAAAATACAGTAAATAGAAAATTCGAGGACTAGACCTTAATCTTCTTTATTTTTAGAGTCTTACATCTTACTAGAGTCAGTTGGGTTCTAAAAAAGTACCTTTAGTAGAGACGGAAAGGTGGACCTCCAGTTCAGACTTTAGTTCTTACTCAACCACTCCCAACGTAGACGAGGAGACAACGACAAAAGATAAGTGTTACCGTTGAAGATTCTATAAAATAAAAAAGGAACGAACGACATCCACATTGTTGTATATGGAAATTGAATAGTCTATGATGAAATGTAATTGTAAATGATGGTATACACATTCTAATCTTATAATATTGTATATTAAGGTAAATCATAAGAAAGATCCACAAAAAGTGTAATGGTTATAAAATAAAACGAGATATAAAATCGTAAGTGTTATGTCGTTTTCAAAAAGGAATGAAATTTACCAGACAACTGAAAATTCCGTTAATTTTTTTTAGTGAAAAGGATAAATAACCTTACAAATGGAAAAGAATACAGAAATAAAGAAGGACAACTTGACGAAAGGGTGAATCACTATGAAACAAGTCAGATATCTTAAAGGAAATCGTAAAGAACCTCTCTTTGAAAGGGATATTATTTAAAAGAATCGAAGTAGACTTTTACTGAAACCAAACGAAAGAAAACAACTTTCCATATGAATGACCACTTTTTAATTCAACTCTCTAAAAGGTAAATCTTAAAATTTATATAATAAGATAATAGAAGATAGAAGGTAGTAAAGAATACTCTTCAGTCAGTATTAAGAATGACGTCAAGGGGACTTACACTACACAACAAAAAAAGGAGGTCAACGAAAATTATATAAAAAAATTTAGCAACCAAAAGTGATCGAACTTTTACTCCACGAATCTACACAAATAGAAACACAAACGGGACGAATTCCAAGTATAAAGACCTTTCTCAAATAACTACGAAAAATTTTTTTAGTTAAACTTTTTCAAAATCCATAAAATGAAAATTTATAAAGAAGACAGAACGAGAGTAAAGAAAGACCCTGAAGTCAATATGTGTACAGTCTAGTATTTTATATCATGATGTTATAGTATACAATATAATAACACATAAAGGAAAGGAATTAAAAATAGAAACTCAATTAATTGACCGAGAAAGAGGACATCCAGATCGGACTTCAACAGTGAAATTACTTGTAAAATAAAGGTCATGACATAAAAATTATACGTTAAAGGTAAACCAAGAAAAAAAGAAAAACAAAGTTGACACGACTCTAAAGTGTAGACAGGAAGATAAAAGAGGTGGAAAGGAGATTTAAGATCGTCTT
The DNA here is from genome assembly GCA_006410555.1 of Capra ibex. NCBI lineage: Eukaryota > Metazoa > Chordata > Mammalia > Artiodactyla > Bovidae > Capra > Capra ibex. The sequence continues at coordinate 45,772,431 of SJYO01037955.1, read as the reverse complement.
AAAATAATCGACGACGTTTTAAAAACAATTCAAGTTGTAGATGCAATATACACCTAGACTAAGAAAACTAATTAAACAAAAACCACTATAAATATATAAAAACATACGGATAATTAAAAAGTAATTTGTGACTTATAAAACCTATTATTTGGACCTAATACGATAGAAAAAGATTTTTCATAATTTAAAATAGACTTTTCGATAATTAAAGGATCGGATTAGGGAACTAAAAAACCTCAGAACAAAGATCCCAAACACACATCCAAGAACAAAACCAAAAACGGGAATAAGAGTCCGGTATCCAAAATCGGTACTATACACAAAGAATTAGGATTTGACAACGGGAAGATCTCAAAGTTACTTTTTGTTTTCATAGACAGTTCGAGACGGTCCAGTCTGAACTCGATGTTTAAGAGAGGTGATGATTCGTCGACGACTATATCTAAAACAAATAAATAAATAAAAAAGTCCAGAATTAGGAAAATGTCCAGAATTAGGAACGTCGACGACGAAAGTCGACCCAAGGAGTGGTTTTGGTATATGTCAAATCCATATTCGGTTTCTAAACTCCTTTTAAAGATACGTCCAAAATCTCATAAAGGAGACAGAGGGAGGAAAGACTTTGAAAAGAAGGTTAAATGACGAGACGGTCGTCGGGATTCGAGGTTTTAAACACAAGAGAAGGGTTATCCCATAACAAATAACCAAGCAAAAATAAGAGAGGAGTCTTAAAGAGACTCTTCGTCTCTAAACTCACTAGGTCAATGTTTTGTTCCTCGCATTTTTTCACCAGAGGGGTCCACCGCGATCACCATTCCTTGGGCGGACAGTTACGTCCTCTGTCTTCTGTGTACCCAAGTTAGGGGCTCAACCCTTCTAGGGGACCTCCTCCCGTACCCATTGGGTAAGACTGTAAGAACGGACCTCTTAGGGTACCTGTCTCCTCGGACTGTCCGATACCAGGTATCCCAGCGTGTCTCAACCTATACTGACTTTGTTACTGAATCGTTCGTACTTGATTTTCGATTCTCTGTCTGTACCTTGTCTAAGACGGAGGTCTTCCTTGGTTGGGACGATTGGAGGACTAAAACCCGAAAACGGAAGGGTTTGGTACTTTCTTATTTAGAGACAGTAAAATTAACTTTTTATTTTGTTTTTGGGTGTGTTTTCTGTAACCCGACACAGTACGAAGGATCTTATGATTGATTTGGAATTTTTTTTTCGGTCAAGGATAATTAAAATACAAAAGAAAGATTTGTTAATATCTTACCTTTCTACAGTGTACAGAAATTATAAAACCATAGAACCATAAATTATCACTTTCTTTAATAAGAATTAATAAAATTTAATCAAAAAGTCTTCGGTTAGATAACGATTCCCAAATCAACGTCAATCGATATACTAGGCCTCTTCCGTTACCGTTGGGTGAGGTCATGAGAACGGACCTTTTAGGGTACCTACCTCCTCGGACCATCCGACGTCAGGTACCCCAGCGATTCTCAGCCTGTGTTGACTTGCTGAAGTGAAAGTAAAAAGTGAAAGCACGTAACCTCTTCCTTTACCGTTGGGTGAGGTCACAAGAACGGACCTCTTAGGGTCCCTGCCCCCTCGGAACACCCGACGGCAGATACCCCAGCGTGTGCTGACTTCACTGAATCGTCGTCGTCGTCATCGATTTACTAGTATGGTAGACACTTATATGAATTTCACTCCACTTCACAATCAACGAGTCAGTTCAGACTGAGAAAAGTTGAGGTACCTTATTTCGAACGGAGACCGGTACCCTAAAGGGTCCGTTCGTATGACCTCTCCTAACGGTAAGAGAAAAGGTCCCTTAGAAGGACCGGATTCCTAGTTTAAACACAGAGGACGTGGCAACCGTCTAAGAAATGGTAGACTCGGTGCTTTTTTCAAATTACTTATATGGATTATAAAAGAAATCGGAGATCATTCTTAAAAGATAAACAAGTGAACAAAACGTAAACTCTTGTCTATGTAAAGGTTCTAGATAACCTCATAAAAAATAAAAACAATTATTTACATTTCCTTTATCTGTTATTAATCTTATTTTCGATTGAAAGGATTGAACGACTATAAAAGACTCGATAACATAAAACACTGATGTATTACTTGTCGTGTAATACTTTCTACTATCCAACTTTACCTCTCAGACCCCTGAAGTTAAAGTCTATAATTGGACCAAACACACTAAACTATCTCGGAGAATTGAAGAAACCGGGAGTCAAAAGATGAGATATTTTAAGTATTGATTCCGAGAAAACCGGGGTTTCTCACTGTGTTAAATCGTTTATAGATTTCTCAGTGTAGATTGGGAAACACAGTCCTCCCTTGGTTTGTACACAAACAACCCTTTAGAGTACTGTGGGTGGTACAAAGGTGGACCGTTCATTAAGACCGTGTCAATAGTGGGTGTGGGTTTGGAAAGAAAGGTCTTATCATTGTGACACTAAACGAAATCAGTCCCAACAATAAGAATGACCCCCACGATACTGACCCTATTTTTTCCATTAATTCGGATGGTTCTTTCCGACTAAAACAACCGACCGACATTCGGATCCTAAATCCTTGTTATCTACCCTGTTACTACACCACAAACCCTCGACAAAACGAGACTAGACCCATAGTAAGTATCCAACTCGTGTTTCGACAAAAGTGACTATCAATTTGTAGACCGTTAACGACTAGTCATTGTTACTTGATCTACAGGATGACTTTATGGTACCGAGTCATCCGTCTTTTAGCTAACTTACTCTTACATTTTTATAAACATAGATTTACACAGATAAAACGATAACTAACCGGAACACTTAAACAAAAATAGGAAGTCATAGAACCATATACACACATACACACGGACATAACCAAACGAGTCCCTACATCTACGTCCTCTATCCTATCGAAACTTTTCTACTCAAACTTTATACTATTGACGGCCCTCGGTCGCACTCCTTGAGGCGGGTAACGTTTCCAGTACTCCTTCCTCCGAACCGTATACGTTTCCGCACTAGTTCGGAGTCCTTTTGGGGACAAGGACTCGTAGATTGGGGTTTTGGTCCCAGACAAAATACGAGAGTGGATGTGAAGACTGAATTGCCCCCGAGAGGGAGTATTGGCAAAAAGAACCTCTTCCTCATTTGCACGTCGAGGTTCCGTTATTTTTAAGAACCCACACTGTTCTCACAAAGTCGAATGCCTGAGGAGACCTCCAATAGATCGGACGGACATATCCAAGCAGACCGGTGTACACTAACAAATGTCGGAGGGTTAGACTCTCCGTACTCTACAAAATCTGAATAATTTTCCGTTTAAGAAAACCCCTCAATCTTTAATAATCATATCACACAACCAATCCTTAATATAACCACTTCCAAAAAAGTAAACAACACAGTTATTAACGACGATTAAGGAACGAGACCCACCCTGTTCCTACAGAGTCCAGTTTGGAGAGACGACTGTCTGATCGAACACACTGTCCTAATAGGTATGAGGACGGTGATCCGTGTACTAACAAATGATGGAGAGTTGGTATTTGTCGTGTCTCTCAAAACCTCATAAAACTCTCAGAATTAATCGTGTCCCGAAAAAGAAGAACAACTCAGTTACTAACGACGGTCCGGAGGTATAGGAATCCGTGGACCCTTATATAATTAGTTACATAAACCTTATATCGTTTCCTTTATATCATCAAAAACTACAATCGTTATGATCTGAAAAACTCAATTACCTAAAAGAGAAAACATTATCTAGTGACATGAAACAATATTTAGTGACACAGGAACAATACATTTTTACATTGAAATAGTGATAGAATTCTGATTTATCTAGAATTCCCCTCGTAACCACTTTCCTAAAAGTCAACAACCCGACTACAAACGACGATTTAGAGGTACAAGGGATGGGAATATTACTTATATTGATCGTATATCCTTCTTTATTCATAATTGGAAATTCCTATATCCTCTTTATTCATAATTGGAAATTCTAATTAGTACATTTGGAACCCAATTTATTTAAGGAAAGAACTAACATTAAGTGATGTGGGAGTGGGATATCCTTACGTTGAAATAAACCTCCCACCACGGACCAAATTCTTTTTTGTGGGAACCTTTTTTATTCAAAAAACCAATAGTCTTTCTTTCCTAGTATTTTACAGTCGTCCAGAGTGAATACCGGTCTTCTACTACATGGAAAAAATATGTAAATATACTTCGTGGACTAAAACTATTTCCAGTCCTGACGACTGAGGGCACACTGAGACATAAGTAGGGATACACATTGTTTTCCATATATTCGTTTGGGGTTTTAATTCTTTAGCCTAGTCAAAGACCTTTCTGACTAAGGGGGTACAGCAAAGAAAGAACGAGAGACGGAAGGACCGACTTAATGGTAGACTTTACACCCATGAGTGGTTCGGACGATTAAGACGGACCCGAAGACTCTAGCCTGGCGCCTCCGGAGTCACGGAGGAGAGGAAACCCTCTTACCTTTCTGCGGACACCGGATGTATCCACCACTAACCATACGGTACATTTGGTCAATACGTCGGAGAAAAGAGGTGATTAAGAGGATGATGTGATAGACAAAGATTAGAGGGAGATATAGACATTAATTTATTCAAAAAAGGTCCTGCGGCTGAGGCAGGGGTGGAAGCTTAGTGGGACCTAGGTGGCCTCGACCTGGGGCCGTCTATTGAATATTATACATCTGCTAATTGGATTTCTCTACCAGTTTAAAAAAAATTTTTTTAAGTCTTTTGTCTTTACTATTTCGTATACTCTTTGGACTTAGTGTCATATAAATCTATACATTTCTATCAACCCTTTCTCATAAACTCTACAAACTCTCGGAATAGAATTCTTTTTGTTATATTGTTTTCTATTACACTTTTACATTGTGTCCTATCAATTGAGTATCTAAACAATCATATAATATATAACGAAATGAAAATGTTAGAAACCTATTAAAATCAATGTGTTCAAGTCAAGAGACCAAACAATTGGTTGGTATAACGGTCCAAGATTCGATTTAAGTTTTGGTATAAGAAACTTGTACAAAAAGTTGTATATTCTTAAAACGTGTCAGGTGAAGATAAAAAGATTGAGGTAAACCCTATTCACGTACATGAGACCATCCTTACACAGAAGTAACACACACACACACATACACACACACACACACACACTCTCTCTCTCTCTCTCTCTCTCCCTCCTATTAAACTAGTAATTAATAATCCGTTGATAAAAGTACATGGGAGTAAATTCTTGTTTATATGTCCAATTTACATTTAATCGACTATGAACCTTATTCTACCGATCTGTCGCTATTAAGGGTTTAGGAAGATTAGTTCATATAAATTCCCATAATGTTCGTTATTAGGACAAATATCAAAAAGTACTTTATTCTCTTAGACAAAATCGTTATTCGATTTGATTATAAGAGAAAAGAACGAATGAACGATATTCCCGAGTTCAAATTTGGGAGACAAGATCTTACGAAAGGAGACTAACAGTAGTTATACGGATCAAGGTCAAAATAATAAAGGACAGTGGTAGAGATAAACCCTCTACAATACCAAGTAACGGAGATTAAGACGAGAGTCACGGACTCATAAGACGGGAACCAGAGACGGTATGACTTCATATCTTCGTATAATGTATGGAAAAAAAGGGGTCCTTCTCATTCAAGAATTCGAAAGTAATTTTATGTGGGAAAGGAACCCATTTTTGAAATTAACCTATTACAAAAGTACGTTCCGACCACAGTCCGAGTAAACTGGACACGTTAAAGTGGTCCGGGGTACTAATCTTCCTGAGACAGGAACCAAAGTAAGATATGACAGAATGTCTAAATTATTAAAAACTTATTCTTCGAGGTATAAAATTATAAATTGATGAAAGACTTATAATACTTGTCATTATAGTCAGAACGTTTTACCGTAATTAGACTCTACGTATTCCAGTATCCTAGTGAAATTGATATAGGTAAGGTGATCTCCACTCTTGAGTTTCGAAACGAGTAACATACCTAGTAATTACCAAATGTACTTACAACACAAAGTAGATTTCTAAAATTCGTAAGTGAGGAGAAGGGGTGTTACCCTGTGTTTGACGTTTATCATTACTGGAAGAGTATGATCATTTTATTTACAATTTTTGAGACTATGGTTACGGAAATGAAGTACTATTATTTTAGACTTTCTTTAGACTACTGTCAGTTACTAAAACAGTTATCCACATGATTAAATGAAGTTAAAATTATGATACAGTCTATCACCTGATTGAAATTATCTTTAGAGAATCCTTTTACTTTTTGTACGTATTATAAAATCAAAATTTCCTGACGACCTTCTTTAGTATTATATACCTTATCACCATAATCTCAATAAATTTCTTTATCTTGGTTTCCTATATACATATATATAATTTTTAAATGATATCCTTTATCGAGTGTACTAATATTTCCCAATCTTAAAGGACTTTACGATAGACGTTCAAGCTCTTGGTTCTTTTACACGACATATTATTTTGATTCAGTTTTTAGACTTTTACCCCTTTCGTTTCCATATTAGTTCTTTAGACTCCAGTTTTCTAATTTTTGGACCATTCTGTGGTGACTACATTCATGACCTCAGACATCTGGATTGCGTTAGATAGACACTTCAAACTTCCTTTCTCTTATACCTTCAAGATCGAGTTCTCTTCTCTCATTAAATCAGTAGGATAAAAGCCAGATCATCCCGGTACTTGTCTAACTTACTACGAGTGGTTTCATTACTTCCAACTAGATGACAGAAGTCAGATATCTGTTTTTATAAAGGGTTTTTGTTTTGATGTCTGTTCGAGTCTTTATGATATATGGTGGACTGACTGTTAAGGAATTAACTCAGTTTAACTGTTTTGTCTTTCAATTATTCGTGTCACGAATTTTGTAGTTATCGAATCTTTTAAAATCTACTTTTCTCCAGATCTAGTTCCATAGTGTCTCCGACGTCAGAGTCTTAGAGTTTGTTTACTGATTCTTGTTTCCGTAGGTAATGTCTCCCTGTACTGAGGTTATCGATGCCACAGGACGTATCTTCTGTATCTCCACAGTCCCTAAGTAGTGACCTGTCTCGGTTCCAGTGTGGTCCTGTGCCCCTCTTCAACCAGTCCACGTAGTTTTCTTTTGGTGTTTGGGACGAGGTTGGAACTAGACGCTACAAGGACACTCTTTTATACGACCGCACCCACTTCGGTTAAGTACTACACTCCAGAACGTCTTCTTTCCGCTCATGTCACTCCTTCAACTGAGATCTTTCTCCCACCAATATACTAGGACTAAAAATTCAAGAACTGAAACCGGGTTTTCTCCGATGTCACTCCCCGGGTGTCCTGTTGGACGAGGGTCTCTTTAGACGCAAACTTTGACGACTTTCATTCGTCGGTGTTAAGGGCTGTACCATAACCCTCCTTTCCAGTTACTTAACACGAACTATGGAGGTCTGCGTTCTATTCCTTCAGTCAGTAGTCTACTTCTAGTCTTGTCGTCTGTCTTAAAGTCTCCGTACTAATGTTTCCCTTTCCTTGGCTGGCACTTTACCAGTCTCTAGAGTCGGTAGATACGAAGTTACCCGACCACCCGGATGGTACGTGGTCCAGTCCGGTTCTCTGGTCAGAGAATTGCGAGTCCGAAAGAAAGTAGGGCAAGGGATATAGATGCACTGGTTCTGATCGCCACAGACGTGAGCTTCCTTCACTCAGTAGTCCGGTCCAGGCCTTCCCGCCCAACTTGCGGTTTTCCGTATGAATGGTGCCCTTTCCTTGGTTGCCCCTTTACCGGTGTCTAGAGTCGGCAGGGTCCTATCCCTGTGACCCCTCTCTGAATTCGGGACCGCTGGGACTTTTGGAGATCCTTCCGGTCCCCACACCCGTCTTCTAACCTGGTCCACCTCGTCTCTCGTCCACCTCCAGTCTCTCTCGGGTAAGGAAGGGCCGGACCGAGATAACCCCCTACGCACGGAGCTGATTCTTCCGAGACACTTAGAGGTACCTTATCGCGAGTCCCTCCCGCTAAGGAGTACCTTCACTACCTGGAACGTCCTTCTCCTACACATCTCCACCGAAGAAGGGCTTTACTTGCAGACATGGAGTGAGTGGGGATGGTGTCGGTGGAATGAAGACCCGACCTACAGAGCTAGTCCCACCATCCCTTTCGAAGCGGACCCGCCCCTCACCTAAACACACCGACCGCAACCCCTTATGCTCCCTCTCTGAGGCCTCTCACAACTCTCCCCTTCCCTCACCCTCCCCCAGACTAACGAAAACGGGGATCCGTTTAACTTCTCGTAAAGGTCTCGTTCCACCTTCGGAGGTGGTATCCGGCCGGGCGGCTGAATAAAAGTACAGACACGGAACCCTCTCTCCTACCAGACCCCTGTGGGACCTTACCGTTCTTTCAGAGGGTCTCACCACTTGAGAGACCCGAAAGACCTAAGCGGTAGTGGGGTGTTCGGTCGGTCGGACAAGACTCCTCGTCCCCTCTCTCCTGAATCCGAGAACCCGACGGACAACCTTCCGAAAGTTTTCCGTCGAAACTCTCTGTCCAGAAGACTCCTGTACAGATGTAAAGGTAGCACCGGGTTCTACTTCCCAAGTCTTTGACTCCGTCCTGCTTAGGACCCTTCGACGGTCGTCGACCGGGGGAGGACACCGGGGCCTCCGTGTGGGACCGGGGCGGGGAACGGACCCCGTCACCCTCCTCGGGTCCGGGACCGACCCTCCGATGACTCCGTAGTAGACTGAAGGCCCACCCGCACCGAAGTCGGGATCGGAATATATTTCCCCGACCCGGGTCCGGGCAAAGTCCTCCTAGGACGGAGAATGCCCTAACGACGACTCCCGCAAAAAGACGGATCCCGGGTCGCGGTCCTACCTGTTCTGGTCCCGCACCGAGGGCCTGGTTCCAGGCTTGGACCCACACAGCACCCTCCGTGATCCGTACGGGGACCCTGACCTTGGGTCGTTGGGTCCGACGTAGGACGTCGCCCTGGGTCGGGTCTTTCGGTCCCTTCGGAGACTGCTCCTTCCGTCACTCAGGCACGCAGTCCCGACGGGTGTCGGTTCCCGTCCACTTCTCCGTCTGAGGAGGAGTGCAGGGGGACACCGGTTCTCTACCTTTCACTTGTGGTTCCCGTTCTCTCCGTCCGTTGTCCTTCACCTACTTCTCCTCCGGGTCTTCTACTCTTGGGAGCACCGACGATACTCACTCCTCGTCGACCTGGCAATGCTTCACAAAACGGCGAGTCGGAAGGGGTTTAGGTGGTAGTTTGCAGACTAGGTCCGGCACCGGCCGTGCAGCCATAGGGTCTTGCACCAGTAACGGTACAGGCCTTACAGGTTCCAGAAGCAACCCGTCCACCACCTTCTTCGGGATCTGTAAACACTCTTCACCCCGCTCTTCGGGGGTGAGGTTGGGTTCGTAGACTCCCTCCGACAAGCGTCCGATGCGCTTTTCCCCGTCTACGGATCGCGATTCGTGTTCTAGGAGAAGAATATCCGGACTCGGGCCTACCCGTACAAGGACTCGTTGGACCGGGACGCCGGCTGGTCGGAGAATTGGGAGTCCGAAAGAAGGTGACGCAAGGGGTATGCCGTGGGGACGGGGTAGGGACTCCGTCGAGGACGTAGGGCACCTGTAACGGTGGTCTTACCCTAAAGTGGTCCTACCTAGTTGACGGTGTTGCCCCTCTCTTCTGTAGGTCGTGTTGAGCTCTCGACAAGGAAACTTTTCTGGCCATTGTGTGTCTTCGCAGAGAGCGGGCCTCCGTATGACCCCTCTCTGGGCTCTGGGTTTCAGATTAAGAAATTTGTCTGGGGACGGACAGATGGTCCCTTCGACTTAGGTATGTGACATTGGTACGGACTGGCCCTTGTGGTCCGGGACCACCCAAGTGAGTCCCTTAAGATCATTTCGGTAGGTCGACTGTATACTCGTGGAGACACTATGCGGTAGGCCCTCGGCCTTCGGGTCCCTTAATAAAGTTTCAGTGACGACCTCGTTTCGGAACCACAAGGAGGCGCCTCCGTTCCGGAAGGGTCTCCTGTGGTCTGTTGCTAGAGAGTGCGCCTCTCTGCGGTCACGCGAAGTCACGGAAAGTCGGTTGGTACAGACCGGCACCCGTTCTCCTTCGGATCCGGAGACCTTCATTACCTAACAGAGGGTCCACGGGCCCCGACCGAGACGGAAGTTTCCTGTCCCATACCCTAGGGGCTCGGTAGGCGCCAGGACTTTCCTTTGGAGTGTCTTAGGAAGGTACCCACCCCACTCCCACCCCCCAACTCTAGGGTCGGAAACTGGTTCAGAGGGTGAGTGGTTAAGGACGAGTGTAAACCCGTCCGCCCCGATCCGCTGACCTAGTTCTGGAAGAACGTTTCTTGGTCTCGATTCTCGGAACGTGGTCTTTCCACTCCTTCGTCGCTTCGAGAGGGTCCATCTAGGTCCCTCTCCGTTCGGAGATAGAACAGGTGTGCACCAACGAGGTAACCCGGCCGCCCGGATGGAGTACGGGATCCAGTAAGGTTCGGTCCTCTGCCTCAGGTCCTCAAGTATAGACCTTCTTTCGGAGGACAGAAGCCACCTACCGGCTAGTCTTTCAGTCCCGGGGTACCTGGAAGTAAGGGGACCGCAGAAGTAAGGGTACCCCTGGGAAGATGGAACTCAAAGAGAGTTTACTCCCATGTCACACACCCGGGTGTCCTGTACGACACGTGTGTCCTCAGAATGGAGCTTAGACGGAAGGTTTCACGACCTTCAGTCGTCGTTGGTTTGCGGGGACTTCGGACCCCTACTTTCCACTTACCTAGCACGTACCGTTGACGAATTCGTCCTGATCATGGCAGGTGTGAGCTTCCTTCACTCAGTAGTCCAGTTCAGGCCTTCCCGCCCAACTTGAGGTTTCCGTATGAATGGTACCCTTTCCTTGGTTGCCCCTTTACCGGTGTCTAGAGTCGGCAGGGTCCTATCCCTGTGACGCCTCTCTGTTCGGGACCGCTGGGACTTTTGGAGATGGCTCCGGTTCCTAAACCTGTCTCCTTCCCACCTGGTCCGTCTTGTCTCTCGTCCACCTCCAGTCTCTCTCGGGTAAGGAAGGGCCGGACCGAGATAACCCCCTACGCACGGAGCTGATCCCTCCGAAACACCTTTTGAGGTCCCTTATCTCGAGTCCCTCCCGCTAAGGAGTACCTTCACTACCTGGAACGTCCTTCTCCTACACATCTCCACCGAAGAAGGGCTTCACTTACAGACATGGGGGTTGGGGGGGGGGGGGGGGGGTTAGTNCAAAGACCCAACCTACTGAACTACTCCTACCATCCCCTTCCAAGAGGACCCGCCTCTCACCTAAACACACCGACCACACCTCTTCATTCTCCCTCTCTTCGTCCTCCCACAACTCTCCCCTCCCCTCCCGCCTACCTTCTCCCTCCCCCGTGACTAACGCAAAAGGGGACCCGTTTAACTTCTGGTAAAGGTCTCGTTCCACCTTCGGAGGGGGTATCCGGGCGGTGGGATAGAAGTACAGACACGGTAGCCCCTCTCCTACCAGACCCCGGTGGGACCTTACCGTCCTTTCAGAGGGTCTCATCACTTGAGAGACCCGAAAGACCTAAGCGGTAGTGGGGTGTCCGGTCGGTCGGACAAGACTCCTCGTCCCCTCTCTCCTAAACCCGACACCCCGACGGACGATCTTTCGAAAGTTTCCGTCGAAACTCTCTATCCAGAAGACTCCTGTGCAGATCTAAAGGTAGTACCGGGTTCAACTTCCCAAGTCTTTGAGACTCCGTCCTCCTTAGGATCCTCTGACGGCCCCGACCGGGGGACGGCGGGTCCCGGCGTGTGGGACCGGGGCGGGCAATGGACCCCGTCACCCTCCCCGGGTAAAGGGGCGACACGTCCCAACCGAACTCCCCTAATGGGCTGAAAGCCCACCCGCACCGAAGTCCCTGGGAGGGGTGGCGGGGGGAAGCGGTTCTGAGAATGTATGTCCCGGACCCGGGTCCGTACAGAGTCCGCCTAGGAAGGAGACACCTACGACTCCGACTCCAAAGAAAGGGCGACTAAAACGGAGTCCCTCCTGGGTCCCGGGCTCGAAAGACTCCATCCCCTGAACCATGGTCGCGACCCTACTTCTTCCGGTCGTGCAGACCCTTCGTGGTCCGCACGGGGGTCCGAACCTAGGGTCGGTGCATAGGACAACGTCCTGGGTCGGGCCCTTCGGTCCCTCAGAAGACTGCCTCTTCCACCCCTCGAGTCCGGAGTCCCGACGGGCGTCGGTTCCCGTCCATTTTTCAGTCCGAGGAGGAGTACAGGGGAACGCCGGTTCTCTACTTTTCATCTGTGACTCCCGTTCTTTCGGTCCGTTTCCCTTCACCTGCTTCTCGTCCGGGTCTTCTACTCTTGGCAGTACCGACGATACTCCCTCGTCGACTTGACAATGCTTCACAAAGCGGTGAGTCGGAGGGGGTTCCGGTGACAGGTTGTAGACTTGGTTCGTCACCGACCGTGCGGCCACAAGACTAACATTAGTATCGGTACAGACCTTACCGGTTCCAGAAGAAACCCCCTCCACCACCTTCTCCGGGACAAGGACAAACTCTTCACTTCACTCTGCGGGGGTGAGGTTGGGTTCGTAGACTCCCTCGGACGTAAGTGTCCGATCCGCTTTTCTACGTCTCCGGGTCGTGGTTCGTGTTCTTCCAGGAGAAGAAGATCCGGACTCAGACCTTCCCGGACAAGGGCTCCTTGGTCCGGGGACCGAGTGGTCGGAGAATTGGGAGTCCGAAAGTAAGGTGGATACAGAGGGTGAAGAGTGGGTAGGGACTCCATTAAAGGTATGGAACATTGGAAGTCAAACGGATTTCTTACTTTGTCACACACATGAGTGTCCTCTTTGATACTCGTGTGGATCCAAGCCACGATCTTACGAGGTTTAAAACCTTAGTAGACAATGGACTACGTAGGACCCCGTAGTCCTTCTTTCTAGTAATTTGGTCCCTCACCATGCAGGCCTGGCCCAATCCTCTGTTCATCACACCCGGGAGCGTCCTTTACTCAGCAGACCAGTTCCACTCCAGACAGACAATTCGAGGTTTCCGTTTACAAGGTTCCATTGATTTGATCAGACACCTACGTCTGTGAGGTAACGACAGGGACCGTTTGAACGTACAATCAGTACAAGTGTTACGTTTGTTAGGAAAAAGTACCAACGGACGTACTGGTAAAGTAGTCTTAATAACACGAGAGGACAAAAAGACGTACCTTTTACTGGATACATCTCTCGGAACAAAACATACCACTTCTGTGAAACATCGAGACAGAAAGGGGTACCTTCACGTTATATTATATCTTGCCATCTTTCAGGAGATTACAATCACGAATCAACCTTGACTTACCACGACTCTTAGTACCGAAAAGTGCATCAAACGGAACCCACCTCCTCCGTCAACTTGACTTGACCCGAAACGAAAAAAAGAGACGTTGCAAACACGATGGTGTAATGAAGATGGATAAACGACTTATATTAGATTTATTATTTCTCTACACTTACTCATATACATTATCCCTTATCTTTCGTCTGAGTTACCCTCGTTCCTTTCTGCCAATATGACCAACAAAGTTTCTGACTCTGACCATACTTCTCAGTGATAAAAGGAATTATATCACTGGTTATTTTTCGTGTATAAAGAAAATCGGGACCTTTACGTTTAATGGGTTAAGGAATACACGTCTAAAATTTTGTACTTCAACTAATAATAATAATAGAAGACTACATTAGGTATGTCGAATGTAGATGAGTTTGTTTACAAAATCTGGTAATTATAAATAAAGAACGGATGTTTAGACAGAAACAAACTTCTTTGTAAACAACTAATAAACGGTTCTAATTCGTGACTCTTATGTTATATTTATTCTATACTAATTTATTGCTAAATATCAGGCAAGACTTCCTCTAGTCGGGACCCTAAAGAAACCTTCTTTACTACGATTTCGACTTTGAGGTCATGAAACCGGTGGAGTACGCTTCTCAACTGAGTAACCTTTTCTGAGACTACGACCCTCCCTAACCCCCGTCCTCCTCTTCCCCTGCTGTCTCCTACTCTACCGACCTACCGTAGTGACTGAGCTACCTGCACTCAGACTCACTTGAGACCCTCAACCACTACCTGTCCCTCCGGATCACACGACGCTAAGTACCCCAGTGTTTCTCAGTCTGTACTGACTCGCTGACTTGACTTGACTATAAGTTCATCGTACATTTTCTATTTAACGTATATATAACGTCGTTCGTAATTTCATCTCCGGACCTATTTCATAACATCACGTCATTATTATCTTCCTACCTCATTGACGAAGACGAACGATGAACTAAAACACCCACTTCAGTCTTCTCAGTTTCTGACTTTCCATCTCTTTCCCCTCTATTATCTTTTCTTACAAGGTCGTTTCTCTTTCTCTCGTACATATCGGTATCGTATCACACACCCTCACCAGTTTGGTCAGTTAAAATTCCCTTTGGTTGGGACTTATGAGTGACCTCCTCGACGACGACTTCGAGGTCATAAAAATAGTGGACTACCTTTGTTGGGTGAATAACCTTTTCTGGGACTACGATCCTTTCTAACTCCCGTGGTCTCCTACTCTTCCGACCTACCGTAGTGACTACGTTACCTGTAATTGAACCCTTTCGAAGTCCTCTACCACTCCCTGTCCTTCCGGACCACACGACGTCAGGTACCCCAACGTTTCTCTGTGCTGACCCGTTGACTTGTTGTCGTTCTTCACTACTCGAACCTACTGGGAGAAATAAAGTCGGAACGGTTGGAGAGGTTGGAGACAGTAGACGATGTCAAAGGGAGTTTACGCCCTTAAAAAAGTCAGAGTCTTCAGAAGAGTGAAACTTCATAAGTATATACGACGTAAAGACAGACTTTTCACATAAAGTGGGCTGAAGAAAGAACGGAAACAGGTGTGTATTAGTACGAACCTTTAGACGAAGGACAGTAAAAGGTCTAATTTAAGTTAAGTCTTTTTGGAAGGAATGTGGAGACTGGATGAATTTTTAACACCCGAAGATGAACAATAGGAGTAAAATTAAAAAAACGTACCATAAGTAGTGTCAAATCTTCATAAATTTCCTAAATATTACGTGTATTAGATAGTAATAAAAACAATAGAACCAAAAACGAAAGGAGTAACTGAATTTTAAGGGTTAGTTCAAGGATCTTATAAAAATCAGAGGAGTTACATAAAGTCTTAAGATAATCATAATGAGAGAAGTCTAAGACCACGGGTCTCCTCTTTAGTCCAAATTCATACTTTAAATCCTAATACAAATATTTCTATTTTAAAATTTAGGTCCTCTTCCCCACTTTAGTGGATCCTTCTTTTATTTTCCCAGTTCTCTTGAGTACTGTATCGAACTCCTAGTACATCCGAGACCACCCTCTACCCACTCCAGGTCGAACCTATAATTGACCGATTGTTCGGTCCTACAGAATTCCTGTGGACTAAACTAAAGAAGAGACACTAGATCTGATCTTGTAGTTTTTGAGAATAGATCATTAGTGTAGACGAACAGTTTTTCCATGGAGTTATAGGTACACAGGCTTCGAGTTAAGGACCAGAAGGAGTAGTTTATTTAAAAAGGAAGGGGTACACAGGAAGAATGGTGAGTTAGTGATACGGTCAGTCTTTACACCCAATAAAAACTGAGGAGAAAAAGACAGTAGAGATAAGTATGTGATGAGTCATGGTTGACACTATCGTAAAACTTCGGACATATTGTTCATAGACTGTCTCTTTAACAAATCAAACCTATTGGTCCAGACAGAAAGGACTTCTTTATCAAAAACTGGACTTCAACTTTCGTAATAAAAGGAGTAAACTCACCTTCCTACCCCTTCTTCCTTTCACAGAGATCTCTTGACTTGTCATCAGAACTCATTGTACATATCAACTCTCTTCCCTTGAAGTTGTACTGATGTCGTCTCCCTTGTTCTCTTTCATATTATACCCTCCTCCACCTCTTTAAGACTAAAATTTACGTTATCCCGGGTTCACTTCGTAAGATTCGACTCCCTACTGATCTAAGTCAATTTTTACACGTTATAGTACAACCGATGAGACACCTGATCCTCCGTCCACCGTATATTTCTCTCGACACCCTTTCGATGGACGTTTGACTTACGTAGGGACACTATTTACTAACACCAAATCTGACTCCAGGAACGATACCGTTGTCTCTGTTCACCTATCTAAGTCTACACTCACCAATTCAACTGGTCGTTAAGTTTTAAACCGAAATAGACTGTGCAAACGAACCCGAAGGGTGATGAAGGTAACAGAGTACGAAGAAGACCAACCGGTCTCAAGGACGATAACGTGAACGAGTGACTTACAGAAAAGAGGGGGAGGTAACATATAAAATAAAAATTTTAAGAAAAATAAAATATAACCACATATCGGTTAATTGTTACAACACTACCAAAGTCCACTTGTCCCTTCCCTGAAACGGTATGTGTATGTACATAGGTAAGAGGGGGTTTGAGAGGAGGGTAGGTCCGACGGTGTACTGCAACTTGTCTCAAGGTACACGAGCTATCATCCATGAACAAACAATAGGCAAACATGAGACTTACAGAAATCGTATAAATGGAACCAGATATGAAACTTGGAAAGAAACCGCATTAGAGTCAGAGAAATGAGTCAGAGTTCGACGTTTATAAAGACTTATAAAGATGGTTGACAAATTTATTAATAAAAGTCTATATAAAAAAGAACCTGAGACATTGAACTAATAAAAGAATGAAAGGATGACGTAGAAGGGGAGAAGAAAGGTGTAAATGTTCTACGATAAGTTCTGGATGTAGTTTCAAGTAGTAATGGTATTTTGATAAGACTAAAAAAAAAAAAATCGTGGTTTACGGGAAAATAAGGGGATTTTAGTGGTTATTCTAACCCACTCAATAATGGACAAGTGAGAGTCATGGTATATGATGGGAAAGAACCAAAACAAGACATAGAGACTCAACCAGGAACGGTTACACAAACGGTCAGACGGAACCGTTTACCGAAGGGAGGTACACTCCGATTACCTTCCGTTACCCCCTTCTGACATTTTACTCTCTTTTATCTTTCAGTCAACATCTAGGATTATACGAACAGACTCAACGATTGCAACCTCTTCTGGAATGACGAAGATTTTCTCGATAACCTCTTGGTAGTAGAACTTAGACCATAGAGTGTAAGTGTCTCTTCTGTTTGACCCGAGATCTTGGTATTAGAGCTCATATGTCGTTTCTGATGATAAACCTTTCTGCTGACACCAGTCGGGTTTCAACTGGGTGACGGATTAGTTAATCGGATCTCTCGTGGTAGATTAGGTATCGTGTATCCATAAAGTTAAAGAATTATACCTGTCTTCAATAAACAGAAAAAAAGGGTGTTTATACTTTCTCTAATGATAAAAAGAATTTTGAGTCAGGGATCTTACAATGCAGACAACATAGTCCAAGTGGTGGACCTTTGTCTGAATGACTCATGAACAAGAAACCGAGGTCACAGAATGAAGGAAAAATAAGGGAGACGTAAGAGAGGGTGTACGAAGTCCACTACTGAAGAAACCCCAAGATCGAAGGGGAACCTTCGGGTAGGAAGTACCAGAACCTGGATGATCCTTAGAAAATGTATCCTGATCAAGAGAAGTCCGTTTTCCCGGTGACCCGGTACCACTATAGTAGTATCGTAGAGTCACAGGAAGATCTGGATCTCTCTCATCACCGGTTACAATTGTAGACTGTACCGAGTGGTAAGGGACATCAAACTGGATAGTCAAGTCAAGTCAGCGAGTCAGTACAGACTGAGAAACGGTGAGGTACTTACCGTCGTACGATCCGGAGGGACAGGTAGTGGTTGAGGGTCTCAAATGAGTTTGAGTACAGGTAGCTCAGTCACTACGGTAGGTCGATAGAGTAGGAGACAGCAGAGGAAGAGGAGGACGGGGGTTAGGGAGGGTCGTAGTCTCAGAAAAGGTTACTCAGTTGAGAAGTATACTCCACCGGTTTCATAACCTCAAAGTAAGTCGAAATCGTAGTCAGTAAGGTTACTTGTGGGTCCTGACCAGAGGAAATCCTACCTGACCAACCTGGAGAAACGTCAGGTTCCCTGAGAGTTCTCAGAAAAGGTTTTGGTGTCAAGTTTTCGTAGTTAAGAAACCGTGAGTCGGAAGAAGTGTCAGGTTGAGAGTATAGGTATGTACTGGTGACCTTTTTGGTATCGGAACTGATTTGTCTGGAAACAACCGTTTCATTACAGAGACGAAAACTTATATGGTAGATCCAACCAGTATTGAAAAGAAGGTTCCTCATTCGCAGAATATTAAAGTACCGACGTCAGTGGTAGACGTCACTAAAAACTCGGGTCTTTTTATTTCAGACTGTGACAAAGGTGACAAAGGGGTAAATAAAAGGTACTTCACTACCTTGGTCTACGGTATTAGAATCAAAGGACTTACAACTCGAAATTCGGTTGAAAAAGTGAGAGGAAAAAGTGAAAGTAGTTCTCCGAAAAATCAAGGAGAAGTGATAGACGGTATTCCCACCACAGTAGACGTATAGACTCCAATAACTATAAAAAGGGTCGTTAGAACTAAGGTCAAACACGAAGAACGTCGGGTCGTAAAGAGTACTACATGAGACGTATATTCAATTTATTCGTCTCACTGTTATATGTCGGAACTACATCAGGAAAAGGATAAACCTTGGTTAGACAACAAACTACAGGTCAAGATTGATAACGAAGGACTGACCGTATATCCAAAGAGTTCTCCGTTCAGTCCACCAGACCATAAGGACAGAGAAAGTCTTAAAAGGTGTCAAATAACACTAGGTGTCTCAGTTTCCGAAACCGTATCAGTTATTTCTTCTTTATATACAAAAAAAAAAGACCTTGAGAGAACGAAAAAACTACTAGGTTGTCTACAACCGTTAAACTAGAGACCAAGGAGACGGAAAAGATTTTTGTCGAACTTGTAGTCCTTCAAGTACCAAGTACATAACGACTTCGGACCGAACTTCTTAAAACTCGTAATGAAACGATCGGACACTCTACTCATGTTAACACGTCATCAAACTCGTAAGAAACCGTAACGCAAAGAAACCCTAACCTTACTTTTGAATGGAAAAGGTCAGGACATCGGTGACGATTCAAAAGGTTTAAACGACCGTATAACTCACACCGTGAAAGTGTCGTAGTAGAAAGTCCTAAACTTTATCGAGTTGACCTTAAGTAGTGGAGGTGATCGAAACAAGTATCACTGCGAAAGTTCCGGGTGAACTGAAGTATAAGGTCGTACAGACCGAGATCTACTCACTAGTGTGGTAGCACTAATAGGTACAACACTTCTAGGAAAAACATGTCAAGAAGGCACATAAAAACGGTGGAGAAGAATTATAGTAGACGAAGACAATCCAAGTATGGTAAAGACAGGAAATAGCTCGGGTAGAAACGTACTTTACAAGGGAACCATAGAGATTAAAAGAACTTATCCTTGTCCTTACAGCGAGTCAGCACAGGCTGAGAAACGCCGGGGTAACTGACATCGGATGGTCCGAGGAGACACGTACCCTAAAAGGTCCGTTATCATGACCTCACCTAACGGTAAAGGAAGAGGTCACCTAGAAGGACTCGGTCCCTAGCTTGGGCCCAGAGGGTGTAACATCTGTCTACGAAGTGGTCCCTTAAACTAAAAGAACTTCTCTAGAGATTAGAAAGGGTAAAACAACAAAAGGAGATAAAGAAACGTAACTATAGACTCCTTCCGAAAGAATAGAGAGGATCGATAAGAAACCTTGAGACGTATGTCTACGAATATAGAAAGGAAAAGAGGAAACGAAAAGTGAAGAGAAGGATAGTGTCGATAAACATTCCGGAGGGGTCTGTCGGTAAAACGAAAAAACGTAAAGAAAAGGTACCCCTACCAAGACTAGGGACAGAGGACATGTTATAGTACTTGAAGACAGGTATCAAGTAGTCCGTGAGATAGATAGTCTATATCAGAGAATTTAGTTAAAGAGTGAAGGTGACATATCAGTATTCCCTAAACTAAATCCAGTATGGACTTACCAGATCACCAAAAAGGATGAAAGAAGTTAAATTCAGACTTAAACCGTTATTCCTCAAATACTAGACTCGGTATCAGTCGAGGACCAGAACAAAAACAACTGACATATCTCGAAGAGGTGGAAACCGACGTTTCTTACATTAGTTAGACTAAAGTCACAACTGGTAGACCACTACAGGTACTAATCTCAGAAGAGAACACAACAACCTTCTCCCACAAACGATACTGGTCACGCAAGAGAACCGTTTTGAGATAATCAGAAACGGGACGAAGTAAGGAATAAAGTTCCGGTTTAAACGGACAATGGGGTCCACAAAGAACTGAAGGATGAAAAAGTAAGGTCAGGGGATATTACTTTTCCTGTAGAAAAAACCCACAATCAAGATTTTCCAGAAGTATCTTGGTAAGTTGAAGTCGAAGAAGTCGTAATGACCAACCCCGTATCTGAACCTAATGACACTATAACTTACTAAACGGAACCTTTACTTAACATTTACGAATATCAAACTGGACATTCGTGAATGTTAATTATCAACATTAATTAAAAGGACTCAGTTTAAAGAAGGCTTTTCAAAAAACAGTGGTAGATAAAGGACTGATGTAAAATTGACTCTTCTCACTATATCATCCTTTTTGAGATATAAGTCGTTTCTTTATTAAACTATCTTTTTAGGATTGTAAATACAAATAATGGATATAGAAACACGTTTATTAAAGTGGAGAGACTTGGAATCACAAAAGAAAGAAATATACTGTAACGGACATAATACTCCAATTGTATATTCTTAATTTATACTTTTATCTATACTCATGAAATTTTTCACAGTTCTTCTATATGCTGAGATATGGAGAGTAAACAGTAAGTACGGTACATAGAAAATCACTTAAACAAAGGATACAAATATTTGTCTAATAGTTGAAGTAAATGTGTTTAGAAGTGTTTAGAGAATGTAAGGAAACATATTGGAGGGTGGCTTATTATGTACTAACAATGAGTGACATATTATCAAAGAACTATTTATCTATAACCATTATAAATATCTCGTATATCGTTACAAAAGATTGTTTATGTCAAGGATATGAAAGTTTTTTTAGGAGTCTTCGGTACAACTGTACACTAGACATGTACACTTAAACTTTCAAACTTCGTTGCAGGATCTTTATCCAAAATGAAGCCGGTGAAGACATTACACTCTGTCCCGTGTTACTCTCTTCTTTTCAAAAACGGGAAATATTTCTATAAAAATCCAATGGGAACTTTCTATAACAAAAAAAGACTAAAACTTCAATACTTTTCTTAAAGAGGTAGTTTTCACTATTGTCTTCCGGAATTGTTTTGTGTAATCAGAAGACTCTTTCAATGAGTTCTCGCAGTACAGAGGACCCCAAGATCGAAACATATCTAAAGGATAAACAACATTAATTTTTGTCTTTTTTCGTTATAGTTTTCTTTGACTTTATTTTCGTTCTCGATAACTACCAACTCCGTCTTTAATATATGAAATTCTTGACCTGAAACTCGTTTAAGTCTGTTTATTTGTCGTACGTTAGTCATATGACCAAATTATGTTCCTTCACGAAGTAAACCACACTTCTTCGTTTCCTATATCTTTATTCGTTGTTATCCGTCCGAATAAAAACCTTTCCTCTCTAAGTATGACTCTACTATTGAGCGATACACTTCTGAGACTGAAAACCGAAAAACCGTTCTTCAGCAATTGTGATGTTACTGTCACACTAATAAGAATGAATAATATTAAGTTTTATCGTATAGATTTTACTACACATGTGGTATGTGATTTATGAAAAATAAATCAAGAGTTAGTAGAATGACACAGGTATACTAAAGTGCAATTCATCAGGTAAGTGAAGTCAAGTCAGCGAGTCAGCACAGGCTGAGAAACACTGGGGTACTTAACGTCGTACGGTCCGGAGGGACAGGTAGTGGTTAAGGACCTCAAGTGAGTCTGAGTGCAGGTAGCTCAGGCACTACGGTAGGTCGGTAGAGTAGGAGACAGCAGGGGAAGAGGAGGACGGGGGTTAGGGAGGGTCGTAGTCTCAGAAAAGGTTACTCAGTTGAGAAGTGTACTCCACAGGTTTCATGTCCTCAAAGTCGAAATCGTAGTAAGAAAGGTTTCTTTAGGGTCCCCAAGAAAACTGATCCTAGGACCGTACTCTCTAGGTTGATTCCAATGTTCTTAACAAGAGGTTTCTGACGAATGTCTTTGTGACAATTTCAAATATAAAAACCGGTAAAGTTAACACACACTGAAGAAATTTAAGGTCTCGTACATAGAATCACGAGTAAATATACCAAAAATAAACAGATGCACACTTACGTATATATCGGAATCTTTGAAAAGACGTTTGAGAAGGACTTAATTACCGTAAACACGTAAACGACCAACAATTCAGTACGAAAATCCTCTACACACAAGGAGGGAATTACTAATAAAAAGAGAAGATTGGTCTCTTTAAGGTCACCCCTACTTCACTAATTTTTTTTAAATCACCATAAAACGTTAAAATATCAAATTGGATACCAATTCTAGTTGCATATAAGGACCTTAAACCCCTTTTATTAATCTTAAAACCGAAACAACAGAAATGGTGGTTACTGACTTATTTTGGTAAAAAGAGAATATCTATCCTCTTTGGTTATAAATATGGAGTTTTCTCGACTGTATCATTGATCTAAATAAAGATCTAAATAGTGTTCGTATTTGCTGATACTAATGACAATTTTTATTCAACTAACTCCGAACTTCACATTGATTAACTTACTTTTTTATTTAATAGAAGGTGTTGAAATACTGATTACATAAAATAACTTATTATCATTCTGAACGTTTTGACTTCACGAAAGACAAAGGACTTCCGAAGGGACTACCGAGTCCTCCATTTCTTAGGTAGACGTTATGACCTCTGGGTCCTCTCAACCCAAGTTAGGAACCCAGCCCTTCTAGTGAACCTCCTCCCGTACCGTTGGGTGTTGTCATAGAATGGACTTTTCAGGGCACCTGTCTCCTTGGACCACCCGATGTCAGGTTTCCCAGTGTTCTCAGTCTATCCTGACTTGTTGATTGGTGTGTACACCAATGAGTTCTCAAAAGTATTCAGAAAATCCGAAGACAAAGAAAAAACTGTTTGATATAGACGAATTAGAAATAAAGGATAGATTTCTAAAAGGGGGGTAATCAAAGTTTTTGGTAATGAAACCGGAACACTCTTCTCTTAATAATAAAATTTATATAATGTTATTCGTTGGTATAATTGTAGATATATTATTCTTATATAATTCTATAGTAAACTTTGGTAATCTTATATTTGTAAATTGAATTAATATACGATCAATTTCGTCCCTTATACACCCGTTTTAAATAAAACCTAAACCGATATAAAAATTATTGTGCTTGAACTTCTTTGAGAGATTGGGACTAAAGGTCAACTTTTATTTTAATTTTTTTGGGGTTTATTGTTTCTAAAACATCATGTTCAACGAAATGAATGATCCACAACTAAGTAAAAATAAGATGTATTTATTGAAAAATTAGTACGGTTAAGCTTTATGTCAAAAATCATATCATATTCTTGTCGGAGAAAGAGACAAATAGGATGAAGTTTTTACGTGCAATAAATAGAAGATTACCGGTTTACCATGTTAAATTCTCCTAATTTATAAAAAGAATTATAAGAAAGACGGCTTCGAAGATTTTACTAAACCCCTACTAGTAAGAACATCCGATACTCAGTTAAACTTGGTTAGTTATGTGTAGTCACGAGTATAATAAGAAGACGAAATCTCAGCTCTCCACTAAACAACTAGAGACTTTTAAAGTATCCCTCCCTGACAAACGGTTTAAATTCCGTCGAGACTAGGACTACAATAGAACGAGGTCTTAGAAATTTCCAAAGTACAACGAGACCTTTACTTTGTATGTAAAGAGTCAGTCCTTACGTATTGGGACTAGACTTTCCGTCTGGAGTAAGTCAAACAACGGGATAGAAGGGTGGAAAGGGTACGAGGTCCGGTTACTCTCCTAAGGTGAAAGGGGTTTGTATGAAAGAGGAGAGAATTGCGTTGAGAAAATTTCATCAAAAAGAACAAAGTACCGAGTAGGAGTTCAAGTTTAAGAATAAAAAAATTTAACTTCCTATTAACGAAATGTCTTAAAACAACGAAAGACAGTTTGGAGTTGTACATTGTCGGTATCCACATGTATACAGGGGAGGGAGAATTTAAGGGAGGGTAGAAGGAGGGGAAGGGTGGGGAAATCCAACTATGTCTCGGGGACAAACTCAAGGGACTCTGTCTGTCGTTTAAGGGTAACGGATAGATAAAGTGTATACTATTATATTCAAAGGCACAATGAGAGAGGTATGTAGAGTGGGAGAGGGGAGAGGGACACAGGTATTCAGACAAGAGATACAACCAAAGAGGTGACGACGGGACGTTTATTTAAGAGGGTATGGTAGAAAGATCTTAGACATATATACGCAATGATATGGTATAAATAGAAAGCGACAGAGCGTATGTCCCAATAGCAATGGTGGAAAGATTTAAGGTATATATACACAATCATATGACATAACCACAAAAAGAAAGACCGAATGAAGTGAGACACATTATTCGAGGTCAAAGTAGGTGGAGTAATCTTGACTAAGTTTGCATAAGAAAAATTACCGACTCATTAACCTGAGACACCTCTCCCGTTCCCACCCTACTAAACCCTCTTACCGTAACTTTGTACATATTATAGTATATACTTTGTTTAGCGGTCAGGTCCAAGTTACGTACTATGACCTACGAACTCCGACCACGTGACTCTACTGGGTCTCCCTACCATGACCCTCCCTCCTCTCTCCGTCCAAGTCCTACCTCTTGTACATATATGGACACCGCCTAAGTACAACTACATACCGTTTTGGTTATGTTATATCATTTCATTCATTGGAGGTTAATTTTATTTATTTTAATAAATTATTTTATTTTCTATAAATAGAAAGAGAAAGACTGAATGAAGTGAGACATAGTATACGAGATCCAAGTAAAACCTAGAGACTTTACTTTACATCAATATCATTGGAAACTTGAGGTCATTATATAACTAATATAACAACCCCTAAGAATACAGACTTCGATTCTCGATAAATATATGAATATAAAATCCTAGAACTCCTACCATAGAAAGAATAAGACCGTAAGGAAAACATAGATGGTGTCACGAAATATGTATTGTTTACCCTTCTAGAATTTGGGACTTACAGTCCAATACGTCCCCCGGTCAAAGTGATACATTGACACGATATCTGTCTATAACGCATGTTTCTCCCGTCCTATTGATAAAAACGAATGTTATCAATACGTCCAGTGTGTTTTCTATTCTTGAAACTCGTCACTGTACTTGATCCTCGTACGTAAAACGGTGTTCCTCGTATCTTCCAATAAAAGGGTCATCTCTATTTTTTTCATGTGTTTACTTCATTATGTATCTTACCCTCCCAGTAAAATGGACTTCGGGTCTAAAATACTCTTCTACACTTAATATTCTCCATTCTAGTTTTACCGTTAAACCCCCGTTCACACTTCCCGACATATATCACATATTTTAAACCTTAAGTTGGAGTTTCGTTGATCTTCCTCTACTTCCACACTTTTCACCAAAACGTTACCGTATTCTAAACAAAGAACCACTGAACCCTTAAGACCGTCGGCACTCCGTCCCTTTGGTCACTGACACCGTACCCAGAAGTTGGTCAACTGTTAAAGGTAAGTTAGATGTAAAAAACCATAGTGTGTTATCGTTTCGTTGATTAATTTAATCGGGGACATTAGTGGACCTTCCTGTATAGGTAACTGATAATCTGAAATCTTCTCAAGTTTGTTCCCGTCTCGTATGATAGACTCACATCACATATAACAAACTTTGTAGCGTAAATCATATATTAAAGTGTAAAGATTTTCTTTCTTCATGGATATAAACATGTATCGAGTCACAAAATTTTTTCTTTTACTTTAAGATTACCAGCATTTTCCCCTCTACGTGTAATACTTTCAGACCTTTCCGTTAAAATCCAGTTCTCCGGAAGAGTCTAGTGAGTATCTCGAAGATCCGACGTTCGTCTTCGTTCCAGAGATAAAGAGTTAAGTGAAGGAGTAGTGATCCGATCAAGTTACACGACAACTAGATCTATTACACTTAAAAACCAGTGTAAGAGACTGAGGCGACGGACTTAGACGGTAGTTGGAGACTATGGTGAAGAGGAAAGAAGACAGTTGTGAGTAGGAAAAAAAGTCGGAAGATCAAGAATTTTATACACGTAGTGTATGTAAAGGACAATTTTTCTGATAAAAACTTCTCACTATAGGAATAAGTAAAAAAATAGCAAGCATTGAAGGAAGTCGGTTCCTACGAGGAATCTTGACGAACTGTCTAGTCAATGGATTTGGTCAAAAATAAGGTTATTTTTACCCAGATTTGCTAACGACGGCACCCCCTCTAACGTGACCACAATCTTTTATCTTGTCCCGTCGACAGAATCCAACACTCGACCTACCTAGGACCCCGTTATCTTCCTCTGAAATACTAGAGGTTCAGAAGTAATACGGTTGCAGATCGACTTGATGGAACTTCAAGGAGACTGATGAATACTTACTGCTCAAGTACAATTATCACTTCCTAAAACAAGGTCCAACATTGGTCCCGAAAATTTACAGAGAGTAGGTTTCTAATTCCTTAGGTTGAATTCAGACTAATTGTGTCTCCTCCTTTCTTAGGTCGAGTTACCACCCGAGTCAATCTTTCACTACGATATAACAACGGCAGAGAAACCCTTACAAAAATAAATATCGGTATGGAAGGTCATTTTTAGACAGGACAAACTTGTAGATGTAGTTACGGTTCGTTTACTTTAAAGTTATGTCGAGGTTCGGAAATCAAAGATAAAAATATTGTTTTAGACGGGTATCGACGGACAAATCTAATGAAAGTAGGATAGACCCGAACTGTTTACGACATATAATCCTATCTTCTCTCTCTCTCTATTCCCCATCCTTATCCTTTTTTACTTCATACACATGTTTAAGCTGCAGAGACTTTTTAAAGACTTCTACATTTAAATTTTCTGGTCTTTTCAAAAGTCTTGACGTACGAAAACAAGAGTTCACTTAAAGAAAAACATATGAAAATTTCAGCTGAAAAAAGATTCCTTACGAGTAAAAGTAATTTTACATTTAGTTAGTCAAGTCAAGTCAAGTCAGTGAGTCAGTACAGCTTGAGAAAACCTGGGGTACTTGACGTCGTTCGGTCCGGAGGGTCAGGTAGTGGCTGAGGGTCTTAGATGGGTTTTGGTACAGGTAACACAGTCACTACGGTAGGTTGGTAAAGCAGGAGGCAGCAGGGGAAGAGGAGGACGGGAGTTAGAAAGGGTCATTAGTCCCAGAAAAGTTTACTCAGTCGAGAAGCGTAGTCCACCGGTTTCACAACCTCAAGGTCGAAATCGTAGTCGGGAAGGTTACTTCCTGACTAGAGGAAGTCCTACTTGATCAACCTATAGGAACGTCAGGTTCCCTGAGAGTTCCACAAGAGGTTGTGGCGTCAAGTTTTCGTAATTAAAAAACCACGAGTTGAAAGAAATATCAGGTTGAGAGTGTAGGTATGTACTGGTGACCTTTTTGGTATCGGAACTGATCTACCTGGAAACAACTGTTTCACTACAGAGACGAAAAATTATACGACAGATCAAACCAGTATTGAAAAGAAGGTTCCTCGTTCGCAGAAAATTAAAGTACCGACGTTAGTGGTAGACGACACTAAAACCTCGGGGGGGTTTATTCCAGACTGTGACAAAGGTGACAAAGGAGTAGATAAAGGGTACTTCACTACCCTGGTCTACGGCACTAGAATCAAAAGACTTACAGCTCGAAATTTGGTTGAAAAAGTGAGAGGAGAAAGTGAAAGTAGTTCTCCGAGAAATCAAGAAGAAGTGGAAGACGGTATTCCTACCATAGTAGACGTATAGACTTCAATCACTATAAAGAGGACCGTTAGAACTAAGGTCGAACACGAAGAAGGTCGGGTCGTAAAGAGTACTACATGCGACATATATTCAATTTATTCATCCTACTGTTATATGTCGGAACTGCATGAGGAAAGGGGTAAACCTTGGTCAGACAACAAGGTACAGGTCACGATTGACAACGAAGGACTGGACGTATGTCCAAAGAGTTCTCCGTCCAGTCCACCACACCATAAGGGTAGAGAAAGTCTTAAAAGGTGTCAAATAACACTAGGTGTCTCAGTTTCCGAAACCGTATCAGTTATTTCTTCTTTATCTACAAAAAGACCTTGAGAAAACGAAAAAGCTACTAGGTCACTTACAACCGTTAGACTAGAGACCAAGGAGACGGAAAAGGTTTTGGTCCAACTTGTAGACCTTCAAGTACCAAGTACATAATGACTTCGGACCGAACCTCTTAAAACTCTTAATGAAATGATTATACACTCTACTCACGTTAACACACCATCATACTCATAAGAAACTGTAAAGGAAAGAAACCCTAACCTTACTTTTGACTGAAAAAGGTCAGGACACCGGTGACGACTCAAAAGGTTTAAACGACTGTATAACTATCCAAAGATATTCACCCCCTAATAAAACACACTGAACATGATTGAAGTTTAAAGTATTCTTTAAAATACTACCAATAACCCTATAATAACTGTACATTGGATACATTCAAATTTCACGTGTTGTATTAAAACGTGTGAATGTTGACACTTTACTAACAATGTTATCACAAAATACTAACACTGGTTTAAAATGAAAAAGTAATTCATCAGTCTCGAAACTAGACACCCTTAAACACTAAACCCCCTATATTTTTCAATTAAAAATATCTCAGTATTATTGATACACGAAA
Organism: Capra ibex; assembly: GCA_006410555.1. Lineage (NCBI taxonomy): Eukaryota > Metazoa > Chordata > Mammalia > Artiodactyla > Bovidae > Capra > Capra ibex. The sequence continues at coordinate 45,743,332 of SJYO01037955.1, read as the reverse complement.
AGAAAAAACGATACTTCATTAGAAAATCTCATCTTCATTTACAGTTTACTGTCGTTATCTTTTTCTTAAACAATCCACGTTGAAAACGATACTTTCTTTTATGTAAGAGAAACGGTACCTGTTAAGTCAACAATGACACGAGTCTCAAGACCGTATAATTTGATCATTCGACCGTTCACGACTCAGTCATTAAAAAGAATAAAAACAAAGACCAATCAAACAAAAGAATCGGTTATATTTTACGTATCCACTTAAAGATTTTATTTCTTGTGTATATGTGTGTATGACAGACTTGGTTATTTAGGGTTCGGTTTTTTGGTGTATATACACCGTTCGAAATAACTGATCACGGGTCCTCTATCACGGTTTTAGATCAAAGATCCTTGGTCATCGATCCTTTGACCCTAGCCGATAAGAACGGGAGTCTGAATATATTGACATCAGAGAATTGTACCAACGAACGCACAAGTCGACACAGGTAACAAACACTGGTGTATCGGACCTCAGGCGGTCCAAAGAGACAGGTACACTAAAAGGACCGTTCTTATGACCGTATCCAACGGTCAAGGAGGAGGTCCCCTAGAAGGGTTGGGTTTCTAGTTTGGGTACAGAGGGCGTAGAGGACGTAACTATCCACCTTAGAAATGGTGACTCGGTGAACCCTTCTACGAGAACGTACCAATGGTCTACACTTAAAGGTTAGAAAAGAAACTGTAAAGTATGACTTACTCCATAACTTGAAGATTGACCAGGTCCCTGGAGAATATCTAATTTAACAAACACAAACAAAATTTAATCATACAACTTTAGATTAGGGGTTCCTGGTAACCTTCCACTAATCCAGTACTCCCACCTCAGGAGTACTTACCCTAAGTACGGGAACATTTTTTTCGGAGACTCTCGAAGGAACAGGGAATGTGGTACACTACTGTATCACTCTTTCTGTGGTAGATACTTGGTCCTCGAGGGAGAGTGGTCTGTGGTTTAGAAGGTCTCGGAACTAGAACTCGAAGGATCGGAGGTCTTGTCACTCTTTATTTAAACAACAAATCTTCGGGTGTCATATACCACAAGACAATATCGTTGGGTTTCTCAGATTCTGTCATGAAATTTGAGAGGATAAGAAGGTTTGATATGAGGTCGATGAGAGATTTTAGTGCCGAACCCATTCCACGAGGTACTTCGGGAAACCACAAAGACGTGTGTGTGTATATGAAGGGTGGGTCAAAATAACTTTATAATAACTGTACATTGGACACATTCAAATTTCACGTGTTGTATTAAAACGTGTGAATATTGACACTTCACTAACAATGTTATCACAGTCAGTTGTGGAGAGGTAGGAGAGTCCATAAACATAAATGAAAAAAGTAATAACAACAACACTAGCACAAACTCTAGATGAGAGAATTGTTTAAAATAACTGAAAATGACAGTGGGACGAATAAATTGAATATACGTCTCCTGCAGTACTCTTTATGGACCGACCTCCTTCGTGTTCGACCTTATCTCTAACGGACGTCTTTATAGTTATTGGAGTCTATACGTCGACTGTGGTGGGAATACCGTCTTTCACTTCTCTTTGATTTTTCGGAGAACTACTTTCACTTTCTTCTCTCACTTTTTCAACCGAATTTCGAGCTGTAAGTCTTTTGATTCCAGTACCGTGGGCCAGGGTAGTGAAGTACCCTTTATCTACCCCTTTGTCATCTTTGTCACAGTCTGAAATAAAATCCCCCGAAGTTTTAGTTGTGTCTACCACTAACGTCGGTACTATAATTTTCTACGAACGAGGAACCTTCTCTTCAATACTGGTTGGATCTGTCGTATAATTTTTCGTCTCTGTAACCTAAATCCCGGGTGGACTTTAAGACCTACTAAAGTAGAGTTCTAGGAATGGGGACCACCGAGTCACCATTTCTTTGGTGGACGGTTACGTCGTCTGTGCCCAAAGTAAGGACCAGACCCTTCTGGGGTGGACGGTCCGTCGTTGACTCGGACACATGGTACTGATAACTCGGACACGAAATTTCGGACTTCGGATGTACGGGATCTCGAACAAGAGCCGTTGTTCTCTTCAGTGTTGTTACTCTTCGGACACGTGGTGTCGATCTCTCATCGGGGGTTAACGACGTTGATCTCTTTTCGTACTTCTGAGTCGTATCGGCATTTATTTACTTATTGCGAAAATAAATTTTTTTTTCCAGGAATTGGTTGAAGTAGACGTCTGAGACAAAGGTTTATTACAGTATAAGACTCCAAAACCCCCTTGTATTTAAAAAAAACCCCCCCTGTTATAAGGTGGGTGATGAAAATTATAATGGTTGGATCTGTTGTAAAATTTTTCGTCTCTGTAATAAATGGTTGTTTCGATATCAAACAACGATACCAAGATCAGTTTCGATACCGAAAAAGTCATCAGTACATACCTACACTCTCAACTTGATATTTTTTACGACTCACGACTTCTTAACTACAAAAACTTGTCACCACAACATCTTCTGAGAACTCTCAGGGAACCTGACGTTCCTATAGGTTGGTCAGGTAGGATTTCCTCTAGTCAGGACTGATAAGTAACCTTCTTGAATACGACTTCGACTTTGAGGTTAGTAAACCGGTGGACTACACTCCTTGACCGAGTGATCTTTTCTGCGACTACGACCCTTTCTAACCTCCGTCCTTCTCTTCCCCTGCTGTCTCTTAGTTTACCAACGTGGTTGAACTACCTGTACTCAAACTCATTCGAGACCCTCAACCACTTCCTGTCCCTTTGGACCACAAAACGTCAGGTACCCCAACGTTTCTCAACCGGTACTGACTCACTGACTTGACTTGATTTGGCAATGGTACTATCAGTGGTGACAATAAGACGTATTATTTTTAGTCGGAAATGAAAAGTAAAATAAAATGGACATTTCAATATATTAATTTGATTCGTATCGTAGACCATAGTAAATAACATTCTAGTAGACTCTTCGAGACAATTCAAACCTCGATTATATAGTATAAAGATATTAATTTTAATATACTTTAACAGAAAAGTCCTACCGATTGGTTGTGTACTTTTCTACGAGTTGTAGTGAGTAATAATCTCTTTACGTTTAGTTTCGGTGTTACTCCATAGTGAAGTGTGGTCAGTCTTACAGACGTTAGGTTTTTAGACGTTCGTTATTTACGACCTCTCCCACACCTCTTTTCCCTTGGGAGAATGTGACAACCACCCTTACGTTTGATCATGTCGGTGATACCTCTTGTCACACCTCTAAGGAATTTCTTAACGTTTATCTTGACGGAATACTGGTTCGTTAGGGTGACGACCCGTATGTGTGACTCCTTTGGTCTTAACTTTCTCTGTGTACATGGGGTTACAAGTAGCGTCGTGACAAATATTATCGGTCCTGTACCTTTGGTGGATCTACAGGCAGTCTTCTACTTACCTATTCTTTCGACACCATGTATATGTGTTACCTCATAATGAGTCGGCAATTTTTCATATGTAAACTCAGTCAAGACTACCCTACCTACTTTGACCTCGACTAATATGTCTCACTTCATTCGGTCTTTCTTTTTGTGGTTATGTCATATGATTGTGTATATATACCTTAAATCTTTCTACCGTTACTACTGGGACATACGTTCTGTCGTTTTTTCTGTGTCTACACATATCACCTGAAAACCTGAGTCCCTCTCCCTCTCCCACCCTACTAAACCCTCTTACCGTAACTTTGTACATATGATAGTACGTTCTTAGCTTAGCGGTCAGATACAGGATACGTCCTATGTCGTACGAACCCCGACCACGTGCCACTACTGGGTCTCTCGACAATACCCCTCCCTCCACCCTCCCCCCCAAGTACAAACCCTTGCGTACATGTGGACACCACCTAAGTACAGTTACATACCGTTTTGGTTATGTCATAACATTTCATTTTATTTCATTTTTTTTTTTTTTATTTTTTCGTCTCTGTAATGAAACGGTTGTGTCCAGACGGATCAGTTTCGATAGAAAAAAGGTCATCAGTACATACCTACACTCTTTACCTGATATTTCTTTCGACTCACGGTTTCTTAACTACGAAAACTTGACACCACAACCTCTTCTGAGGACTCTCAGGGAACCTGACGTTCCTCTAGGTTGGTCAGGCAGGAATTCCTTTAGTCGGGACTTATAAGTAACCTTCCTGACTCCAACTTGACTTTAAGGGTATGAAACCGGTGGACTACACTTCTTGACGGAATAAACTTTTCTGGGTCTACGACTCTTTCTAACTCCCGTCCTCCTCTTCCCCTACTGTCTCCTAATTTACCAACCTACCGTAGTAACCGAGTTACCTGTACTCAAACTCATTCGAGGCCCTCAACCACTACCTGTCCCTTCGGACCGTACGACGTCAGACACCCAAGTGTTTCTCAGCCTGTGTTGACTGACTGACTTGACTTGACTTGACTGACTTGTTGAAAGTTCATATATTATGTCATGAAAATCAATAACAGTGACCCACCATATTATTCTCGAGGTCTTGAATAACTAGAATATTGATCCATAAGAATGAACAAGGGATTGTAGAATAAAGGTGGTGACAGACAGGGACTGTTGGTGGTAAGATAAAGAAGAAGTGGTAAGATAAAGATACTCAACTCGAAAAAATCCCAGGTGGACATTCGCTATAGTATCTCATAAACAGAAAGAGACAGAATAAACAAAGTGAATCTTACGAAAACTCCAGGTAAGTACGACAACGTTTTCCATCTTAGAGGAGGAAAAATACTGACTTATTTTAAACTACGTTTCTCGACAGAGTAAACTTTTCTGGGTCTACGACCCTTTCTAACTCCCGTCCTCTTCCCCTGCTGACTCCTACTCTACCAACATACCGTAGTGGTTGAGCTACCTGTACTCAAACCCAACTGAGGCCCTCAACCACTACCTGTCCCTCCGGACCGCACGACACCAAGTACCCCAATATCTCTCAGCCTGTCCTGACTCGTTGACTTGACTTGACTTATAAGGTAGTATATATATGGAATAGAAAAAAATAGGTAAGTAGACAATAACCTGTGTTCCATAAAAGGTACTGAATCGAAAACACTTAGTACGAAGATATTTGTACCCCACGGTTATATAGAAACTCTATCACTAAAATAAAGGAAGTCTACATATTGGTTTTCACCCTAACGACTAAGTAAAAGATCAAGACAAAAATTAAATAACTCTTTGGAAGTATCACGAAAGGTATCACCGACATGACTAAACGTAAAGATGGTTATCACCTAAGGGAGAGAGGTGTTCGAGTGAACAGACAATAGAACTATCATGGATAAGATTGTCTACACTCCAGTATAGAGTAAAACCACAAAGGAACGTGAAGGGACTACTAATCAATACAAACAACTCGTAGAAAAGTACATGGACAACTAATAAACACGCAGAAGAAACCCTTTTACAAATACGTCAAGGAGACGGTAAATTTTAAGTCTAAGGAAAAAAAAAGGGATAACTCAACATACTCAGAGAATGTATAAAACCTGTAATTGGAGAATAGTCTATATGTCAAACTTTTATAGAACAGGGTAATATATCCAACAGAAAAGTAAAAGAACTAACAAAGAACACGACAGTTCTTCGGATAATCAAACTACCGCAGACATCAAGAGTTTCTTGTTTCGTTTTGAAGGTTCATACGATAAGAACCTTGAAGATCTTACCTAAGTTTTCTAGAAATGTTGTGAAGAATAATATAAGGATATTCTAATAAGAACTTGTTTACACAAAAGGGAAGAAAGGTTTCCCTACTGTACCTTAAATTACTTACTTACGGTAAATGAAGTAATAGTCTGGTAATTGAAGTAGAAGGTTTGGATAGAGTTCAAAAAACACTACATACAGAACCATGAAAGTCAATCTTCATTACAAATTTATATATGTCGTAATTTTTGCCTCTTCCGTTACCGTGGGGTGAGGTCATGAGAACGGACCTTTTAGGGTACCTGCGTCCTCGGACCGTCCGACGTCAGGTCCCCCAGCGATTCTCAACCTGATCTGACTTGCTGAAGTGAAAGTGAAAAGTGAAAGTACGTAACCTCTTCCTTTACCGTTGGGTGAGGTCACAAGAACGGACCTCTTAGGGTCCCTACCCCCTCGGAATACCCGACGGTAGATACCCCAGCGTGTCTCAGCCTGTGCTGACTTCGCTGAATCGTTGTAATTTTTTCACGATACCTATGACTTTTTCTATAGATTTCGATACAGACTGTGTTTTTCTTGTCAGAAAAAACATTCTTTTTGTGAAAGTTGAGGGTAAAAAGAAAACAGAAAAGATGATTCTTCTTACTAGAAATGGAACTGTTCTTATCGCATCTGTCCAATACTCTCTTTATTACATGTTCTGGAGTCATTGTCTCTATTAAACTTAACAAAAGTCTCCTTATAGAAGAGGGGTCTATTAAATGGAAGCTATACTATTTTCTTAAGTTCCACAATAACCCATGAGTAACAAATTAGTATATAACATAGAATACTTATCCTACGACAAAGATTTCAGAATAGTACAGTAAGTAATTTTAGGAAGTTTACAAAAATAAGAACGTATATTCCAAAAAAAAAAAAAAATGATAGAAGAAGGAAAAATAAAGAGATTGAAGTAAAAGACAGTGAGAGGTAAAAGAAATTCCAGTTTCGGAAGGAGGTGTCACAAATTACTTATGACATTAACACCATTAAAAATATCATACAAAAAACAAACCAAATAAACAAGAAGAGGTTATTCAGAAAATATCATCAGTGAGGACAAAGGAGATCCGTATTATCTCTCCGACACATAAGGTCTTAGTGCATCTAGATCCAAGGTCAGGACCGAAAAGGAAAATGATCGAACAGTTTCTACTAATCGGTTCAACCCAAAAAACACACACCTCTCTTCTCCCTCTCTGCCTACCTTATCGATATGTCGGTCACTGATTAATTAAAAAAAAATCGAGACGGTTATATATACTAACCATATATATATACTCCATACTAAGATACTGATAACTAATACCCAACAGTAACCCTCATAATAGTGAAAGAGACTCCACAAATTCTTCAGTTCACGGAAGAGATACAAAAGGAAGAAAAATGAACAATCTAATTTTACTAACACGTAGACATTTAATACCTTTCTCGAAACCCCAGACTTAGGAACGTACCTCTCGACGAACTACTGGTCCTTAGGAAGTAGAGTCTGACAGTAAGTCAACTCTTCACTGAATATAAATAAAGAACAAACATGTAATAATACTTAATAACACACAACCAAAGATATTTCTACTGGCGGTTATTAAAGAAATGAGCACCATGTGTAAACATTGACGAGTAAAGTGTTACATCCCGAATAAACTGGAGAAAAATTAAGACATGAGTAAAACTGACCGAAACTGTTAATCTTACGTCGTCTTCAAGATCGAGTCCGTTCTCCGAGTATCGTAAAAATGAAGGTCGAAGAACCTTGGGTCGGTGTAATGACACTCTTTGAATACGGTGTGTCTCTTCTTGACTCCGGAAGACTAACCATCAAGATTGGAGACCCGGTCCGTTAAAAGGTCGTACACTTCCTCGACCTAGTCAGTTCTGGTCGGTTCTGGAGTCTGTTACCGTCTGGACCATCACTAGTACCCCTCTTCCTCTTGAGTGGTCAGTAGAGTGTCTTCGTACTCTTTTATATTTCGCCAACAATGTACGTGGTTTCTGGAAAACTCACGTAAAAGTCGTGACTCGTGACGAGATCATCCTGTGAACGAATCACTGTAACCATGTTAATGAATTGACGGGAATCGAAGATCAAGTAGTAAACATTTTACCCTCTTTTTCGGTTGACTTTAGTATGTCAACACTGCGTTATTCCGTCACTACCTCTCAAGAAATAAATCACTGACCGTATACCATCTGTTAGTTAGATTCGAATGAACTCATTCGCAATTAGAAACGATTTAAGATTTCTCGACAGGTCACTCTTTCTTTTGGTAGGTGAAGTAAACATTAGTCTTTTATATTTAAATGCACTACCTTATTGTAGAGTTGAGACGTGAAATAACGGAACTTTCATCTGAGTGTAAAACAATAACGTAAAACTCAAAGAAGTCGGTCGAGGAAAAAGTAGAAACGTAAGTATAGTTGTATAAAAGAAGATACTTGAAGGGTGAGATCAAAATATATTGTGTAGATAAGAACATAGAATCACTCTTGTGATTCTTCTATCAGAGGATAATTAAGAAATCGAACGTCAACAAAAAAAAACCTACGTAAGAGGAAAAGATATCTCACTCCTTAATATGTGTCTAGAGTATTATTAACAGAATAAATAATTAAGTTCTTTGTCACACTTGAGTGACATACGACCTGTGATTAATCTAAACTAAAAAGAGACGTGTGTAAAACAGAGAGTGATAGGTAGTGAAGATAAAAAATCTAGTTCCTTTTAATATCATTTTTATATTAAATGTTCTTTAATGACGGGTACCGAGTGTAGACCGAGTGTAGACAAAAACAGTTAATTCAAAATAGTCTTATATCTTACAAGTAAACAAATGTATATTGAAATTCACATTAAACTTATATATATCGTTACTCGAAGGATGGCGTGGGGAGGGGGCTGTTTAACTTTTTTTAATCATTTGTTTTACCACGTCCTTCTTTTTACGTCGAACATTTTATGAGGTGAAACGAGGAAAAGAGGTAACTGGTAATGTGTAGTGAGGAGGGTACTGACTTTATTTGAAAATACTATAATGTACGGTTTATGGAACATAAAAGAAAGTTATAAAATACTTGTATGATTTAAAAAAAGGTTGAATTAAAAAATAATCGAACGTATTTGAACAAGAGTGACAAGTCAACTATACAAGAAGATAAATATTTTAACAAACGGATAGAATACAACTTACTTTGTCTATTACTAAGTAGGATAATTTTATTCACCCTGATAAAAATAAATCATCGAAAAATGAACCACCGTTCCGAAAGTCGTTTTTTAATTTCAATCACTCCCCACTCTTATAAAGTAATTTGAGTATCTGAGACCTCAGTTTAAAGATCCAATTTTAGAGTCCGACATTTAAGTCTTTAACATAAAAAAACCTAGTTCAATCAATAGAAAATAGGTGAAGTCAATAAAAGAAACATTTTCTACCTGTTATAGAGTATCTCAACACTGTTTGCTCTAGTATGTGCATTTCACACTCTCTATGAGTCCCAAGTTACTGACTGAATTTGAGTGTTTTTATAAATCATAGTCTTGAACCTTTTTTACACCCAGAAAGTAAACTTTTCAGATTAACATTTACAATTAATAGTATCATTCTCCCTTTTATCATTTCTTATACCGTGAAAGTTATAAAATCTAATTTATGCTTGGATCTGAAAATGAGCTCTATGTATAGAGGTACTGTAAATTTTTTACAAAAATAAATGAAGGAAAAGAACACTCTACCTAACGGTTAGATAGAGAAAACTTCCCTATTTCACCGGTCAAAGAATGACAAAAAGGATGTTGGAAAAAAAGGAGGGAGAAAGTTGAGGTAGGGAACAAGGGACAACGAACTCACCATTCCGTACTGTAATTATCTTCCATACCCAAGATCAAAATTCTCTCTTCGTAGTACTCGGTCATATGTAATAAAACCTTCCCTTTTCACTGACTTTTTGATTCTTTTAAGTGAAACATATCTTATATGAAACTCACCCTTATCCTCTTTTTAGAAGATTTAAGTTAATACATTGAACCAAATATAAGTCGGTTAAGATGAAATCGAGATCTTCCTCATAATGCTCTCTAATCTTATATCCGTCCGGGATGAAACGTCACGAGGTTATACGTATTAAAAGTCAAAAGTGTCAGATCAATTTATCATATTATACTGAATTTAAAGTCAACGACACCGTATAAAACACATTGACGTATTTCACATTTGAATGACGATTGGGAAACCAGGTGTTTAGTAACCATTTATTGGTGTCAGTAGTACGAGTCACTGGTTAGTACAGTGAAAGTCTCAGACAACCGCTGATCGATGACACGTAGTCAATAAACCAAGTATATGGTTCTCGTTTCGTCATGGGATATGTCGTCACAAGTACACATTAACATAACGGAGGGAGGCACTAGTTAGATACACTGTAAAGTGTTTCTGTCTATCCTTCTTCTCGTTTGTCGGTTGTCACTACTTTCAGGTCTCCTCTTTGTTTTTCACTACTACAACACTCCCATTAAACGTAACTTTTGTGCACCTCAATATGTTCCCGATCGAACTTACACCTTTGGGACTGTGAGGGTGGTAAACTCTCTCTGCGATCGACACGTCAGTCTCCTTGAACCACTACCTCTAGAATGTTGTGTCCACTGCTTTCGCCGGTACTGCTTTTCCTACTTCTACTGAACCTCCTTCACTACGACCCCGTTTTTGAAGTGCAATCTCCTTCAAAACCTTTAGACAGTACTGTATTTTCGTGTCTCCTTTTTTACAACTTTCAATTAAGTGTGAATCCTTCCCCATACGGTTAAGTAGTTCCGTCTCTTCTCTACTAGTACGGATATGACACTTAATACCATACTACTCTTCTTTCTTTACCTTCAAGTTTGATGGAAACTCTTTAAAAACAAAGACAACAAAGGTCAATATCACGTAATTTATTTATAATGAAAACGATGAAAAGTAAAAGTATATGTAAATACTGGTTGTCTTTAAATTTTTAGTACCTTTTAATATTAAAAGGGGTGACTTATCATTCTAGTGTACCGTACCCAAGTCGAACGCGTCAATAAAGACGCCAGGTATGATGGAACGTCTTTCTCCCGATATGTGGATTTTACTCCCTCTCGTTTGTAAGGTGTAAAGGTAGAACTTTCTGTCGTGAAAGACCGATTCTCTCATTCTACAAATGGGATATCAAATTCTGAGTTAGAAGTGTCAGTACCTCAGTGACTAACAGGTATCTCATAAACTTATGTTTAATCTTTCTTTCTTTTAACGGGAGTTGACACTACGATCTTCCCGAAGGCTCCACTACGATCACCACTTATTGGACGGACGGTTGCATCCCCCGTACTCTCTGTGCCCAAGCTCGGCACCTAACCCTTCTAGGGGGCCTCCTCCCGTACCGTTGGGTGAGGTCATAAGAACTGACCTCTTAGGGTCCCTGTCTCCTCAGACCGTCCGATGTCAGGTATCCCAGTAAAGTGTCTCAACCTGTGTCGATTTCGTTGAATCGTACGTCAGTATAGGGAAATCTATACCGTGATGACACATGATGTGACGTACCACTACATACCCACAGAGACCAAAGTCTCTTAGAGTCAAGTCCACTGTTTCTATTGCTGTGTGCCCGACCTAGTACCCGTGACTCCTCTCTCGAGAGTAATGATAGTCTCGTCCGTCCTTTTAGAAGTTCCACTTGTGCCACACCTAGTCACACCACTTCGGATTTTTGGTCCTGACCTTACTCCGTCTACCTATGTTTAATACTTTTACGACTCAGTCTAGAATAGAAGTACGTTTAAAAACAATGAGTAGTGTCAATAAACGCAATTAATAGAAATTTTCATAACGTTTTTTACAATAAATCAAACTAATGTCTTCAAAAAAAAAAAAAAAAAAAAACATGGAAGGGGATTTAAAAGAAGAGANAAGGGGATTTAAAAAAAGAGACCACTCTCAAAGTGAATGAAGGGAATAACATAAGGAGTTGTATCTTTAAATACGCCGTCGGACTATGGACGTTGACGACTAAACGACACTTTTTCGTTCCCTTTCTTCTGCCGGTCTTAAAATCCATGCCCTTCTTCTGTAAAGAGTAGCAAAAAGGATTGTACGAAACAATGAGACTTAAATTTTATGTCCGTCGTAAGTATCAAGTCAAAAACGATGTTCACTGTCCTTTGAAATTATCGGAGACTCATAGACAGTCTTACATTCGTAAACTGATATTAAAATACTGTTCGATTTACTCTGAAAGACGACATAAATCTTTAAGTCTACATAGAACTGTGGGTCCATCTCAACGACCTGAATCGTTTACTTTGGTACTCTATCGTTCAATTTAAACTTAAAGCTATTTATTGTCTATGAAAGAATCATATTCGTAGAAGGTATTCTATAAATATTTGAATAGAGTTTTTATTAATGGAAATACTTTAAGTTTTAATTAACTCACAAGACATAAAATAGACTATTGGGATACGGAGTACGTGAACGTTACCGAACCCCTTCCAATTAAGGGTAGAAAATGGAATCGACAATAAGACGTTACATGTTCGGAGTTGTACAATTACTTGTAGGGTAATGACGAAACTTACTTCACCAAAGTGTTTGTCATGTAAAATTTTTTACGAATGAGACTTATTTTATAGAAGATAATCCGTACGAAGAGAAAAAGACAGGAAAATTACAACATTAAAGAAAGGAAGGAACCGGAAAATCGAGTAGTTCTAATCCGATTATCCCCAGTCGGAAACAGAAAAGTAGAATATGGAATCTGTCCATTCTTGTCTTTCCTTTAATGATTGAGCTATGGTTTTATACTTAAGCCCGTAGGTCTAACGTAGAATCACAACGAATAAGGGAACACACATTATATAATTTCATGAATTAAAGTTCGTTGAAAGGGAAGGATCGGGTATTGACTATGACTAAGTGACACACAAAACTTCAATACCATCCAATAGATAGACAGTAGATAGTGACATAGATCGATCAATAGTTAGTATAACGTATAAATATCATACTAATTAACCTACCGATTTTCAATTAAGTCATAAGTCACCATTTCAATCCTTTTAACAGAGACGATTAGTATTATTAAATAAATAAATAAAAATTTGTTAATTAATTAAATCAATAAAAATAAAATGAAATGTTATAACACAACCAAAACGGTATGTGACTGTACTTAGACGGTGCCCACATGTACTCAAGGGTTGGAACTTGGGGGGAGGGTGGAGAGAGGGGTATAGTAGACAGACCCAGTAGGGTCACGTGGTCGGGGTTCGTAGGACATAGGACATAGCTTGGATCTGACCGTTAAGTAAAGAACGTACTATCACATGTACAAAGTTACGGTAAGAGGGTTTAGTAGGGTGGGAGAGGGAGAGGGTGTCTCAGGTTTTCAGACAAGATATGTAGACACAGAGAAAACGACAGAACGTATGTCCCAATAGTAATGGTAGAAAGATTTAAGGTATATATACACAATCATATGACGTAACCACAAAAAGAAAGGCCGAATGAAGTGAGACATATTAGGCGAGGTCAAAGTAGGTGACGTAATCTTGTCTAAGTTTACCGACTCATTATCATTAAATTTGAAAGACAAATCTAGTCCCTTTAGAGTAATACGATATAAAAAGTGAGAAGTAAAACCTAAACTTCATCAAACAAATAAAGAAAACAAAAGTTTAAAAGGATTAGGAAAGAATTACGATCCCGATTGTGTTCCGTGTCACTACTTAAACCCCTTTGGACAGAACTACAGTAGGGAGGAGAGTCCCCAGTACAGCTGTTTGACGGTCCGTGTAGAGGACGGTCCGTCCTTTGAGTACGGTGAAGATCAGATGGACTCTCATAAGAACGATAAATTTATGTCTTGTAACCTTTATTGGTCAGAAGACAAGACGAGCAAAAGACACAATAAATTTAATGTCTTTCTTTTCGGTGAGAAGGACGAGGAGATACCTAAATAAAGTATCGGACCTGAGGTATAAGAATTCCGAGTACTTCAGTAACCAATTTAGACAACCTGACTCTTGAACAGATCGTCCCTAGTCTCGTCTACGTATTACAAAATTTTGGACCCCTGGGGAGTTCGTAGAACTGTTGTGCGGACCGTGTAACAGTACGATTTACGATACCTTCGTTAGTATTTAGGAAACCAAAATTTCGCAAACATAATAACATCCTCTCTCTTTGTATGTGTTTACTAAACTAAGATTACACTAAATTATGAGCACAAGACGTGTCTCTTAGTACACTTGATCTCAGTAAAGAAAAAAAGTTCGTTCTGTCCTTTCTTCAATCACAGTAGCGTTTGGTCATCACACCAATGTCCAAGTGTGACATGACAATTCACTGAAAGTAGAATATTTTACAACAGACATTGTGATTTGTAATAGGTGTCTCTTGTAACTAAAACTTTAGTTTAACTAAAACGTCTATTTATGGTTCTACTACCCCCTTTAAAAGAAGACTTACATGTTGATTTTATGGAAAAGTTGGAACTGGTAAAAGTTATCAGCCCATACTTTTTCTCTCGAGATTGATTCTTCTCCAATCAACATTCTAGTTAATTTGGACAGTCCTTTATGAATTCAAACTGTCCAAAGGGTCGTCAACGTATCAAACCCTCGGTTCGTCTTTACAGGGTGATTCGATTTGTGATTCCTGGACAGTGATAAGTTATTGACAAAGAGACAGTCGTCATTTTCATTTACTCGAAAACTCCCACTGACAAGGTCTAAGAACTTGAAGGAATGACGGTCTTGATAGATTACATCTATAAAAAATAGAAAAACTTTTCGTGAAAGATAAAAAGAATCGTCTTGGGACCCTTTAAAAATTTTTGTAAAAAAAAAAGTTTTTCACTCTTTTTCTACAGTCTTCTTTATACTGTAGACTTCGGAATACCAGTATTTCATAAACTACCGTACTTTCTTTTTTAGGACTTTAGATTGAATTTCCTTTCTGACTCGGGATCTTATTCCCGACAGAAGTGTCAGGGGTGTCCACATTAAATTGAGGATATACTTAGACTGAAACTTCGGGACCCCGATACTGCCATTTGAAATAGTAGTTATTTAGTCCGAGGTGAAGTGACAACGATTGAAAAGAACTTCAACCTCGGATTTCCGCACACTCTTCTGACAGAAGAAAAACTCACATCCGTCAAGTTAAACTAAGTTCTTTATAAACAACTAATGAGGACACATGACAAATGTCATTAACCTCACCACCTAAAACTCTTTTTAAACCGATTAAGTCTCGAGAAATTAAGTGTGAAGAGTCTAGTTTAGATACTGTTGTGGGTCCCCTAAGTACTCAACACGATTTATTCCCAACACACGAACTTTTACAGTCATAGTCTATACTAAATAATACTTAATAAACCGTATTAGTCACTCTCCGTGTACGTGTCTCTGTGTGTATCATGTAAAATCAAAAACCTAGTCAATTATAAACATCGTGAGATTGGTCCTTATAAGAGGTTCGGTCCTTTTAAGAGGTTCGGTCCGAAGTCGTTATGTACTTGGTACTTGAAGGACTCCAAGTTCGACCAAGATCTTTTCCGTCTCCTTGGTCTCTAGTTTAACGCTTGTAGACGACCTAGTACCTTTTTCGTTCTCTCAAGGTCTTTTTGTAGATAAAGACGAAATAACTGATACGGTTTCGGAAACTGACACACCTAGTGTTAGTTGACACCCTTTAAGACTTTCTCTACCCTTATGGTCTAGTGGACTGGACGGAGGTCTCTTTAGACATACGTCCAGTCCTTCGTTGTCAGTCTTGACCTGTACCTTGTTGTCTGACCAAGGTTTATCCTTTTCCTCATACAGTTCCGACACATAACAGTGGAATGAATAAATTTAAGATACGTCTCATGCAGTACTCTTTACGACCTGACCTTCTTTATATTCGACCTTAGTTCTAACGACCCTCTTTAGAGTTATTGGAGTCTATACGTCTACTGTGGTGGGAATACCGTCTTTCACTTCTACTTGATTTTTCGGAGAACTACTTTCACTTTCTCCTCTCACTTTTTCAACCGAATTTCGAGTTGTAAGTCTTTTGCTTCTAGTACCGTAGACCAGGGTAGTGAAGTACCCTTTATCTACCCCTTTGTCCCCTTTGTCACAGTCTGAAATAAAAAGACCCGAGGTTTTAGTGACGTCTACCACTGACGTCGGTACTTTAATTTTCTGCGAATGAGGAACCTTCTTTTTAATACTGGTTGGATCTATCGTATAAGTTTTCGTCTCTGTAATGAAACGGCTGATTCCAGGCAGATCAGTTCCGATACCCATAAAAGACACCAGTATATACCTACACTCTCAACCTGACACTTCTTTCGACTCGTGGCTTCTTAACTACGAAAACTTGACACCACAACCTCTTCTGAGAACTCTCAGGGAACCTGACGTTCCTCTAGGTTGGTCAGGTAAGACTTCCTCTAGTCGGGACCCTACAGAAACCTTCCTTACTACGATTTGGACTTTGAGGTCATGAACCGGTAGAGTACATTTCTCAACTGAGTAACCTTTTCTGAGACTACGACCCTCCCTAACCCCCGTCCTCCTCTTCCCCTACTGTCTCCTACTCTACCGACCTACCGTATTGACTGAGCTACTTGCACTCAGACACACTTGAGACCCTCAACCACTACCTGTCGGACCGCACGACGCTAAGTACCCCAGCGTTTCTCAACCTGTGCTGACTCACTGACTTGACTGGACTTGGTCCTTATACCTGAAGATTCCACCAGTCACCATTTCTTAGACAGTTCGTACTCTGTATACAAACTAGGGACCCAGTCCTTCTACCGTTTGACCTCTTCCTTTACCGTTGGTTGAAGTCATAAGAACGGACTCTTTAAGGTACCTGTCTCCTTGGACACCCTATGTCAAGTACCCCAACGTTCAACCTGTACTGAATTACTGATTTGTTGTTGTTGATCCATATATGGAAGGTCTTTACGAACAAACTGGAAAATTTTTCATTAATTTCGGGTCAGAGATCTCCACCGACCATTTTCACACGACCCATCGAAGGAAGTAAAAGACTACTTAGGATGTTTCAATTTTCTAACGTATCACCTACAACCACTTGTTAAGTTAAGTTTAACCCCTTTGTTAAGAACAAATTCTGTATACCTAACCGACCTTTATTAAAAAAAACCGAGATAACTTCATCTGAACTGTGTATAGGAATACACTCAAATTCCATATGTCACACAACTAAGACTATGTGAACATATAATGAAATAGGGGTGACGTCACAGTCGGTTGTGGAGGTAGTATAGTGTATTAATAGTAAAGAAAAAGTACCACTCTTACAGATTCTAGAAGAGAGAATCGTTGAAAACTCATAAATTATACCATAACTATTGATAGTGGTGTTATGTCATGACACGTAATCTAGCTGTCTTAAATAAGTGAAATATTGTCCTTCGAACATGAGAGACTTGTCGTAGAGAGGTAAAAGGGACGAGACTTTGGGGATCATCAGTGGCAAAATGACAAAGATTCTCCGAAAAATAAAAATTAATAAAAATTAAAAAATAACTCCATATCAACTAAATGAACAATAAACTAAATGTTACATAAGTAAAGACCACATATCATTCAACTATATATATATATATATATATATATATATGTGATTGTGTAACATTGTACATATACATATATAGATATATACCAAATATATATATATGTAAATATATACACACATATATATACATATATCAAATACTAAAGGTGATACCAAATAATGTCCTATAATTTCATAGTCATTAAGGGGACGGAACAATAAATAGGTCAAAAATAGATCACCAAACATGAGTCAGTCAGTCAAGTCAGCGAGTCAGTAGAGGTTGAGAAACGTCGGGGTACCTGACTTCTTGTGATCCGAAAGGACAGGTAATGGTCAAGGACCTTAAACGAGTTTGATTACAGGTAGTTTAGTCACTACGGTAAGTTGGTAGAGCAGGAGACAGTAGAGGAAGAGGAGGACGGAAGTTAGAAAGGGTCGTAGTCCCAGAAAAGGTTTCTCAGGTAAGAAACGTAGTCCTCCGGTTTCTTAACCTCAAAGTCGAAGTTGTAGTCAGCAAGGTTACTTATAAGTCCTAACTAAAGGAAATCTTAACTTGAGGAACGTCAGGTTCCCTGAGAGTTCTCAGAAGAGGTTATGGTGTCAAGTTTTCGTAATTAAGAAACCGCGAGTCGAAAGAAATATCAGGTTGAGAGTGTAAGTATGTTTCGAAGACCTTTTTGGTAGTAAAACTGATCTACCTGAATCAACCGTTTCATTACAGAGACGTTAAAGTATACGACAGATCCAATTAGTATCGAAAAGAAGGTTCCTCGTTCGTAAAAAATTAAAATACCGACGTCGTGGTAGACGTCACTAAAACCTCGGGTTCTTATATTTCAGACAGTGGCAAAGGTAACAAAGGGGTAGATAAACGGTACTTCATTACCCTGGCCTATGGTACTAGAATCAAAAAACTTACAACTCAAAATTTGGTCGAAAAAGTGAGAGGAGAAAGTGAAAGTAGTTCTCCGAGAAATCAAGGACACAGTAGACACATAGACTCCAATAACTATAAGAGGACCGTTAGAACTAAGGTCGAACACGAAGAAACCTTTTTACATATAAGTTAAAGAGACGGGTAAAATTTCAGTCTAACAAAAACGATAACTCAACATACTCAAGGAATATGTAAAACCTACAATTGAGGAATAGTCTATCTACTAAACACTTGTAAAGAGAGTAAGACATCCAACGAAACACTAAAACCACTAACAGAGAAAACAACAAGTCCTCGTAAAATCAAACTACATTAGGGTCTATAAATTATAAACGAAAACAACAAACAAGAAAACCACAGGATGGTCGTTTTCGTAACGGTTTTAGTTACAATTCCTCTAAAAAAAAAAGATAAAAGTAGATCCTTAAAATACAAAGTCCGAAATACACATTTCAGAAATTAGGTACAGTTTAATTGAAAGCAATTACCATAACTATATTCCTAGATTAAAGTAAAAATACGTATACCAAAAGATAAAAGAGTCGTGTGAATAACTTCCAATAAAAACTAGGAAACAGTTTATAATCAGTCAGTATATACACCCCCTAATAAAGAACTCAGAATTAAGAGAAGGTGACCAGATACACACATAAAAAACGACCATAGTATGACAAAACCAATAATATCGAAACATCATAACAGACTTCAGTCCTACACACTGCGAAGACCGAAACAAGGAAAAAGAGTTTTAATAAAACCAATAAGTCCCAATAAACACCAAGGTAAGTTTAAAGTTATGACTAAAAGGAAAAACACACTTTTTAAGGTAACTTTAAAACTGTCCTCATAAAATTCCGTACGAAGGGGAACACACTTGTTCTACATTCTAAGATCACTCCAACTGTCAGGACGAACTATAACAACACCCCAATCCTAAGGGTAGTCAAGACACCGTCGACTTACACCTCTTAAAACGACAAAATAAGATGGATGGGATAATCGACTTAGGATGACGACCCTTTAATATGGTATATGAAACTTATTTGAATAATCCGTTTCACTCCAGATACATGGAGGTCCAGTCTCTTATTTTTCTGAACTAGACCAAACATTTTGACCAAGTACTGAGATACACACTTACCTATACAATGACAAAAACGGTGAGACATACACAAGAGTAGGACACGAACATTATAAAACCCTCTCTTTGTGTCCTCGGGAGGACTTACTCCACTTGATAAACACAACCACTGGTTGTTATGAATTTTTTGTTAACACTATAAGTACTTACCAAAAACCACTCGAGGGTAGTCACATAAACGACACAGTTGTTTATGAATTATCTCAAAAGAGGAAAGCATTGTGACCTCCCCCTTCCTGAAGCGATTAATCTTTCTACTGACTTCTTATACTACACCAAATAGAGATTAATAAAAAAAGAAATGGAAATCCACTCTGAAGATTTTCCATAAACCACAAACTTCTTAAAAGTTTTCTTAAGAGGAAAATACGAAGTAGATGGTACTGTAGAAAAAAAAAAAAAAAGGGGACCCTCGTTACAGTCTTTTCCCATAAAACTTTCTTTTAAGACAACGACACTAATTTTCTTTTAAGTGTTGCATATTTCCGTCAAAATACACCTTCTTCGGATCACGACTTTCATTCCAGTCCGTTTCTGACCCTTTATCTAAATGGGTTTGGATGACAATTCACTTCAGCGAGTCAGTACAGGCTGAGAAACAATGGGGTACCTGACATCGGGTGATGAGAGGAGGCAGGTACCCTAAAAGGTCCGTTCCCATGACCTCACCTAACGGTAAAAGAAGAGGTCTCTTAGAAGGACTGGGTCCCTAGTTTGGGTCCAGAGGGCGTGACATCCGTCTACGAAAATGGCAGACTCAGTGGTCCCTTCAGGTTTTTTGGATGCAATTCCTGTACAATTTTATACAAAAGGTGTGTTAAGAGACCTAAATTTACATGTACCATCTGTAAACAAACCACTGTTTTATTTTACTACAAAACGTCTGAAGTGTACTTTTAGTCTTGTAAAACGAACATCAAGAAGATTCCAATTATGATACACGACACGAATCAACGAGTTAACACAGACTGAGGAACTCTGGGGTACCACTCCGGGTGTTCCGAGGAAACAGGTACCCCTAAGAGGTCCGTCCTTATGACCTCACCCGACAGTATGGTAGGAGGTACCCTAGAAGGGTTGGGTCCCTAACTTGGATCCAGATGACGCAACGTCCGTCTAAGAAATGACAGACTCAGGGTCGCTTCGGGACCAATTATGATATCCTTACGATTTGTCTAGTTCTTTTCGTCGGAATAATTCATTACTTCTGACT
This sequence comes from Capra ibex, assembly GCA_006410555.1. NCBI lineage: Eukaryota > Metazoa > Chordata > Mammalia > Artiodactyla > Bovidae > Capra > Capra ibex. The sequence goes on along the minus strand of SJYO01037955.1, from coordinate 45,722,710 downwards.
TTTCCCTTCTCTTCTTTTAATGAACAAACTTTATATCGACAGAAAAGTATTGGAAAACGAATATCAAACTCAACCTCGAGAGACTCAAAGGTCCTTTACTTTACTAAACGGAACGTTGTAAGAGAAGGGAACGAACTCATACGACCAGTACGAGAACATTCTTTACTGAATAGCGCACACGAAAGGGAAGAACATCTTTTACTTGAAATAATCGTAGATTTCAAACGTATATTGTGTAAACGTTGGTGAAATAAACAACCTTCGTCCATTATTTTTACTCTATAGGAAATTGTTTTACTATAAGACTGTCAGTATTTTTACTTCATACCTTAGTTAGTCAGGTGAATCCGCTTCCGGTGGACTGTTTACTTTTCTCACTTTTATCGTATTTTATGTTACAGTTTCAAAAAGTTCATTATTATACGTTTTCATCCCTCTTTTCTTGTCAAGAAAAATGACATTACATGGGATACTCCTCGGGTCTAAAACATACTGATCAAACCTATACTGATTGCTTTTGGTTATCAACCATACACGAATCGAACGAAACTTTTAAAAAATTGTTTAACTCTGAGTTCCTTTATAATTAAGATGTTCCTGGTAGCACTTTCACCCTATTGACCAAAAACAAGAAATTTACCATATTTAAATTTATTTAAGATTTTAGAGTCCTATTTTCTAACGATCTGATTATTTTACAACCAATTTATTATGTAGCTATAGTTTATTCACCTAGACTGAAGATAGTAAAAAAGGATTAATTACAGTGTAAATAGAATTTTTTTAAAAAAAACCTTCTATTAACGAAATATTGACACACAACCAAAGACGGTATGTAGTAGTACTTAGTCGGTGTCCACATGTGTACAGGTGAGGGAGGACTTGGAGGGGGTCAGAGGAATGGGTAGGGTGGGGAGATACAACCGTATCTCGCGATCTAACTTGAGGGCCACAGTGTGTCGTTTAAGGGCGAACGATAAATAAAATGTATACCATTACACATACAAAGGTTTAATAAGAGAGTTGAGTAGTGTGAGAAAGGAAGGGCGTGACACAGGTGTTCAGACAAAAGATACAGACGTAGAGGTAACGATGGGACGTTTATATTAGTAGTCATGGTAGAAAAATCTAAGGTATGTGTACGTAATAATATATTATAAACAGAAAGATTGGATGAAGTGGTACATATTATCAGAGATCCAATAGAAAGGAAATCCTAGTACGTTAAATAGAAATTTAACTTAAACACCCTTCAACATTCATCTTTTATAATATGTAAAAAAAGTACGTTGGGAAAGTAGTTTACAAAAGTAAAGGTTAAAAACGATTACTTTTCCATTACTGTTCCGACAAGTTCTTTATCAACGAGTGAGTATTTACTTAAAAAAATTTTGGGTCTTACCCGTTATAGACTTCCAGTCAACGAGTTCCACTTTGTCAACGAGTATGAAGTATCTAAAAACATTACGGAACACTCTTCTAACACTACGTTTGTCAAAATAAATAAGAAATATCAAAGAGATGACAAAACGGAGACCCAGTGGAGGATATAAAAGGTCAACTTGGGACTCCACTTTAATAATTAAATTTTTTGTTGTAGTAATTTTGTATTACCCTTCAGTCATGGTATTTACGGAGTCTGATACTGGTAGTTTTGATTAATGTGTACTAAAAATAAAACCAAAAGTAATGAAAGATTATGATTTGTTATAGTAACTGTCAAAAATTCATGTACTCAATTTTACTCCACTAAATACATCTTAATAACTTAAAATGTTGATTTTCTAAAAGAGAAATAGACAAAGTTGAAGTAGTGTCCACTCTTTAACTTTCAGGACATCTAACTTACTGTACTGACACCAATGTGTCCAGGACCTGGAAATCTGATAACGAAGAAAGGGATTACAATACAAGTTAATCGAAGAACACAGGACCCTCGGGTGTTCGGGAAACTGATGAAACCACCGACCGACGAGGATAAAGAGGTAGACACACCTGTAGACAAGATGTACTAGACACGAGGAAGGCTCCCGAGTCTTAGGAATAAAAGGTAGACTGAGTGATAGAGATTCGACCGGTTAGGTGGGTGAACGAGTTTCCCGACTCAGGATTCTTAGTGAACCGAGCCCCCTGTCGTCTTCCAAACGTCACCGTCACTAAAGACGACCATGACGATTAATAAGAAACGGGGTACTGAGTACGTATGTACTTATGCGTAATCAAGATGATAAATTGATAAATTTTTACCAAAAACTTGTTACTAGATTTTACCACATACAAAAACGATCAAAGTTATTTTCCCCCACGAAGGTATAAGTAATAAACTATGTAACTACATTAATGTAACTTTCTTAAGTTTTGTTCCGTATTTAGGTTTAGAATTAAAACCATCTCAAACTAGTTTGTATATTAAACTTTTACTTTTAATTGATCTCTCTAAAAATTAATTCTTTAAAAAAAACGGAGTCTACAATACTACTTAAAAATTAGAAATAGGAGAATCCTTTACCTCTTTTACGTTCGAAAACTTTCTTGTCCTCGTATATAGACTCAATAGTATAAAATAAAAGAAATCGAAAAATAAAAATAACGTCCCTTTCTCGTTAGGTTTTAATACGAGTAAATTGGTATCTATCTTTCGTAATTTCTGGATAATAAAAATATGAAGAGAGAAAAAGAAAAACCACATGAAAGGAAAGGTCTAAAACTATAATCTCATACGGTCGAAGTACTCTGTTTAAACATATAGGAGAGGAGACATTATGGAATTACTCCCCTTGTGTCTATTCTTACTTGTTAGGTCAAAGGTCACCGATATAGATGAAATTTAATTACATAATATTACAATGTACATAGGGAACGTTAAGTTTAGGTAATCTGAGGTTCAACCCTATTACTCTTAGGGTCATCATTCAAATCTATTGTTCCTGGTAGTACTTAATAGACTTAGGATTTAAATCCTAAATCCTAAATCCTATAAGTATAGGATTTAAAACCTACGATTCATTATTCTTAAACCTTTACATCCATCCGGAGAGAAGGTTTCTCTGAATACAATGGTTAAAATAGACTTAGATAAAATTCAAAACAACTCACTCTTAAAATCATCCTTCATAATGGACATAAAAACTCAGACATTCGAAGTCAAGTTAAGTCAAGTCAGCGAGTCAACACAGGTTGAGAAACGCTGGGGTACTTAGCGTCGTGCGGTCCGGAGGGACAGGTAGTAGTTAAGGGCCTCAAGTGAGTTTGAGTTCAGGTATCTCAACCACTACGGTAGGTCAGAATCTGGAATAATAATAGGGATAAAACGTCTGATTTTTGTTTGTTTTTTTGATTCTACCTCTTCTAACTCCTTTCAGATTCTAGTGTGTCGATTCTTTACAGTCTCGATCCAGACCTTTAGATGGACGTCTCGGGAACAAGGATTAACGATATAATAAGATGTTTTACTAAGATGTCTCGGATGCCTAACAACAACAACAACAAATCGACGATTCAGTACAGGTTTAGAAAACTCTGGGTACCTGACATCGGGTGGTCCGAGCAGACAGGTATTCTAAAGGGTCCGTTCTCATGACCTCACCCAACAATAAGGGAAGAGGTCTTCTAGAAGGACTGTATCCCCAGTCTGGGTGCAGAAGACGAACCCTCCCCCTAAGAAATGGTGACTCGGTGGTCCCTTAGGGTCCCCTATGTTCTCTTGATTATAAACCGTCATTTCAACCGTCTCAATTATACATATGTATACATATATATAACACTTTCAGTGAGTCAGTACAGACTGAAAAACGCTGGTGTACCTGATATGACAGGTACCTTAAGAGGTCCGGTCTTATGACCGCACCCATCGGAAAAGGAAGAGGTCCCCTAGAAGGGTTAGGTCCCTAGCTTGAGTCCAAAGGACGTAACGTCCACCTAAGAAATGTTCGACTCGATGGTCCCTTCAGACATACATATATATATGTTTGTTTACCAGAGATAAACATTAGAACAAAGTTTTGTTCATTTTGAGCTCTATAAACTTAATATGAGAGAATAGATATCACTTACGACAACAACAATCGTGACTTAAAGAAGTTCTTTTATACTAAGAGAGAGTTTCTTCAGAAGTCCTATACAGTTGGGTAGAGTCCATATTTTAGATAATCTTGTGTCTTCCTTTTACTCATTCAATTAAAACGTGGAAGACAGAGACCGTATCGAAGGTTTAATACAACTACAAATGGAACTGGGAATGTACAACCACAAAATCTAAAATTCCATACCTTTTTTAATATAAGAACATACAAAAGTGACCTCTATACACTTGGATTCACTTAACACTTGAATAAGATAGACAACAGTGTGTAATGAGACCTTGAGGTCGGAATCATCCATGGTCGACGACCAGATTTATCAATCACTACACTCACAATTGTCTCGTAGTACCGTGTAATCACGACTTTCTCTGGAACCCTAGTTTGGACAGTGACCCCTACTCTTACCCTTTTGACTTCGAGTCCTGGTTCTGTTACCACCTTGACGACCAGGGGTTTTGTCGTCAATATATGACCAACTTTCCCACGTCTTGTCCTCAGTTAACTACAGGTTAGAGAAACTCGACGTTAGCGTGACAACCAGTAGACCCTACACACATGACTCCCTCGTTTAACCTTCAATCTTATTTCATCCAACGAGAACCCAATCCTCTTCTTATAATAAAATCTGACTCGAAATGAAAGGAGTCCACCGAGTCACCATTTCTTAAGTGGACGGTCACGTCCTCTACACCCAAACTAGGGACCCAACCCTTCTAGGGGACCTTTTCCCTTACCGATGGGTGAAGTCATAAGAACGGACCCTTTAGGGTATCTGTCTTCTCAGACCACCCAATATCAGGTTCCCCGACGTTTCTTAGTCTCTGTGATGAATTACTGACTCGTACGTACATAATGGAAAGAGTGTGAGTAAATAGTCCGATTTCCACCTTTTATAAAAGTAGGAGAGGGAAGTGAAATGGAAAAGAGGATGTAGAATCTCAGTAATGACTTATAAAACCAAAGACAAGACTACAAACTCTTTCTTTTGTATTAAAAGGGTAAACTTAAAGGAAAGTCAAACGGATTAATTTTAAACTATAGTACATAGTTTACTAAGTAGACATCGTAAATATAGATCAGTAAACCCGTTCTTCGGGACGTATTTTCGTTAATACAACCCATTATGGGTTAATAAGTGTACGTAGAGTTCGTCTATATACGAGAAATTTTATAGGTTTACGGTAAAGTCCCTTTTTTTTTTTTTCCGTTTTGTCTTTATATGACAAGAGTCGGTTTTCGAAGAAACCCTTGTTTCAAGATCTATTGTTGTTACTTTCGCGATTTGGTCCCGAATAGTCAGAACCGTGATAATTGTAAAACCTGACCTATTAAGAAACAACACTCTCAATAGGATTAGTAAGGTCTTACAAGATCGAGAGATTTTACGTGAACCACTACAAAATATTTACCAAGACTAGATGTGTACGTAAAGAAAATCTATGGAATTAGGTCACTACTATTTGTCGTAGCAGAAAGTATAAAGATTGTTACGTCCAATTTTTTTAGATTATTTACAAGTGTACTGATCGTTAGAAGTTTTGTGAGATTTTATCGTAGATTAAAAAGGGAGTATTTTCGGAACATTTAATGCAATTTACAAACCATTATAGTTTATTAGTACTTATTAGTACTTATAGTACTTATTAGTACCATTATAGTACTTATTTCCGTGTAAATTCCAGTGTATCGATCCAGTACCCTACTATCTAAATCTCAAACTCAGAGAACGTTAACGCTTCGAGGACAACTCGTATACACCACTCACCCCTCTTACACCGACCCTACCGAACCCAACTTTAGGACCACGATGGTTAATGATCGAAACCCATTGACCCGATAATCAAATTAGAGTATTAAAAAGTTGAAAGAGAAGACCTTTTATTCCTAATGGGTTATGCTTCAATCTTTTATGAAGTTTTACATAACGCTCCTTATTTGTTGGTCACGAAAATACATGAATCGTTCACTATTCTTTATAATCTATAATCATAATTGTTATCAGTATTCTTAATATGTTAATTTTCCTTTATATTTCTATCTAACTGAACTAAACCCGGTTCAAGGTAGTCAATACTCAGTACACTGGGATGGTATGACTACATGGGAGAAAGAAAGAATCAAAAGGACAGACACCTTCTGTCTTCTACTGTTACTACCCTTAACGGAATAGGGTATCTCAAAAACACTCTTAATTTACGGTGTGTTAATTCTCAGGGACGTACATTTATTGTTATCAATAATAATAATAAGTGACTTCCCCTACCATCTCCTACTCTACTAACCTACCGTAGTAGCTGAGTTACCTGTACTCAAAGTCGTTTGAAACTCTCTCACTTCCTGTTCCTTCGTCAGGTACCCCAGTGTTTCTCAGTCTGTGCTGAATCGGTGACTTGTTCTTGTTGTCGCTTTAAATAGGAATCGGAGTTATCAGAACAGACTATGATGAGAATATTGAGTCTAAAAAAAAACAAACATTCGGTCTCTTTCCTTTCTGATTTTTTCTTCAAGAACCTGTTTACCACCACCACCAAATCAACGATTCAGTACAGACTGAGAACACTGAAGGTCCGAGGAGACAGGTCCCCTAAGAGGTCCGTTCTTATGACCTCACCCAACGGTAAAGGAAGAGGTGCCCTAGAAGGGTTGGACCCCTAACTTAGACCCAGAGGATGTAACGTTCGGCTAAGAGATGGTTGACTCGATACTCCCTTCGGGCAAGAACCTGTTCGTGACAATCTATTAACCCCATTCCGACTTCCCTCCAGACCCAGACTCTTTACCAGTCTGTGACTTTCTTCGACCCTTAGACACTAGTCCTCGGCATCACCCTCAGTGGGTCGTCCGGGCTTCACCCCCGGCAGTGGTACCGGGTATCCGAGGTCCAGGGGTGTTGGAGACCTCTCAGTTCGGGTCCTCTCCCCAGACGGACCGAAAAAACTTAGACGAAACCTGGGATCCCAACCATCCGTGTCGGAGAAGGGTCTTGACGTGTCGTGTATCCTAAGTCCATCGAGGATTTGTCTACACCCGCCACAATACTCCTCGGACGTACCACTCGTCAGTTTTTCGAATGTGAAACGACGGTTCCATAGATGAGTCCCCGTCCCCACCCCGTCCCTTTCCGTGGTACCAAAAGAGGAAATTATCAATCAGTGATACCAGGATAACACGAATCAATGAGACAGCACTGGTTGAGAAACGTTGGGGTATCTGTCATCGGATGGTCCGAGGAGACAGGTACCCCTAAGAGGTCCGTTCTTATGACCTCATTCGACGGTACGGGAGGAGGTCCTCTAGAAGGGGTGGGTCCCTAGTTTGGGTCCAGAAGGTGTAACGTCAGCCTCGGTGGTACCTTCAGGTACCAGGATGATCTCTTTAAAATAAAAAATTAATTTTTTAGTCTAGTCAAAAAGATAAAATACGGACTCATAAACTCATGTCAGTGTCAGTTTTGCAGTGACCACCCTTACTATTACTTTTTAATGACTGATAACTTCCTTTCTACATTTTACCATTTCCTCTTTTTCCTTTAATTAGGACTCACGAGTAACCTTCCTGACACCGACTTCGAGGTTATTAAACCGGTGTATTACGCTTCTCGACTAAGTAACTTTTCTGGGACTACAACCCTTTCTAACTTCCGTCCTCTCCTTCCCCTACCGTCTCCTACTCTACCAACCTACCGTAGTAGCTGAGTTACCCGTACTCAAACTCGTTTGAGGACTCCTATCATTTCCTGTCCATTCGGACCGTACGAAGTCAGGTACCCCAGTGTTTCTCGACCTGTACTGATACCTCACTCATTGTTGTTGTTTCCTCTTTTTACAATTTAGTGAAGTTGACGAAAAATAACCCGTGAAAGGTACGTGTGTTGTGGTCTGTTCTCGACTCCTGACTTCTTCGTCTCTCGTATTAAGACATAAAAAAAAGGGGAACCTTCGATCAGCTTCTTCCGTTACCGTGGGGTGAGGTCATGAGAACGGACCTTTTAGGGTACCTACCTCCTCGGACCACCCGACGACAGATACCCGAGCGTGCCTCAGCCTGTACTGACTTCGTTGAATCGTCGTCGTCGTCCTTCGATCATTAAATTGATTTCGAACTTTTCACTCCCGAAGGGACCATCGAGTCTGTCATTACTTAGGCGGACGTTACGTCCTTGGACTCAAGCTAGGGTCCCAGTCCCTCTAAAGGACCTCTTCCCTTACCGATAAGTGAGGTCATACGAACGGACCTCTTAAGGTACCTGTTTGTACTGACTCGTTGATTTTGAAAATGAAAACCCGAAGGGACAACCGAGTCGACCATTTCTTAGGTGGACGTTACGTCCTCTGGACCCAAACCAAGGACCCAACCTTTCTAGGGTACCTCTTCCCTTTCCGATGGGTGAGGTTATAAGACCGGACCTCTTGAGGTACCTGACTGATATCAGGTACCCCAGTGTTTCTCAGTCTGTACTGACTCGTTGAAAGTGAGTGAGTGAACTTCTCACTTTTCCTGTTTGGTTTGTTTGTCATCGACATTATCAAACACTTTCACAAAATTACGTCTACATACGTTTCACGAAACCCTAATATTCTCATTTCTGTACTAATATCATTATTATATTCGAGTCTGAATTTCATCGTAAACTGGTCCTCTTTTTCCCTTCTACTATAAGGTCCTTCTCTTTTTAGTTTCCACTTTCTTTTTAGTCCTTTTTTTTCCTTATTTAAGGTTCGGACAACATTGTTGGACAGGGTAGTATAGCACAAACAAAAAAACAGCAAAAATACAGGGAACACTAAAAAAAAAAATTATCTACTTCAACGACACATTATCAGTCGACAGGGTGATCTAGTACGAACCACACTTCTCGATACAAAGACCTTATTAAAATATGATCAGTAATAAAGACTTTCAAAGGAATTAGATCCTGACGGTACCTCTTTCGACAATACATCTATGATAAACCTCTTCCCTTCGTTACGGTTATAAACCCCTTGTTCTATAGAGGAAACGGTAAGATTAAGGTAAAGTTGTACAGAAATTCGAGCAAAACTACTCTGAATTTGGTCGTCTAGACCGAATCCATGTTGACACCAACATAGATAAGTCCAATTCACGACGTCTCCCACCGAGTTAACACCTTACTTAATCGTTTGAATTAATGGATGATTTTAATTAATTCCGCCCGTAATCCTGTTTACTGGGTACACCCGTTAATCTTATCAAGGTCTATGGATTCTATTAGACAGAGAGAGAAAGACGGATTAGTGTCATTTTGGTCTTAAACAGAGGAAACTTTTTCATAATTTTCTTAGTTTGTCCGAAATTTTTCTGTTCACATCGGACTGAAAGTTATTTTCCACCCTTTACTACTCGGGTATAAAATAAGATGAATCTAGTCCCAAACCGTCTGAAAAAGACACTTCCCTTTCTCTCATTTATGTAATCCGAACACCCCAGTATTCAGACCCACACTATTGACAAGTTGAAACGAGCATCACACTATCGTAGACCTCTGTTGTATTTCCTTGTCTGTCTTGATACGAAATTATTTTAAAGTAAGTACCGGTGTTATTTTAACAGTGACTATAAGAGCATAGTACTGTATAAGAAGAAAACTAAAAAAAGAGGGTGAAAATTTGTACATTTTTGACAAGTATCGAGAACCCGATATATTTTTATCTACCGTCTAGTTCAAACAGGGTACCCGATATCAAACAGTTGGGAACCAAATTTATTACTTTTTTATACTTTACTTCACTAATTCTAGATGTCAAGGTACACTGGGTTTATACTATTTTTATTTAGTATATATGTCATAGGGTCGTAGTGACTCACCTCTTCCGTTACCGTGGGGTGAGGTCATGAGAACGGACCTTTTAGGGTACCTGTCTCCTCGTACCATCCGACGTCAGGTACCCCAGCGTTTCTCAGCCTGTACTGATTCGTTGAAGTGAAAGTGAAAAGTGAAGGTACGTAACCTCTTCCTTTACCGTTGGGTGAGGTCACAAGAACGAACCTCTTAGGGTCCCTGCCTCCTCCGACAACCCGACGGTAGATACCCCAACGTGTCTCAACCTGTGCTGACTTCGCTGAATCGTCGTCGTCGTCGTCGTCGTCGTCGTAGTGACTCATATTTTACTGTACCCCCTTGTTTGGTGCAAAATTTTTGGTATAAAGTAGTCCAATACACCGACCAGAGGTTGAACACTAAGCTAGTGTATAATCACTTCGAAAAAGTCTTTAATAAAACGTTCTCTACGGTGAATAGAACAGATACGTTCTTACCCTGAAGTTTATAGTGGACCTCGGTTGACCAAGTTCAGAAAAGTCAAGTCAAGTCAAGTCAGGGAGTTGACACAGACTGTGAAACGCTGGGGTACCTGACGTCGTACGGTCCGAAGGGACAGGTAATGGTTGATAATCTCGAACGAGTTTGAGTATAGGTAGTTCAACCACTACGGTAGGTTGGTAGAGTAGGAGACAACAGGGACAGAGAAGGACGGAAGTTAGAAAGGGTCGTAGTCCCAGAAAAGGTCACTCAGTCAAGAAGTGTAGTCCACCGGTTTCATAAACTCAAACTCGAAGTCGAAGTCAGAAAGGTTACTTATAAGTCCTGACTAAAGGAAATCCTAACTGACCAACCTAGAGGAACATCAGGTTCCCTGAGAGTTCTCAGAAGAGGTTGTGGTATCAAGTTTTCGTAGCTAAGAAACCACGAATCGAAAGAAATATCAGGTTGAGAGCGTAGGTATGTACTGATGACCTTTTTGGTATCGAAACTGACTTCACTTCACTTCACTTCACCGAGTCAGTACAGGCTGAGAAATGCTGGGGTACCTGACATGGGATGATACGAGGAGACAGGTCCCCTAAAAGGTCCGTTCTCATGACCTTACCCAACGGTAAAGGAGTAGGTCTCCTAGAAGGACTGGGTCCCTAACTTGGGTCCAGAGGGTGTGACGTCCGTCTGCCAAATGATAGACTCGGTGGTCCCTTCAGGTCGAAACTGATCTACCTGGAAACAACCGTTTCATTACAGAGACGTAAAATTATAAAACAGATTCAACCAGAAAATCAACACCAATTTTAAAGAAGAATTAACCAAGTAAAAAAAAATTCTCTTTGACTGTAAATGATCTTTACTCTACGTCTACGATATGAATTGTTGTGGCTGTATTTTTGGGGTGATCCTCACAACTCCTTCTGGGTACCACATTATAATTTAGTCATAATAATCTGACCCGAAGAGACCACTGAGTCACCATTTCTTAATCAGACGGTTACGTCCTCTACACCCAAGGTAGGGACCCAACCCTTATAGGGGACCTCTTCCTTTATCGTTGGTGAGGTCACATAAAACAGACCTCTTAGGGTACCTACCCCCAGGACCATCAGGTTCTCCAGTGTTTCTTAACCTATAAGTGAGTCATCTAATCATAATTAATAAGGACTTTTCTCACCGATACAATCCTGAAAACATAACTAAAACTGGATCCGAGGGGAAAATAAAACAAAACGAATAGACTTACTAGACGACTGCACGGACCGACACAGACACAGGGTGAGATAAGACCATCTAAGGACCGTAATAATAATACAACAATGAGAAAGAGACCAATGTTAATATAATGTCAACTCAAGAGATAGGTCAAAGTCGTAGGAAACGAATGACTATTTAACTGGGTGATTGACAAAAACTTGACTTGGTAAAAAGAAAAAAATTTTTATTTAAATAAATAAAATTAACCTCCAATTAATGAAATGTTATAACATAAACAAAACGGTATATAGTTGTACATAGGCGGTGTCCATATGCGCACAAGGGGTAGGACTTGGGGGGAGGGTGAAGGGAGGGGTATGGTAGGGAGACCCAGACAACAAAAATAAACAATTAAGTTTTAGGTCACCTTTCGACCTTCACAATAAATAAAACATTATACTTTCTAAGAGGTGACTCTTAAAGAGACTTTTGTTTGTTTGTTTGGTTAATCACGTCTTATGAAAAGGGTTTACACACATTGATAGTACAACACCCTTTCCGAAACATTTACAGAACTTAAGACTACTCTTCTCTAACCCCAGTTTAAGACGAACTCTTTCTGACAGGACCATAGTTTCAGGATAATCCGTTACCGGTCTTTTGGAAGGGTAGTACGTATATGTACAAAATGCACATACTCATACATTTCTTGACTACGAACTTAACACCACAACCTCTTCTGAGAATTCTCAGGGAACCTGACGTTCCTCTAAGTTGGTCAGTTAGGATTTCCTTTAGTCAAGACTTATAAGTGACCTTCCTGACTGCGACTTCCACTTTTGAGGTTATGAAACAGGTGGACAACACTTCTTGACTGAGTAACCTTTTCTGGGACTACGACTCTTTCTAACTTCCACCCTCCTCTTGCCCTACTGTCTCCTACTCTACCAACCTACCGTAGTGACTAAGTTACCTGTACTCAAACTCATTTAAGGCACTCAACCACTACCTGTCCCTTCGGACCGCACGACGTCAGGTACCCCAGTGTTTCTCAACCTGTACTAGCTCACTGACTTGACTTGACTACGTATAAAATATACATATGTATATCAATCGGTCGAGAGGACCATCAAGTCACCATTTCTTAGACGGACGGTTACGTCCTCTGAGTCGTTCTTGACACCCAAGTTATGGACCCACCACCCCTTCTAGAGAACCTTTTCCTTTACGTTGAGTGAAGTCATAAGAACGGACCTTTTAGGGTATCTGTCTCCTCGGACCTCCCGATGTCAGGTACCTCAGTGTTTTTTCACTCTGTACTGAATCGTTGATTTGTTTGATATATATATATATATATATATATATATATATATCAACAATATATACATTAGTATTTAATATGTACACAAAATGATAACATGTCTCATTATATTTGTGTATTCAGTGTCTTGAAATCTTCCAGTTCTATTTTAATTTTTGTCTGTAAGACAACAAAGAGAAAAAGTCAAAACACTTAACGAGACACGTGAGACCTATAGGGGGTGGGACCTCCAGTTTGTAGGGTTACCGAAGGTCTCGGTTCTACTTTCCTGAAGACAAAAGACGAAGCAATTCCAAAACAGTTCCCGAAGGGTCCACCGAGTCACCATTCCTTGGTCGGACGGTTACGTCTTCGTCGTCCTCTGTACTCAAGTTAGGAACCCAGTCCTTCTAGGGGACCTCATCCGTTGGGTAAGGTCATAAGAACGGACCTTTTAGGGGTACCTATCTCCTCGGACCACCCGGTGTCAGGTACCCCAGTGTTTTTCAACCTGCACTGACTCGTACTCGTGTTGATAAAAACCCCGAAGGGTCCACCGTGATCACCATTTCTTGGGTGGACGGTTACGTCCAACACATTCTCTGTGGCCAAGCTAGGGACCCAAACCTTCTAGGGGACCTCCTCCCGTACCGTTAAGTGAGGTCATAAGAACGGACGTCTTAAGATATTTGTCTCCTCGGACCACCCGATGTCAAACACCCTAGCGTTTCTCGACCTGTACTGACTTCGCTGAATCGTACGTGCATTCCAAAACAGTAAATTCCCGAAGTGTGAAACACACCACGCACCATGTGACTTAGTATGACAACAAGTAAACCCACACTCACATGTCTTAATTCGTAGATCCTATAAGAAAATAAGCACCGGACACTACACAAACTACTCAGACCGCTAAAGGTGTTACTTCGTCCAAAGACCTCGTGTCAATTCGACTACGTCGGATGCGTACTCTTCCCCCGGAGTCCCAGTCCGTAGTGTCACCGTTCGTGGTGTTATGGTACAGGTAAACAAAACCAAGTTCGACTTAAAATCTAAGTAAGACTCCCGACTGAAATCTGTTTTAACTAGTCAAAACTCCCTCAAATGCTAAAAGGATTAACGATGGATTCTCGTGGGAATTCGGGGAATTCCCACCCACGTAAAGTAAAATACGATGTCACTACCTTAGGTCGTGGTAAGTATGTACTTTCATAGATTAGTAGAGAGATGGTACTGGAACTGTGACATTATAGGGAAGAGACGTCTCGACTTACATTTAAGAGTAGATTTACAACTTAGTTCATTAACGTTTATAACCACTAAACTGTCACTCTACGTATCTCCAACCTTTCGAAGGACCAGGTAGACTTAAGAGAAACAACCAACTGTGTGAACGGATAAGAGGAGAAGATTTATGAAAGAGTCAATAAACTTTTTCTCTATTAGACGGTTTGGTCCAAATTAAAGACTTATGACAGTGTTTTCAACTACAGTGGTTCTTTTGTTTCATTAAGTACTAAAGGAGATCCTCTCGATTCCGATACACCGGTCGGTTTCCCCTTCCTACTACAGCATCCTCCCAGTCACAGAGAAAAAGTGACCACGTGTTTCCTTTAACGTTAAACCCCCTTTAATAGAAGGTTAAACGTAAGAGGGGAGAACTAGAACTTGGAGTCTAAATGTAAGTAAAATTACGACTTCTATATCTTCATTTATCTTAATAAATCCTGGAAAACCTTAGTATGGTTTTACCTCTTATAAAATTTTAGTTTAATTATCGTCTTACTTGTCTTTACCCGTATTTATCCACTCTCTTCGTCATTACGAGTAATCTTCATATGTTTGTTATGATATCATGTGTCTACCCGACTATAAATTATGACCTGACTTCTGGACCTTACTTGTATCTCAACTTTTTTTAAACCTTTACCGTAAAGTGACCGTTCGTCTTTTTCATTATTAACCGATGGACCTTGTAAAGGATTAACTCCCGAATTATCTGACCGAATTATCTATGAAGTCTCCAAACTCACTTCTACCCTTTGATTCAAAATAGAATTAATTAATACAATCACAATCTAATTTTATAAACTCCGTTTAGAACCACCACCAAAGACTTTGTCAATACTTTGTATGATCGTTCTAGTCATTATAGCTATTATATAACTATCAACGTTTACATATAAAACTCTGGTTGTTTTATACCCCTATAGTCCTAAACTAATTTGTCGATCCGATCCTTGGTATACAAATACGAACTCAAAAACGGTAGTCGTAACACGAATTGTACCTGTCTTTTACATGAGACCTCGTTCACTGTTTTAGTCTCACGTACGCACCCTTCGACGAAGTCAACACAGACTAAGAATTGTTGGGAGACCTGACATCGGGGGATCGGTCCAAAGAGCCAGGTATCCTAAGAAGTCCGTTCTTATGACCTCACCCAACGGTGTGGGAAGAGGTTCCCTAGCTTGGGCACAGATACCGTAGATTGACGTAACTGTCCACCCAAGAAATGGTGATCGTGGTGGACCTTTCGGGGTTTTAGTTTCATCCTCGGTACTTTCAAATATAAATCGTACGAACTTATCTCTTATACTGGGTCGGAGTGTCTGGTTTACGTTATAGATACGATGACATTTTCAAACGGTTTAAATATAATTATAAACAATAAGGAAGGTTCCGTAAAACTTGTAATATTACTTCCGAGTTCACCCTTTCCGTGGGAAACGGTTGAAGTTCCGGTAAAACTTTACCTTTCTCCGGATTACGATTCAAGTCTGATGTTCAGACAGTACAAATATCTAAACCATAGTGTAACAGGGTACTCAAGGTCGTTATTTATAAGAAATTTTTCGGAGTGTTTAGAAGAACTCGTAGTTTATAGAAAAGTGTTTACTGTAGACCCACTCGCCCTATATTTATTCGGTTTTGGTACTAATCATCTAAGGAACCCCGTATATTCACTTCCCCCTTTCATACAGCAATTGACGCTGGTCTTTGACATTGACATCAAAGACACCTTACAAACTTCTCCTTTGGTGACCTAAGTTATCCCAAAGATCATTAAGAAAAGACGACCTGTGGGAAGGACCCGACCTAGTCGACGAGTCATCGATCTTAAACTGGACCAGGGGGGTCCGAAATAAATAAAGGAACACCGTTCAAACGAAAGAACGAGAAGAAGACACGTAGGAAAAGAGATAGAGATTTTAAGGTACATAAAATTTACTGATATAAAAAAGAAACGTCATAGAGGATGTCAATAAATAAGAGGAAGAGAGGAGGTCAGCGGGGTGGGTAAAGAGAAAGGAGAGAGAGAGAGAGAAAAAAACTCTTACATGAGTCTATGATAATCTTTTCTGGGGTCACTCCAACCTCCAGTAGAATACATGTACACTCCTGTTGTTACAAGTCTTTGAACTGAAGACAACATTACTCTCTAAGTAAAGACCTCTGATACAGAAAACTGAGAGTCAAGAAACAAAAACTGGAGGAGTTCCTATTCGGAGTAGTGGAACAAACCCTGTAGACACTTCCCGGAGATAGAAGACTATCGAAGGGAAAAGTTAAAAGAGACGTGTTCAATAATTCCTTTTATAGACAAGAATTCCTTTTATAGACAAGAAAGTCAATTGTTTATAGATTGACTACACATGGTCCACAAAACGATCTCGGACCTGTGGACAGACGGGGAGCATCCTGGTCGATGTATTAAATTCCCTGAGACACTTTTTACTTTTACGTCCCGGTGAACAAGTTTTTACTATTCCTAAAAGTTTTACCGTTCTCGTTCGTGACTTGGTACACATCCGAAGAAGCCTCAGGTCTGGAGACCCACTGACCGACGTGTGTGGGCACTTTGACTGGAGTCGGCAACCTAATTAAAAGTATATCGGGAGAAAAGAAGTACATCGAGATAAATATGTAAAGATTTGCCATGGATCATCAAAAAATTAACAATCTTAGAAATTAGAAAACCGAGTTTGGACTGAAAAGGAGGAATGAATAGAACGAAGGTGATTCACTTACACCTGACGTATTGATTATGTTATTATAAACAACAACGAGTCAGAGGTTCAGAACAGGTTGAGAAACACTGAGGTACCTGACGTCGTGTGGTCCAAGGAGACAGGAAGTTATAGAGGGTCTTAAACGAGTTTGAGTACAAGTAACTCAGCTACTACGGTAGGTTGGTAGAGTAGGAGACAGAGGGGGAAGAGGAGGACGGAAGTGAGAAAGGGTCGTAGTCCCAGAAAAGGATACTCAGTAGACAACCGTAGTCCACCGGTTTCATAACCTCGAAGTTGAAGTTGTATGTTATTATGTCTCCCCCTTTTTAAGTGGAAGAATCGGGGATCTTCGTCTTACCGTTTGACAAGATCCTTTACCAGAACCACTTAAAGAGTTTACCCTCTTCACTAGGAGTGTTTCTGTGAGTGTTCTTTTTCTAACTTCGAGAGATGGATTGTTTTCCTCCTCTCTCCCTCCTCATCATTACCCCGTCCTGGGTCTCCCTGTTAGAGTCTTTCTTTCTGAGTACTAAAGAGACCGTCGTTCTAAAGAATCTCTTCTTTGGTAGACTTACTTTCCCGACACAAACACACAACCAATCACATGGTACCTTTTAAAGGTGGAAAGGATGTTTTAGAGAATAATTGAAATGGAACGACCCATTACGCAAACCATTCTTACCTCAAAAAAACCGATAACCTTTAAAACGTAACACAGTCCCAACCAAATAATGTTTTAGTCACTGAAGTACTCTTCTGAAGGTTGTTTACTTAAGAAGTTCAATGGAAGGTAAAGGAGAAACACGGATTGTATGTAGAAAGGAGAGGGATGAAGGGGAAGGGGACGATACGGAAGGAGAAACCGGAAACAAAGGAATTTTGGACATGTACAAAATCCAGGTCACTTTGAGAAAAAGAGCCTTTAGGATTCTCAGTAAGACTGAGTTTTACTAGAGAAGACGATGTCTACGTAAAACAAAAAATGAATAAAGGAGAAAGATCTATATATATGTATATATATAAATTATACTGAAACGAACTAGGAGGATCTATGTCCTTCGAGTGACTCCTGTCTCGAAAAGATAAATAGAAAAAAATTAGTAGTGTAGGTCGGGTCATGAGACAGATATCGACTTTCTTACGACTAGGATTTACTCTCTTTAACTGACCCAATGTCTTTTGGAATTACAGTTTCTCTTATTTTTCTCCTCGTCTTTGATGTATCCAAAATCTCTGTCCATTATTTCGGTATCGATTGTTACCCACTGGTACAAACTCTCTCCGTTTTGGAAAATATTTTCAGACAACCATTTATAAGAGAAGATTTTTCACCAGACAAGTAAACTATGATCGTTTAGATTCCGAAAAATTACTTGAACGACTTCGTTCACCGTCTATAAGATTATATCCTTAGTGTCCTGTTTATAGTATTTCGTGCGTGACTTTTGTTTGTCCGAAAAGGTCTTGCAAAGACAATGGTCACTTTTATCCGATTCTTATTAGTTAAGGAACCCTCTTCGCACAAACTATATTCATGAGTCTCGTATAAGGTACTAGTGCAACGACGACAAATGATTCAACGCGACTAAGAAACACTGGGAAATCTGAGGAGACAGGTGTCCTAAAAGGTCTGTCCCTATGACCTCGTCCAACGGTAAAGGAAGAGGTCCCCTAGAAGGACTGGGTCCCTAACTTGGACTCAGAGTTCGTAACCGTCCGTCTAAGAACTAATGACTCGGTGGTACCTTCGGGAGGTAATAGTATCATTAGTATAAATTAGTTGAGATATGTCAAAAGTACTATCACGTCCCCAAATTAGAAGGGTAGATTTAATAAACAGTGTAAGTATTACAAGACACTCATGACAAACTTGCTGTGGATTACCCATTTTGGACACTAATGGTCTCGGTTATAGAACTCCGGATCTTCTCAGGTGTCCATCCATCCGTCGTGTAAAACCTCTCGAATCAAAATTTCTACAAATAAAGACCTACCTTTTAGATGTGTCTCAAGACAATCTGCTCTACCTTTAACCCTAGTCCACTCTTTCGGTCTTAACTGGGAGACCCTCCTCCTTGGGACTTCATCCTTCTGTAAAAACAATATAATTGGTTATACTATTAAACTATAGTCTTCTGAAAGTATTGATACTTCAATTTGTACCACTTCACTCATCTACTCATATGGTGTCTTTTAAGTGTAGTAGAAGGACATACTATTTCAGTCCACTCAGTCATCCTTATATCTCAGTTGTTTACTCGACCAACCCTTAAATCTTCAGAGTTAGTCTTTACTGAGTGAGTAAGTTTGTTGAAAGACAGACTTCAAGAAAAAACAATCTATAGATGGGTCCTCCGTAATGAAACCTCAAAATTCAACGGATCCGAATGTCTGAACCTCCGAACGAAAACAATCCGTCAAGCCTTCGTAGGTAGAGGTTCGGAGTCTAAACATAATTAGTCGAATTCCGACTATATACCTGTCTCTTACGTTTAAGTAGGTAAACGTCACTCTTGACATTGACAGTATATTGGTCTTATAAGTACTAGAGTCGTGGTCCTGTAAGAGAGGGATATCCAGTCGGACTTCTCTTCTGTCTAAGATTAGTCTTGTGAAGGGTCACTCCGTAGTCTTGTATTTCGCAATCAGACTACTGGACGTTATAAAGAGCCGTTATCCGATTTAATCGGACAACAAAAGTGGTAGCGTTATTCTTTTTGGAACTGTTACCTGATGTCATAAGAGACAGAAGACCACCCGGGTGACGGAAAAGTTTCACGAAACTACTCATCGAGTGTCCATTGAAAAATTAAGAGGAAAGTGTCGAAGGTATTAGGTGGTTTGGATGAAACCTCAATGTGTCCCGAAGGGTCCACCGTCGCCACCATTTACGTCATTATCGGTTACGTCCTCAGAGTCCTGTACACCCAAACTAGGGACCCAACTCTTCTAGGGGACCTCGTCCTTTACCGTGGGGTGAGATCATAAGAACGTCTCCTCGAATCACCCGATGTCAGGTACCCCGGTGTCTCAGACTGTACTGACTCGTGTGTCAGAAACAAATCTGAACAATTACTTGAAGGAGGGTAGTGTAAGTCTAGGTGATCCAAATTCGGGAACTACACCGGAACGTGTGACGTTTCCGGAAAATCTTTAATAAAATAAAATAAGAAAAGAGTCGAAGTAGTCACTAATAAATTTGAGTTCCCTTTTTTGTTTCGGATCAGTAACGACCACCATCCTCAGACCACAATAATAACTTATGACATGACCCCAACCCTCACTGTTGCAGAAGTTCTTCTTTTCACCTCTAATCCTTTCCAAAGATCTGTGTTCTCTCTGGTTAGACACAATCCTCACCCCTCTGAACCCCTCTTTTATACGGTCCCACCAACGCCTCACGAGTGGATGACGACGTTTCTGGAATGGAGTTAATACGTTTACGTCTACTCACTACCCAGACGAGACCAGTTGTGTTTCACCACATTCGACCTGGAACATATTTGATTTCTGTACCTACGGGTTCCGAACCTCTTTTCCAGACTGTGTTTCTCACCCGAACCGTTAAGAAAGACCTTATGGGTTAGGATAAGACTAACTACTCTGGTGTCTCTTCCGGTTTAAAAGTGAGACAAAGAGCAACAAACAAGATGGGAAGAAAGACTAACTCTCTTTCATTCAACCTCACACCTTTGTGAAAAGAAGATTTCTGAATTGATTCTAGAATTCATCATCAGTACGGGTACGAAAAGTAAAAGAAAAAAGTGTCAGTATAACAATGTCTTAGTCCTATTTTAAATTAAATAAAACCTTTCGTAATATCATGAGGGGTGATTTTGTCGTTTTTATTTATGGAAAGTCTCCTTGACAATAACCAAAGTCTGTCTAAAACCATTGTTTAGGTTTGAAGCAGGATTTCATTATATATTGGTAACGAGACATTTAACTTTGGTTCTGAAATAATTTAACGATCGTTCCGTTCTTCCTCTGGTCAAAAATTTAACTGTCAAAAAAAAGAAAAGATGGGTTCTACTCCTTTCCTTTTTATAATATTAGTATATTCGATAAGTCGTGTATACGGGAAAACTGTAACGACACAACGTATGGTACACTGAAATCCCTTATTCAAAACGTTTATATATTCTTACCCGAGAAACGTTTATCGAGACAAGACCAGAAACTCGTTTGTGCTTGGTTTGGTAAATTAAGGTAAAGTCACCGTAATTTGACTAAAATTGGGAAACAAAAGTAGTCCACTAAGAAAAGGAGGATAGAACTACAAATAATATGTGTAACAAAGAGTTCCTCCACGAAGTCTCTTTATTCTCTACCACCACCTTAATAAAATTAGTACCTTTCGTGCTATCGTAAATCCCGATATAATCGTAGGACGACAACATATCTAGATTAAATTTACACTGGTAAAATCTCGTTCTAGAGAGTCAATTTATTTATACACCAAAAGTCACAGTTCTCACCTAAAAGAATACAATGTGTCAAGAGATACCATACAACAACCCAACCAACTTAAAAAAAAAATTTAAGACTATTTAAAAGAAACGTACCACTAAGATCACCATTTCTTAAGTGGACAGATACGTCCTCTGAGTTCTCTACACCCAAGGTAGGAACCCAGACCTTCTAAGGAACCTCATCCTTCACCGTTGGGTGAGGTCATAAGAACGGACCTTTTAAGGTACGTGTCTCTTCGGACCGACCGATATCAGGTACCCCTACGTTTCTCAACCTGTGTTGAATCATTGACTCGTACGTGTGTGAACTTTTCATGTTCCTTTCAGTTAAGACGATATTGTATGGTATGCGAGGATTTTTAGTCGGAGGATACTTTTTACTGTGTTACATTTTCTGTCTCGAACACCCTTTTTACCCATATTGTAACTTTTAGAAACGGTGTCTGTGTATGTTTCTATCTTTATATTATTTTGTTCGATACCCGTTTCGATCGCCTCAACTACCTTAAAGTCGACTCGATAAAGTTTAGGATTTTCTACTACGACAATTTCTCTACGTGAGTATACGGTAGTTTAGACCCTTTGAGTCGTCTCGGTGTCCTGACCTTTTCCAGTCAAAAGTAGGGTTAGGATTTTTCTTTCCGTTGCTGTTTCTTACAAGTTTGATGGTGTCAACGCGAGTAGAGTGTGCGATCGTTTCATCACGAGTTTTTAGAGGTTCGGTCTGAAGTTGTCATACACTTGGTACTTGAAGGTCTACAAATTCAACCTAAATCTTTTCCGTCTCCTTGGTCTCTAGTCTGACGGTTGTAGACAACCTAGTATCTTTTTCGTTCTCTTAAGTTCTTTTTGTGGATGAAGACGAAATAACTGATACGATTACGGAAACTGACACACCTAGTGTTATTTGACACCTTTTGCGACTTTCTCTACCCTTATGGTCTGGTGGACTGGATGGAGGACTCTTTAGACATACGTCCAGTTCTTCGTTGTCAATCTTGGTCTGTACCTTGGTGTCTGATCAAGGTTTAACCCTTTCCTTATGCAGTTCCGACAATATAATAGTGGGACGAATAAACTTAAGATACGTCTTATGTAGTACGTTTTACGACCTGACCTACTTCGTATTCGACCTGAGTTCTAACGGTCCTCCTTATGGTTATTGGAGTCTATACGTCTTTGTGGTGGGAATACCGTCTTTCACTTCTTCTTGATTTCTTGGAGAACTACTTTCACTTTTCTCCTCTCACTTTTTCGACCGAATTTTGAGTTGTAAGTTTTTTGATTTTAGTACCATAGGTCAGAGTAGTGAAGAACCGTTTATCTACCTCTTTGTCACCTTTGTCACTGTCTGAAATAAAAGAACCCGAGGTTTTAATGACGTCAACCACTGACGTCGGTACTTTAATTTTCTACGAACGGGGAACCTTCTTCTCGATACTGGTTGGATCTGTCGTATAATTTTTCGTTTCTGTAATCAAACGGTTGTGCCCAGGGAGAACAGTTTCGATAACAAAAAGGTCATCAGTACATATCTACACTCTGCACCTGGTATTTCTTTCTACTCACGGTTTCTTGACTATGAAAACTTGACACTACAACCTTTTCTGAGAACTCTCAGGAAATCTGACGTTCCTCTGGGTTGGTCAGTTAGGATTTCCTTTAGTCAGGACTTATAAGTAACCTTCCTGACTACGACTTCGACTTCGAGGTTATAAAAAGTTGGACTACGCTTCTTGACTGAGTAACCTTTTCTAGGACTACGACCCCTTCTAACTTCCGTCCTCCTCCTCTTCCCCTACTGTCTCCTAATCTACCAACCTACCGTAGTGGTTGAGTAACCTGTACTCAAACTCGTTACAGACCACTACCACTACCTGTCCCCTCGGCCCACACGACGTCAGGTACCCCAGTGTTTCTCAGCCTGTACTGACTCACTGACTTGACTGGACCTTTGTATATCATGTTAGAATATGTAGAACGTACGAAAATATGTGTAAAATATGGAAGAATTTTACAATTCTTTATTTATGATGTATAACGTGAAATTTAAACGAATATCTTAACGATGTCGAACCCTCAAGAACACTTCTCCGATGTCCCGTCAATAAAACTAAACATCCGAAGGACTACCAAAAGACGTTTCACTCTGGTACCCTCTCACTTTTCCTCGAACTCCCAAAACCCCCGGTACTTCTCACTCGAACTCCTCACACTAACCAACTGAACTTAACCAACTATACATGTGTTGAAAAGAACACTAATCGTTACGTGCACTTTATGTCTTTAAGTTCCGATATTGATTCAATCAAGTGTGGTTGAAGACTTCCTGGGTGACTGAAGTTAAATTGAACGATGAAAAGTCGTTTTTCGTTTGGTCTAGTACCCATAATGTACTTCAGATAAAATGGTAATTTTTACTTTTGACTTTTTTTGGACTAAAATACGTAGTAAATCAACTGTAGTTCAAATAAAAATTACTAAATAACTAAATATTACTGTCATATTTTTTTAATATGGTACGACCTTAGAGTGTAAGAGATTTACTCAAGAATTCAATTTTTTAATTATGTATAATATAAGAACATATTTGTATCTTTATGTCATAATACCTTTCGACTTATTATCGTATGATCAAATATTGTACATTTTTCAAATTTCGTTTGAATATTTAAATATTAGTTTGTACTAAGGTACTTTAAGATACGAGAAAAAGAGTTTTCCCGGTTCCCTTATTTTACACTCATTTTAGGTTATACATTCTGATCTAGAACTTTGAATATATTGTTAATTTCATTTTATAAGTTTCTTCTTTTATCTAGAACAAAAACATAATTGTCAGTTGATTCCCGATTTCATATTTTATATAACGTTCATTCATGGTCCTTTTAGAGTTCAATCATGACCCTTGTACGCGCTACTCTTTAGAGTCAGTTTGACCTATTTCGTTAACGATAATAAGACTTAACCGTAAACTCTAAACGATGAATTTAGACCTACCCTTCATCCCTCTTTTTACAACTTGAGTCCTGGACAGTACCTGGTACTGAAGACGGTCAAATGTTACTCCCTCATGATCTCCGATTTAATGTGTCTTTATGTCTTTATTTCCTGTTCATCTTAGGACACTACATTTTCGGACACCTCGGGGACGTACGTAAGGGTCAAAGTAAGGTTCGAACAACAAAGTAGACAATGTGATTAAAGTGTTTAGTTAAATAAAAGGTAAAAAGAAATTCTGAGAAAGACGGTCACCATTGGTATGGTAACTTAGATATACAACTGGGGTATAAATCACGAGAAACACCGAGACGTTGGGTTTATAAGGAGGGGTCCTCTTCCCATCCCCCTTTCCTATTAGTTCATCAAACTATACATGTGTGTCGATATAAATTTTACCTAGTGGTTGTTCCGGAATGACATCTCGCGTCCCTTGAGACGAGTCACAATACACCGTTGGACCTACCCTCCCCTCAAATCCCTCTTACCTATGTATACATACCGACCTAGTGACGACATATAGACTTTAATACTGTTGTAACAATTAACAGATATACGGTTATATTTTATTTTTTTCTATTTTTTTTTAATTTTTAAACGGGGGTTTGTGACTTTATAAGAAAGTAGTGTGAAGACTCTTTAAGTAGACTACAAAAATGAACAATCGAAAGATAGATTATACCTTAGACATTCAGAATCTTTTGTCACTGATGAACTCATCGTCTTTTATTTTAGCGATAGATTTTCTGTTTTTACCTATGACTAATCAAAGAGGACTCAGGTTTCTCTCTACTTGAGGAAAGGTCCCTTCTTCGTCGAAGAGGCCTTTGATGAGTGTCAACGGAAAAAACCGCTTATCTCTCCAATACCTCTTGCACGGGTCCGATCAGATGAATCCTTTCCATCTTCGTTCTCTTTCAATTTAACTAGACGGACTTTTCTCTTCTTTCCTCAAAAATTTGACCTGTTTTCACTCTTATTTCAGTGTCTTAAATAGTCGTGCATACGCACGTTGTGTCCGTTGTCTCGGTGATGAACACTTGTGCACACTTGTGTACGTTTCTGAGGGGGTTTCTTCAAAGACTTATTGATTCGAAAGACCAATTTGAACCACAGTACAAGTTCCAACCTTTCAATTCGAGGAAATTACGATAAAAACTGTACCAGTAATCTAAGTACTCAATTCGAGTAAACCAAACCAAGATCAGACAGAACTTGTACGTCCGAACTAGAATATCTGATGGTGAGTAAAACCCTAGTCGGAGTAGTGAAGGAATTTTGACAAAGACGAGTATACATAAAAGGTAAAATATCAAAAACCCGAGAATTTACGTTAAATTTTCAGTGTGAGCAACAAATTTAGAAGATCAAGACCTGACTCTATATCGTTCAACCTGTAAATGCCCCCCACCCCCCACCCCTTGGCAAAACCAGATATCCGAAACTCAAGATATACCGAGGAAGTTCCTACCAAGACTGTAGTCAGGACTCATATGCTTAAAACACCGTACATATATAAAAGATTCCATGAAATTATAAATTCCACGGTCTCCCGTCTGGTATAACAGATATTTAATACCCGTTATTTGATGGTAATAAAATCCTTGGTATGGACTTTATGTCCTATCTACTGGTGTTTTGTGTAGTTTCCTAAGATTTCAGATACGGCTGTTGAGGACCTCGGTTTCGATCTTAATATTCCTAAAAAAAAAGAAGAAATATAAAAATTTCATCCTACTGACTTAACCCCTATTCTAATTATATCTCCTTTATTATAGTAATCAATTCTTGTTAGACGTCACAAGATATAGAGGTAAAGAAAGAAATGATTTTTTTATTAATAAGACTCACCGTCGGACAATCCAGACCAACAATAATCACTTGTAATCGACTAAAACGAAGACGAAACCGTAATGTTAAAGTTCAAAAATTGAAAGTACTTAAACTTTCACCTTTTCACCTTCACAATCAGTGAGTCACCACAGACTGACAAACGTTGGGGTACCTGATATTGGACGGTCCGAGGAGACAGGGACCCCAGAGGGTCCGATTCTTATGACCTCACTCAAAGGTAAAGGAAGAGGTTCCCTAGAAGGAATCGGACCTAGAGGACGTGACGTTCACCTAAGAAATGGTAGACTCGGTGGTCCCTTCGGGTTCAAAAATTGAAAGAACTTAAATTCCTTGAATTTAAAATTTAATTTCTTTGTGACGTAAAAGGGTTCCCTACCAAAGAGTATTGTTATTCCCTGTAAATACTTTACAAACGTGTAATCTAATTCAAAAACTTTTTGTTACATAAAGAGGGGAACTACCCCATAGGAATTCTTTTCGACACAAAATTAAATTAGGAAGTTACGTGAGAGTAGGACACTTATTCCAGTAAAATTACTTAAAACGTAATCAAGGTTTTTAGGACTCGTTGGATTATGTAAGGATATTTAATGTATGAAACCCCTAATGTCACGGTTCGAAATTTAGATTAAATTATTGTCATTTTTTACAATAACATAGAAAAAACTACCGAAGACTTAAAATATATCCAATGTTACTATCGTTCGACTAGTCACTTTAGTCACGGTACAGTGTCCGGAATACTACTTTTAAGTCTGGTGCCTTTTCCCCTCTATCTCCGTTTTTTATCCTTCTTCTTTCGTTGTTTTATGTATTTCAGTCCGAAGGGAAAATTCTTTGTGTGTCTTTTACATCTCCTATGTCCCTAGTATTTAAAGTAACAACTGAAATTCTGCGCAACAACAGAGACCAAAATTAAGAAAATTTGTTAAAAAAAAAAGACTAAAAGAATAGGACAAAAATCACATTCCTATACCTCTTTTACATTTACAATCGTCGAGAATTTTACTAACACTTCCCTCTAATTGGAACGACTATTCTGTGAAAGATTCAAGTGCAAAGTTCTTCTCTCAAAGAGCAGTATTATTTCCTTACTCTCCCTCACCCTTCGTTACAAAGTCTCCCGTTCCAATCTCTCCTGTTGGTCACCGACGTCTATCTTTCGTTACGTAAATAATTTTCTCTGTCAACTTTCTTCTAAATAAAAATCACCTTAGCATCACTAGGGTAACTTTGTTCCGAAGTTATTAGGATGGGTTTAATTCTATAAGACTACTTCTATCCAAAGAATTTCTTCGACCATTTATTCGACTCTAGACACAATTCTAACGTATTCCAAGTTTCTTTCAAGTCAAATCTTCGTTTCCATTAACAGATAAAAAAAATTACTATTTTTGACAATCCATTAATCTTGTCTTTTTTCTTCAGGTTTTATCACCACCGATTTTCTATTTCTTTCCCTTTTAGGTCACTTTTCCCTTGTTTCCTTTTCAGACACTTGGACTCACTCTTAGAGTCCACTTTGTTTGTGTGGAGGAATAACCGATCGGGATTAAACGTATCCCGTCCGAGTTCCCCCTCCTCTGTTTTTACATAACCTGGGTTTCCCCACAGCGGAAACCCCAGGTGGACGGGAGTGTGGAGTTTCCACATGATAGGAAACAAATGGTTTATTTTGACACTCGACATTGACTCGAAATTGTGACCAGACGGTAAAGTTTAGAAACAACACGACTCTAACTTGGCTCCTTTGCTGTGTGAGAGATCTTGTTTTGATGAAAATTATGTGTTTTCATTTCAAAGTTTTAGTTTAAAATAAAACAATATTTTGGACCAGAATTCACTATATAACAAACATATCTTATGTAATTATCTGTGTCTCAGGTCAACATCTTTAATCAATCCTCTCTAAATAAAATA
Organism: Capra ibex; assembly: GCA_006410555.1. Lineage (NCBI taxonomy): Eukaryota > Metazoa > Chordata > Mammalia > Artiodactyla > Bovidae > Capra > Capra ibex. The sequence continues at coordinate 45,694,598 of SJYO01037955.1, read as the reverse complement.
TAATGAATTTTATTCCTTCCCTTTGATTAATTGTTTAACTTGAAATGTCTAGTTTTAGGAAAAGAAGTGTAGAGAGTAATCGTTATAGAAGGTATAGGCCACCGAAAAGTCTTTGGTAAGGTACAAGAGGAGAGAGAGGTCAAAAGTTTTAGAGTAGGGGTAGGATTAGAGAATTAAGGTTAGATTAGAGTTATTTATTGTTGTCTATAAATAAGTTGTAGAAGTTGATCAATTCGTTGGACTACTTATTACTTCTATGTAGGTAGTCACTTATCTCGTCTTTCCGTAAAAGACGGAAGTCCTAGAAGACGGTAAGTAAGATCACCACCTTTATCTGTTATTTTTTCTTTTTATTCATTTTATATGTTATACATTCTTTATATGTGTATGTAACTTATGTACGTATACATATATACTCGTTGAAATGCATGTATATACATATGTATCTGTATATATATATGTATATATATATAATGTAGTTTTTATATCTCCTACTCTTGGTTTTGAAATTTCTTCACTTCTTCGTTCGGTACGTTGATGTGTTCCCTTCTTGTAAGATCCGATTCCCTTCTTGTAAGATCCGACTCCCTGACAGTTCTTGTTTTTAGTACAAACACATCAGTAAGACCCACTGACCCGAGTTCCTACCCCGTCTTCCGGACACACAACTTCTTTTATCGTCTTCCCCTTCCAATCATTTCCAATCCCAGTCTCTTACACACACTGAAATGTGTATTATCTTTCTGAAGAGGAAAATAAGAGATACTCTACCTCCGATAACCCTTAAAGACTCATTGTCTTTCTACGATAGAATAAGATGAACTTATTCGAGACTCAACTCTTATCTTCGTGATCTCACTTCCTTCGGTTCCTATCTGTGTTCTTTGAGTTAGTCCTCAGAAATTGTTCTTAAATTCTCTCTCTGTTTTCACAAAACCTGGTCCCACTACACTGACCACTATCTTCGTTCCAGGTTACGACATTTCTCGTTATAACGTATCCTTGGACCTCACAATCCAGGTACTTAGTTCCGTTTAACCTTCACCAGTTTGTCCTCTGCCGTTCTCACTTGTAGCTGTAAGATCCTTAGTCGTTTGATTTTACCTGACCTTACCCACTTAAATTGAGTCTACTGGTAATATGGATGATGACACCCGTTATTAGGGAATCTTCTTTGCCTCATCGGTAGTACCAGTTGTTTTCTCAGACTTTACGTCATGAACCTACGTTAGAGTTTTTACTGTCTTACTAGAGACAAGTAAAGGTTCCGTTTAGTAAGTTATAGTGCCATTAGGTTCAGATACGGGGTTGGTCATTGTGACTTCTTCGACTTCAACTTACCAAGATACTTCTGCATGTTCTGGAAAATCTTGATTGTGGGGTTTTCTACAAGAAAAGTAATATCCGCTGACCTTACGTTTTCGTCCTTCAGTTCTTTGTGGACCCCATTGTCCTTTTAAACCGGAACCTTATATCTTACTTCGTCCCGATTATCTCAAAACAGTTCTCTTACGTGGCCAGTGTCGTTTGTAGGAGAAGGTTGTTGTGTTCTCTTCTGAGATGTGTACCTGTAGTGGTCTACCAGNAGTTATAGTGTCATTAGGTTCAGATACGAGGTTGGTCATTGTGACTTCTTCGACTTCAACTTACCAAGATACTTCTGCATGTTCTGGAAAATCTTGATTGTGGGGTTTTTCTACAAGAAAAGTAATATCCGCTGACCTTACGTTTTCATCCTTCAGTTCTTTGTGGACCCCATTGTCCTTTTAAACCGGAACCTTATATCTTACTTCGTCCCGATTATCTCAAAACAGTTCTCTTACGTGGCCAGTATCGTTTGTAGGAGAAGGTTGTTGTGTTCTCTTCTGAGATGTGTACCTGTAGTGGTCTACCAGTTGTGACTTCAGTCTAACTAATATAAGAAACGTCGGTTTCTACCTCTTCGAGATATGTCAGTTGTTTTTGTTCTGGTCCTCGACTGACACCGAGTCTAGTGGTTGAGGAATAACGGTTTAAGTCTGAATTTAACTTCTTTCATCCGTTTTGGTGATCTAGTAAGTACATACTGGATTTAGTTTAGGGAATACTAATATGTCACCTTCACTCTTTATCTCAATTCCCTGATCTAGACTATCTATCTCACGGACTACTTGATATCTTACTCCAAGCACTGTGACATGTCCTCTGTCCCTAGTTCTGGTAGGGGTACCTTTTCTTTACGTTTTTCCGTTTTACCGACAGACCCCTTCGGAATGTTTATCGACACTTTTCTTCTCTTCGTTTTTCGTATCCTCTTTTCCTTTCTATATTCGTAAACTTACGTCTCAAAGTTTCTTATCGTTCCTCTCTATTCTTTCGGAAGGAGTCTCTAGTTACGTTTGTTGACCTCCTTTCTTGTTTTACCCTTTCTGATCTCTAGAGAAGTTCTTCTAATCTCTATGGTTCCCTTGTAAAGTACGTTTCTACCCGAGCTATTTCCTGTCTTTACTATACCTGGATTGTCTTCGTCTACTATAATTCTTCTCCACCGTTGTTATGTGTCTTCTTGACATGTTTTTTCTAGAAGTACTGGTTCTATTAGTGCTTCCACACTAGTGAGTGGATCTCGGTCTATAGAACCTTATACTTCAGTTCACCCGGAATCCTTCGTAGTGATACTTGTTTCGATCGTCTCTACTACCTTAAGGTCAACTCGATAAAGTTTAGGACTTTCTACTACGACACTTTCACAACGTGAGTTGTACGTTCATTTAAACCTTTTGAGTCGTCACCGGTGTCCTGACCTTTTCCAGTCAAAAGTAAGGTTAGGGTTTCTTTCCGTTACGGTTTCTTACGAGTTTGATGACGTGTTAACGTGAGTAGAGTGTGCGATCATTTCGTTACGAGTTTTAAGAGGTTCGGTCCGAAGTCGTTATACACTCGACACTTGAAGGTCTATCAGTTCGACCAAAATCTTTTCCGTCTCCTTGGTCTCTAGTTTAACGGTTGTAGACGACCTAGTACCTTTTTTCGTTCTCTCAAGGTCTTTTTGTAGATAAAGACGAAATAACTGATACGGTTTCGGAAACTGACACACCTAGTGTTATTTGACACCTTTTAAGACTTTCTCTACCCTTATGGTCTGGTGGATTGGACGGAGAACTCTTTGGATATACGACCAGTCCTTCGTTGTCAATCTTGACCTGTACCTTCTTTTCCGACCAAGGTTTATCCTTTTCCTCATGCATGCAGTTCCGACATATAATAGTGGGACGAATAAATTGAAGATACTTCCCATGTAGTACTCTTTACGACCTGACCTTCTTTGTGTTCGACCTTAGTTCTAACGGTCCTCTTTATAGTTATTGGAGTCTATACGTCTACTGTGGTGGGAATACCGTCTTTCACTTCTCCTTGATTTTTCGGAGAACTACTTTCACTTTCTCCTCTCACTTTTTAAACGGAATTTCGAGTGGTAAGTCTTTTGCTTCTAGTACCGTAGACCAGGGTAGTGAAATACCGTTTATCTACCCCTTTGTCACCTTTATCACCGTCTGAAATAAAAACCCACGAGGGTTTGGTGACGTCTACCACTGACGTCGGTACTTTAATTTTCTGTGAATGAGGAACCTTCTTTTCAATACTGGTTAGATCTGTCGTATAAGTTTTCGTCTCTGTAATGAAACGGTTGTTTCGAGGGAGATCAGTTCCGATACCAAAAAGATCACCAGTTCATACCTACACTCTCAACCTGACACTTCTTTCGACTCGTGGTTTCTTAACTACGAAAACTTGACACCACAACCTCTTCTGAGAACTCTCAGGGAACCTGACGTTCCTCTAGGTTGGTCAGGTAAGATTTCCTCTAATCAGGACCCACAAGTAACCTTACTGACTATGATTTCGACTTTGAGGTCATGAAACTGGTGGAGTATGCTTCTAAACTGAGTAACCTTTTCTGAGACTACGACCCTCCCTAACCCCCGTCCTCCTTTTCCGCTACTGTCTCCTACCTACCGTAGTGACTGAACTACCTGCACTCAAACTCACTTGAGTCCCTCTACCACTACCTGTCCCTCCGGACCACACGACCCTAAGTACTCCAACGTTTTTCAACCTGTGCTGACTCACTTACTTGACTTGACTTGACTTGACTACCATTACTCACACTATTCTTCATAATTATCGTCCTACGGTTTATGTGGAACTTAAGTCGTGGTTATCTTTTATAAACTATCTGGTGTACCCTCAACTCCCTATTTTTTCTCTTAACTTAACAACAATGGATACTATTGTTTGTAACACTTACTCAAACAAACCTCTACTTAGGATCTTTGATTCAAAACTTATATAAGACAAACTCTCCGGATGATATATGATTTTAACTATCCAGTCCGTCCGTAGACCGATATACCTAAACTCAGACCTAAAACCTCTCTTTTGACTCGTTCTCTATAATTAAACGCTCGTATATCCACCATAAAATTAAATACTTTGACCAACACTAGTGATTCCGTCACTTACGTCTGTTGTATTCCTGTTTCGGACTTGAAACCCGTAAGATTGTCAATCTGTACTCCATTTATCTCTTTGGGTTTCCTCTGTCCTTCACCGTCGGTTCTTCTGTCACTCTTTTATGCTACTTCCATGACTTAGACCTCTTGTTTCCTCTTTCACGAGGTCCTTTTCCTACGGTAATTAACCCAATTACGAAGAATGTCTACTTCAGACTACACCCGACTTTTTACTCGTGACCCAAATCACTATACCTCTGGTGACACGACACGAATCAACGAGTCAGTACGGGCTGAGGAACATTGGGGTAGGTACCTGACATCGGGTGGTCGGAGGAGACAGGTACCCCTAAGAGATCGTTCTTATGACCTCACCCAACTGTACGGGGAGAGGTCCTCTAGAAGGGTTGGATCCTTAATTTGGGTCCAAAGGTTGTAACGTCCACCCTCTGTTGTCCCTTCGGGTTCTTATGACTTCACCCATCGGATAGGGAAGAAGTCCCCTAGAATGACCGGGTCCTTAGTTTGACCTCAGAGGACGTAACGTCTGTCTAAGTAATGGTCGACTCGACGGTCCCTTGGGTACCTCTGTTGTTCAATGACACTTTTCTTAAAAGCCATCTCATTACTCTGTTTCGTACTAACTTCTTCCACGTTGTCTTTTCCTCCTCTTTGAAATCTTTGTCACTCAATTTCTTCCAGAAAAAGTTCCTTGAAACGGTATTGTTGTTGTTGTCGTTTTTCATTTATTTCTCTCGTTGTCCATCGTTCCTTTCCTTCCAGTTTTCTCCTAAAAACAAAATAGAAGGATAATAGATAGATAATTAGATAATATATAGAGATAGTATCCGAAGGGTCCACCGTGTCACCATTTCTTAGGTGGATGGTTAAGTCCTCTACGCTCTCTAAGTCCAAACTAGGGACCCAACCCTTCTAGGGGACCTCAACCTTTACCGTTACGTGAGGTCATAAGAACGGACCTTTTAAGGTATCTGTCTGTTCGGGTCACCCAATGTCAGGTGACCCAGTGTCTCTCAGTCTGTACTGACTCGTGTGTAAAAATGTATTTTTTTTTTTTAGAGATAGTAAATAGGTAAGTAAATATAAATAAGTTATCACCTTCTTTACAACTATCCGATTTTACTAACTAGGTTATATTCCCCCCTTTATTACCGAGACTCCTCTTCCCTCTTGACAAGTTCGTTACTGGAACTCCTCCGTGTTTGTCTATCCTAGAGTACTGTCCCAATCCTACCCAAAATGGACCTTCGTACTTCCATAGAGACTTCGGGACACTTCTTACAATCCACGTCTTAAACCTGTGTCTACGGTACTTTGTCCATAAACGTTACACCCTTGTGCACTTATAAGGACCTAACGATAAGGGAAAGAGTCTCACCGTTCTTCGTTTCAACAACCAACTTTCATTTTGACATCCGTCAAAACCTCCAAACTACTCCCTTTTAGTCCCTACTTTACTTATGGTCTTCTTACCTCCTCAAACCAGACCCTTTTATTTTATCGACTCAGTTCAAAGAGAACTTTATCCTGTTCTAGAAACTTCACCAGGAGAATTTAGTACTTTAAAAAGTACTCCGAATAAGAGACACAATGACGAAGAACACAAGTCACGTCTATACCAGTTATGTCTGAAAAGACTAGTGACGCTGGTACACTCCGAGCAGTGGACCGAGTCATGGTAAAGGTCTTTGTACATCACGGTACCCGGTAACACACTTGTCCGAGTTGTAGGGTACCCCCCGAGAAAACGACTACTGTCTCGTGAACTTCCCTACAGTGTTTGTCCAATCTGTTAAGAGGGTTTCCCCTTCCCACGATGTAAATAATCTCTTTGGTGATACAGTAATTATTATTTTCCCCTTGTCGAAGAGTCGTGGGAAAGTTTTTCGACCATAATGAACTCACCATCACTAATATGTAAATCTGGTCTATCTAAAAAAAAAAAAAAATGGGTACTAGTCGTCGTGTCCCCTTCTGTACGTCGTTCTGACATCAAACGAGTCTGTATAAGATGTTTCTCTTTCCGTTCCCTTAACTCCCATACACGTTCCTTTCTCACTATTACTAACTGGTCCCATTTTCAACCCCTCCTCTTTTCTCCTATACCCCGGTCCCCGTACTCCTTCTCTCCCCTTTTTCACCGTTCTACCACACTGACAATTTCTAGATCTCTCACTCTATCTTTCTACTGTCCCTACCAGTCTCTGACCTTTTAATCCTTCATCATGACACCTCCCAAACATCTATAATCTTACAGTTCCACCGTTCCTTGGACCTGGGACGAAATTGAGGATGAAAAAGAAAAAGAATAAGAGAAGTTATCGAGGTGGAAGATTTCCATTTAATATGAAATGTTCGATCTTCTACGTCTTAGAACGGGTTTTCTTACCTACCCCTTTTTTCCCACCACCAGTTCTCTGGTACTTTTGGATGTTTCTTTCTACCGTCGGTTCTACAAGTTTATTAAGTACGAATCATGTATAAAATAGAAAATTGAGACTTTTTAGTAAATAAAAATGTTTGAACTCACCAAATAACTACTAAGATAAAGTTATTTATCGACTATTTATTTATTTAAACACAGAGACAGACGTCATACCTACTCAACTTTTAACTTTTTTTTTTTATGTATACTAGTGGTTAACTAATTTATTACGTTACGGACAGTTGTTGAAGTGAGAAAAAGGTGGTAACTTAACTGATTAACAAAAGGGCGTGACCTTCCTGTGTTATACCAAAACTTCCAAATATGTCCTCTGGTCTAACAGACTATGGTATAGTTCCCCTAGATAACAAGATATACTGTGTAAAAGAAAACAAATTTGAAAAGACTCTTCCGGTAATGATTGATCTTTTCTCCTTCCCCTCATCTCGAAATATAAGAAAACCCTTTCCATCTCAATTCGTTACGACTTTAATACCTTTAAGAATTTTATACGTATTTTAGAATATACTTTTTGTCGTCGGTATGTTTCCGTCTATCAAAACTATCGAGGATGTTCGATTTACGGGACCTAACTCTATCAATACCTAGTGCCCACTGTTTATTACTATTAAATTAAACCTGATAGATTGGTTTTCTACTTATTAAATGGTTCAATTCGATTATTTGAACATGAAATAAATTCTCTGTTAATAAAATTTTAATACATAAGTATGTATACCCCGAAGTGACCGTCGAGTCAGTCATTTCTTAGACGGACGTTACGTCCTCTGGATCCAAGATATATATACGATAACGATGTTTTAAGTATATATTGTTTAAAATATCTCTATCATACATAAATATATAATTGATATGTACACTTATTTTACATATAAATTGTATTTAAAGTATTTTAGGGTTATTATCAACTAATATCGGAGAACCACTCAATTCAAAAAAGCATTTTTCCAAACAAATACCGACTCATTAAATAAGGTAACATGTGTACATGGTGTCAAAAAAATAGGTAAGTAGACAGCTACCAGTATATTCAACGAAGGTACAGAATCGATAATATTTATCAAGACCCTACTTGCAACCGTATGTACACAGAAAAAGTCAAAACCAAAGGAGTCCAATATACGAAGTAACACCCTGACAACCTAGTATACCATCAAAATAAAGATCAAAACTTTTCTGAGAGGCCACCCTCCTTTCAAGTTCTCCCTTCCCTATAAACATGTAGATACCGACTAAGTACAACTACATACCATCTTTGGTTGTACTATAACATTTCTTCAATAGGAAGTTAATTTTTATTTATTTAAAAACTTTTAGGATTTTTTTTTTTTTTTTTCCAAACAAATGTGAAAAGGTTGTTTCAACCTTTTTCATCAGAACGAGAGGACTTGACCCTCTTACAAAGTCCAAGAGAAACGTCTACAGGAAGGTTCCGATACGAGGACTGAAACTGTGGTGTTAAAACACATATTCATACAGACGCGCACGTGTGTGTGTGTGTGTGTGAAAAAAAATTAACTTCCTCAAAGGGTTTAACAATTTAAGATCTTGATTTCTTCGGACCTAAGTCAAGACAGAAACTAGTAGAATTTGTGTTTACGTAAGTCTGATCGTTGACGTGTTAAGATTACATCAAACCACATTATATTTTAGAGTCTGAGTAATTTATCAAAAAAGAAGGGACCGAGTCTAAGTTTAGTTCGAACCTTTCAAACCGGCTCACCGTCTCCACCCCCTCACCCCACGACGACCGAAGAGAAGAGAACAGAAACGAGGGGAGGACGAGACCAGTCGAAGACGATAGCTGGAGAGCTTCGGACCAGAGTCTCCCTTATTAGTACCAACCGACCAAGTCATCGCTAGACTACAGTGACTGACGGGGGTATCGTTTACTAGAGTTTGATTGAGGAAGAGAGAATATGTAACGAAACCACCTCAGGAACCGTCAAAAAAAGAAAAAGACTCAGAAGATCCGACGAGTGGACTACTCCTGTTATAGAAAGGACCCTACCAATGGACACTCAGAAGGAAACGGGGATCTAAGGTCATAGATGGGGAGATAAAACCATAGAGGAATGGGATAGTCTAGTTCCCGAGGCACCCTAGGGAAAATTCCCGAGAGGTATCGTTCCGGGTACAAACCTTAGACCGGGTACAACCTTTGAAGAGACCCACGTCTTTACCTCTAACTGGGTCACATGAGGGGAGGAAAAAGAGACTCGGAGTCAAAAGTATTTACAGAGGTGCAGTAAAAGGGAACTGAACTCCAATTCCCCTTCGTGGTGTAGTGAAGGGGTACCTACCCCACACACCAACAGTCGTTTCGAGTGACTGTCAGTAGAACTTTCTTCAGCAGAGTCAGGAAGTTAACAAAATCTGACTCCTATCGATGATCGATCACGACTGTCACGGTCATACCCTGAGGAGAGCAGAGAAGAGGTGTAAATAAACTTTTAGGACTTCCTTACCAAATTTAATCGTAAACAGAATTGTAGGTCCACCTAAATCTGGAATGACAAAACACGAAGTGGAACTTATCTAATACACTTTCTTCCTTGTCACCGTAAATTATTGGACAACATCAGGTTTTGACCTTTTTATGTCGTTGTGTCTCTATTCAGACGTTCTTATAAAACCTTTTACCTCGGTTACATGTTTTTACTGTGTTATTATGACATTACACTCTACGACTTGTGGGTTCAGACCTTCCTGTTGAACTGTGACACACGAGTCTTATTTTGGAAAGACAAAGACTGAATCGGTTACTCCGTGTAGAAATAAATTTCACCGGATATTAAAAGAAAAGATTAGGTTCAAAACTGAAGAATTCCTCTTTTTTTCTGTCAACATACCTTTACGTTTTAGATTCTTGGTTTCCTGGAGTAAAGTACAACATTTACTCCGGTGTTCCGTTTCACAGATAAATTCAAAGTTGTTAAAATATAAGACCGATAAAGGAACCAGTATACCTAGGTTACGATGTGGTTTTAGAAGTCCGTAGAAGGAATCGGATCTTTTTACATGACAGGTTTGTGGGTCATCCAAATACATAAGATCGGATTTGACCAGGAGTATTTCTTTATTTCAAAATTAAAGCTAGAGGTATGACAGAAACCATACCCTTTATCTAATCGAATTTTCTAACATAACACAGTTACCCTATTTTCCTAATTTTACAATTTAAAATTATGTCTACTAGGAACTAATGGACATAGTATTACCGTCTTAAATACTTAATAGAGTCAAAAGTTTATGAACAAACTCTCTATCATACTGTTTGCTGAGCGTGAACATCTATGTCCATGTGTAAGAATCCAGTCTTAGTTGACAGTGTTTTGGATATAATTTTACTTATTAGACGATCTTAGGAGAGTCAAACCGAACAGAACTGAGCTCTAGCTCATTCGGTCCGTTTCGGTCTCAAGCCTACAGAAACTTCTATCCAAGTTCTCAAGCAGACTAGCCGGCCTTCACACCACTCGTGAGAGCGCTATCGACTTCCATGGTTGCTACTACTGCCGGGGAACCTCCTTCCTTCTTTTCCTTCCTTCTCTTCTGGCCTTCACGTTGTAGAACTCGTCGGTTCCGTCTTTCGTTGGACTGAAAGAAATGGTCTTCGGGAAAAGGTCCCATATTCCTTTGCCAGGCGGACCGACCTTCAGGATGTAGAAACTTGAGGGGGTAGAAAAGTCTAAAGGACAGTAGATACGAACGAAGACACGAGAAGGGGTAAAATAGACATATGGTCTTTTCCTAAGTAATTATAGAGAGAGGATCGAGGTGATTTGCCCACCTCGGTCGCAAGGAAGGGACATGATAGTACATCGATCCTTCATCGTGCATCCCCACCAACCTGGCGACCCTTGGGTTTCCTTCTCGCCTCCCGTGTCTTGAGACGAAGACGGTGGTCCTGTGTCGGAGAAGTCGTAGAGGGTGTCACGACAGCGGTACGGGGGATGCCGGGAGACAGAAGGACACCAGCACCGGTGAGACGACACCCCTCACAGGGGACAGTCCCCTGAGTAAGCTCGCTGAAGCCTGGTGTTACCGTCGTACCTTAAACGTCTGGAGGGTCGAGAGAAACCCCGACGGAACTCAGTCCTTCCTGAATTCCCCAAAGAGCACCTCCGAGTCGGTCGGTTGCGGACGTCGGGGTAACGGGGTGGAGGGGGTCGGGCCCGGTTGCCTAGTCAAAAGTAACGTGACGAAGCTTCTAAGCTGACGTTTAAACTGGAGTTCCAGGATGTACGAGTCTTCCGGCCCATACCACGTCGGCACCAGGTGTTACACTTAAGGTTACTTGACGACTTGTACCACCCCTCATTGCTTCTTCAGGTCGTCGTCTAGACCTAGGGAAGACACAAGTAGTCGCTTTTCTCGAGATTCATGGACGCACGTAAGAAGTAGATGGTCGTCCCTCGAGTCCACGAAGACCAGGGACTGTTACCTAAGGAGAACTGGATAAAGAAGTAGGAAAAGATACCCTAAAACCGTTACAAGTAAAACCCGTACCCTCGGTATCACTATCAAGTAACATAGGTCAAGGTCTTAGTCGCGACCGTCTTAGCCGACTGGTTTCTCGTTGACTTTGTCTAAGGATGGGTGCTGATAGAGTTCCCTCTGGTCATACTACACACAGGGTAGACGGACCTGCTCATACTCCTGCCCCTGTTCGACTCCCAGGAGGGGACACGAGTACGGATAGTGACGGCGACACACCTGGGTACCGAGTGAGTCTGGTTCTTCTGCACGGGATAAACATTCGTCGGACAAACGGTCTTAGAACCCCTCCTCCTCGTCCTCCTTCCTTGAGTCCACGTTCACCCGGTGCTCGTTTCCCTGGACTCTTCGGAGGGACGGAGTCTTGCCTGGAGTGAAGACCCGAGGTCGTGGCATGAAGGGTGATTGAAACCGAGGAATCGGGGGCGGGGGAAACACAAAGAACCCAGAAGTTGTCCAGGGAGTATGAGAGGTAGGAGGAGAAGGAGAAGGAGAAGACGACAGCTAGAGTAGACTATGAGGGAAAGGAAAGGTGGAAATCGTTGTCTAAACGTGTCTGGGGAAAGGAGGGTGTTCAGAGGGTTCAACTCACTATCCTCTATCAAGATGGAGTCGAAAGAGGGAATGGGTCGGGGAAGGAGGACGCCCTAAACCTGTACGTCTCCCTGACCCAGAAGTGAATCACCCAATTATTTTTACTACGCACGTTTTCGGTACCCACTCTCGACAGTTTTTGTTAAATTTTCTTGTATAAAAATAATAAACACAGTTCCTACTTTTTTATTAAACTTTATAATAAAATTCATTGAGTCTTATAGAATTTAACTGAAATCATATAATTGTAAAGTGTAAACAGGAGTATTACGCTAAAGAGTATTTTTAAAGTCACAGAGAGCAAATGAACAAAATCTCACTCACGTATACTTCATCTGATGTGGATGGATTTACGAACAGTAGTCAATCACGGATTTCTTACGTTTCGGGGACGTCACAGAAAGTACTCTATTTTTATTGACCCAAGATCCAGAGACTAGGAGATGAAAAGGACATTTCACCGAGACATTTTTCTAAATCAACGAAATATCGTACACTAGTAATCATAAGATTGGAATGATTAACCCCACCTTAAAATTCTCTTACGAAAAATCGAAACAGAAAGGGAGAGAACTTTAATTTTTGACTAAATTCACTTCCTTTGTACGTTGTAGTTTATGAAAAGTGGACTCTCACCATTGACAAGTAGGTACGGCTCACAGAAGACACAGATCTCTATGGACACATTAACGTTTTCTACCCTCAACATATTATGTCTTGATAACTTATACTGGAAGGAAAAATCTTTAATTCCAGTAAAAGTGGGAAATTACTAACAATTACAATCGATTCGATAAAAAGTAAACATACCGGTTAAAGTTGAGTAGAGTTTGAAAGTTTGTGATGTAACTACTACGTTACTGATTTATGAGAGTTACATCGAGAAACCTAAACTTACAAAACAAAGTACGTTCGGAACTTTATTTGAGGATTTGGTGTGACTTTTGGAAGATAAAACCTTACGTCTTAGTTATTAGTATTCTAAATGATAAATTTAATTATATGTTAACACAAAGGTATTTCTACGTAAATTCTACCATTAAGATCAAGGTCAAGTCAAGTCAAGTCAGCGAGTCAACACAGACTGAGAAACACTGGGGTACTTAGCGTCGTGCGATCCGGAGGGACAGGTAGTGGTTGAGGGCCTCAAGTGAGTCTGAGAACAGGTAGCTCAGGCACTACGGTAGGTCGATAGAGTAGGAGACAGTAGGGGAAAAGGAGGACGGGGGTTAGGGAGAGTCGTAGTTTCATGAAAGGTTACTCAGTTGAGAAACGTACTCCACCGGTTTCATGACCTCGAAGTCGATATCGTAGTAAGGAAGGCTTCTTTAGGGTCCCGACTAAAGGAAATCTTACCCGACCAACCTAGAGGAACGTCAGGTTGTCTGAGAGTTCTCAGAAGAGGTTGTGGTGTCAAGTCTTCGTAGTTAAGAAACCGTGAATCGAAAGAAGTGTCAGGTTGAGAGTGTAGGTATGTACTGGTGTCCTTTTTGGTATCGGAACTGATCTACCTGGAAACAACCGTTTCATTATAGAGACGAAAAGTTATACGATAGATCCAACCAGTATTAAAAAGAAGGTTCCTCATTCACAGAAAATTAAAGTACCGACGTCAGTGGTAGACGTCACTAAAACCTCGTGGGTTTTTACTTCAGACTGTGACAAAGGTGACAGAGGGGTAGATAAACGGTACTTCACTACCCTGGTCTACGGTACTAGAAACAAAAGACTTACAACTCAAAATTCGGTCGAAAAAGTGAGAGGAGAAAGTGAAAGTAGTTCTCCGCACAATCCAGAAGAAGTGAAAGACGGTATTCTCACCACAGTAGACGTATAGACTCCAATAACTATAAAGAGGACCGTTGGAACTAAGGTCGAACACGAAGAAGGTCGGGTCGCAAAGAGTACTACATGAGACGTATCTTCAATTTATTCGTCCCACTGTTATTCCAGGATAATTTAGTTAACAGTTATGATGACGTTAACGAATAGATAAGATAAATGATTACAATACAAGGTCAAAAAACTAAACTATAAAGAGTGTTATACGTAACAAACCGTCCTCCAACGTAACTATTCGTAATAGACTGTAACTTCCTTCCGATATCATACGCACCAGGGGTTCCTTGTCTAAGACTCCATCTCGAAACACATGTATTTAACTTACTCGAATTCTTCACCTCCCACCTCCATTTTCAACCTCCTACCACAACGACGTGACCTTTGGAATCGTCTGGGGGAGGTATAGGTGAGGGTGGGGGTAGGGACGGGAGTCTCTCGGGACCTCGACCTTAACGGGACGTCGTAACAAGACGTTTAACTTCGTTTTCTCAACTCAGGGACACGGGGAATTTACTAGACAGTAAATAAGGTCCGGTAGTGTCCCTGTCTCCTTCCCGTAACCCAACCCGTTGAAACAAGTATGTTCCTGTTAAGGACCTCTTTCTGAGTCGACATACTCTTTAAAGTGATCAAAACACATACGTGCGTGCACGTGCGTTTCCAGGAAAGACAAAATTATACTAAGAGACTCACTCAGTTTGAGGTCCTCTATCACTTCCTGTCCCCTCTGACCACACGGCGTCAGTCACCCCAGTGTTTCCAAATCACTGTACTAAATCACTGACTTGTAGTTGTTAGGTCTTTAACGGATTAACTATAAAAATACTCGAAGAAGATTATACTCAATTATGGTTTTCCCACCGGAGACGATTTGACTCAGTCAATACTTTGCTTTTATCCTTTATTTCTCTCGATTTCCAAACGTCGTCTTAAAATCGGGTCAGGGTCCGAGCTTTCACCACTGACGAGTTACAGAACACATAAGTGATGTACTTAGACATAAGTAATGTTCGTAGACAACTCAAAGATATTACAAGGTTCGAGACGTACCTGGTCACTGCCTCTTCTTTCTAGGGTAGGGATTAAGTGACCAGAAGTCCTTCTTTGTCAGTAAAACATCGTACTACGAACACTGTTCATCGTTCTTCCCTATTTACTAGATATTTCTTATTAGGTCACGATACGACCTCACCGAGTTTGCCCAAGTTCTCTCGATCGACAATTTAAAAATCCTTGGAACGGTGTAACAACGATTGATACCCATAATAATTTTTAGTATAATATATTTAGATGGTAATTTATTTAAGATAATTTTTGTATCAATTACGTATAAGTCCTGAATAGTGAAGTATTAATAAAATAAAATACGAGAACTCGAAGAGATACAAATAATCCTGATAGATCACCTTTTGGTACATTACCACACAACGATACACATAGAAGGGTAGAGACTCAAGTCACTGTAATATAACCTCGGACTTTAACTGGTACTACCCTCATAAATACGGTGTCTTTGAGTGTTTACGAAAGAGGAAGTAGAATGAGGTAGTCTTATAGTAAATGAAAAAACTACTAATAGATCTGAATTGTTTCATTACCTTTTTACAATTATTATATCTAATTTGAATTTATACAGTACACTTATCACGTTGTTTAACTCTATAAGAAGGTCATAAACTTTTGATGATAGACTAACCCGTTCATTCAAAAGTACAGTAACTACTTAATTACTTCAACAGTGTTTGTAAAATTAAAAGTGTGAAAAAAAATTGGAATAATTTTATTACCTTTATAGTTAGTTATAAATACTGTCTCGATGTAATCAAACAGTTACTATACTTGGTGAAGACTTGACCCTTCATTAGTTTGTAAATAAGTATCTGATTAAAATACTTTAGTACCACCTTAATGTTGGTATCATACAGATACCTGTGTTCTAAAGTCGTTTTTATCCTCTTTATAAGACACTCTTATTTGACTTTAACTGATACGTTATAAATGTTGTTTCTCTTATATCGTACACAATAATAAAAGTAATTAACACATGAAGTATGAGGAAACGTAGTTATTTTTAATACATGTATATCCACAAGTACTTAAAAAAAAAGGGGTGTTCTCACTTAACAAATTGGAAAAGGTCACGTGGGGATCTATTTGGTTTCGATTATGTCTTTAAAAGTGTCAATGACATGCTTGTGTACCTCACGGTATATTCCTGGTTTTTCCGACCTCAGTCCCCTCCTTCTTCTTCTTTTTCTTCCGACTTGACTCTCGTGGACTCTTAAGTCCGAGGAGAAAAAGATGAAATGACCCAAGTCGAAATATCCTCTAGTATTTCTTCTATTTTACGTGCTCCAGAAAAGGTAAGACAGTAGTCACGTAGTGTTTGCGTGATTAATAACAAACCTGATCGACGTCTATGAGTTTAAGTCGTGAAGAATGTCAGGTAGGACGGAGACTATGTTAGTGTAGACAACACTCGGATAATTCGTGACAACTTTACTGGACGAAAGGGAGAACTCTACGAAGATCCGTCACACCGAGACACACGAAGGAGAGTTCACGAGTGGTACCGTCTTGATAAAGGATTTCAATGAACCCCTTAGAGTTAGAAGGAGAGTGACAATCTTCCGTGTAGATAATTATAAATGTTTGTCGTCCCGACACAAAAGATCCGGAAATCAAGGTATAACATGTGTCACCCCGAGTTTTGGAAACTCTGACATTACTTTACAAGATGAGTTATGTGGTATCCTCTTGTAAAGAAATCCGTTATAAGATGGGAGTCGGGAGGGGTCTAGTAAAAAGGACCCGGGGTCCGGAACTGAGACAGGGGAAGGGTAAATAAAACAATCAACTGAGTATACCTATATGGAATAAATTAGAAACATCTTCAGTATACTACCTCATAAACTGTTTATTTATGAAAGTTTAAATTCCAGTACGAAAAAAAAAAAAAGGTCAGTTTTATTAAAATTTTTTAAAAATCCTGAAAATTTTTCACTAAACATCTTTATAAAAAATTTCTACTACCTCTTAAAAATATTGAATTAAAATAAAGAAATTTTCTATGACAAAATATAAAATTCAAGGAATATATCGTGGAGGGTTCTGACATTTAAGGAATTTGATATTTAAAATGGAGTAATAGGACTCCATGATCGAGTCGAACTTACTTATGTATTCACTAATAAAATTTTAGTGAAGAAATTTGAACTAATATATTTATCCAAAATTTTGTAAAAAAGTATTACTCCAATCGAACATAGTTTAGTCACACCTCTCTTCAGTCACCGTACAAAATTTCTACATGACTACCATCGTTCCCGTGACGTCTAAAGGTGTCGTAAACGGGAAAAGAGTCTATCGGAAATTGAGGTGTGTAAATTTTGGTGTAGATAAGTAGGTATGGAGGTAGAAAGGTGGGTTGATGAGTTACTCAGTGAGTAAAACATTCATAATTCAATATAGACAACAAGACCGATATATTCCCATAGTCCTATCTATACTGGAATGGAAGTGCACTTCTTTTCTTATAATTCGGTAGTGTTTTTAAACTTTTTATGACACTATCTTTTTAAGAGTCTCATCTCCTGAAATCCACCCCCTTTTCACAGATCTGTATTTTTAAATACCCTCCTTTTTTTTTAATACAACTCTGGATTTCCCATCTATCCCCAACTGGTTTTTATTCTCTCCGTTCTCCCAAATCCGACTGACTTCATATTATGGACACTTGAATTTCCCTTTCTCTTGTGTCGTACAAGATCCTTGTTTTTCTGAACGTCATAAAGATCCTGAACCTGACACTTCGTTCTGTCTTTCTCTCCGCTTCGCCGGTCATACTCATCTCTGACCTGAAACTTTCCGAGTTACTTGAACAATCTCAAATTTTTAAGAGAATTAACAGCTCTTACCGATGATCCACCCTTCTCTCCCGTTCTACTCTAAACCCTTCGGTCTACCTTTTACCACGTTATTGAGTATACTTCCTCTACCAGTGGACTGGAGTCAATGACCAACACCCTGACCCCTTACCCCTGCCATAGAGTTCGCTTGAGTCGAGGTTCCTTGCCCCCCTTGTATTTTCCTAGGTTTACTTCTTTAGAAGTGTTAGTCTTCTGTGTCCATTCTGTGTGTATGTGTAGAGACACACCCGATCCACATAGTAGAAGTATTTCCACTAGAAAATATAAACTCTCAATAACAAATCAAAAAGAAAAATTGTTTTGGCTAATTGGATTGTCATCTTCTCTACCTTCTTTGTTTCTTCCCTTAACTTTATCTCCTGATAAAAGACCATAAGAGATGTAAATAACAAATTGAACCCTCGTTTTAGTTTTACTCCACGGTCTGACACGAATTATATGTACGAGGGACTCCGATACGTATATTACACAAACCTGTTTGGTCTCCGTCTCAGTCCCAGAGACCGCTATAGAAAGTTTCCCTTAATTTTTGGTGTCTGTCCCTGGTTTTTCGACCCTCCTGTAAAGTCCAGACAGGAGAACTAACTTTTCCCGTGATTTCCGAAACATTGTTAAAGTCCTCTTTCGTCTATCATCATTTATTATTAACGACATACTTTCGTACCGTAATAACCAAATATTTTCGGGTGAGTTTCAAAATTTTTAGTCTCTGTATAAAGATATTATAAATAGATCTTGTATCTGTATTACGAATTTCCTCGAAGTAATCATTTAAACTAGAAATAAGTTGTAAACTGGTACTAATCATTAATAAACACCTACTAAACGAGAACAATAGTATCATCCAATAACAAGAATACTTAAAGTTTGATGGATAAAAAAAATTTTCTATTAAAATAAATGAATTTCTACTTCTCCTAGAAACAACAGACTCTAACGGACAGCTCGTGAATTATCAGTTTCTCTACCAAATCAAACGGACCTTTTCCTTTACACTGGGACCCTAATGTGGGAACTCTCTACTATGAAGTTAAGTTTAACCCTAAGTGTCTCATTAACGTCGGACACCATTACGTAGAAGTTGTAGAATTTTATCGACAATATACCCATCTCGAAAGGGGATCTCCTTACCGTCACAAGTGATTCTCTGCAGAAAACAGAGAAAGTTTGGTGATCTCGTCGGAAACTTGTTCCGACTTGTTTCTTCGTGTTATAAATTATAAAAAGATCTCACTAAACTTTTAAGTGACGTTTGTTTATATAAGAGACAAAACCTAACACGTCGTTTATTTTTCATTTATTTCGTTCATTTGTTTTATCACAGACTTTATTGAAGTACAAACCCAATAAAACCACACACACACAGACACACGAAGATTATCATCGGTATTTTAAACCTGGAAGACCTCGAGAAGGAATTACACGTTTGTTCATTGACTTGTTTGAAAAGTACATAACCCAGTAATTTGTCTAAAAGAGACACAAGAAAAGTCTTTTTGTATTTCTTAATTTCTCCCTCTCCCACCCTACTAAACCCTCTTACCGTTACTTTGTACATATTATAGTATATACTTTACTCAGTGGTCGGGTCCAAGTTGCGTACTATGACCTACGAACCCCGACCACGTGACTCTGCTGGGTCTCCCTACCATGTCCCTCCCTCCTCCCTCCTCTAAAGTCCTACCCCTTGTGCACATATGGACACCACCTATGTACAACTACATACCGTTTTGGTTATGGTATAACATTTCATTAATTGGAGGTTAATTTTATATATTTAAATATAATTTTTTTCAGTGATACAAAAGATAGGGATCATCCGTTCGTCACTAACTGTCGATTGTCACTCTGTAAAGAATTAAGAATTAACATGTTTAACTCGGTCACCAAAAGAATTTATATGTCACTTGACTCAACAAAGGGAAAAAAAACAACAACCACTCTCAAACCTGTTCTTTAAAATTTTTAGAGGAAATCTTTTTTCCGGGAATTTCCCAAGAAATAAGTGTGTCTCTCAACATTTTGTGTCTTTTTGTACTTCTACTTCACCTTACACCGTCTACCCTTCGATCTGGTGTGGATTTTCTATTCTCTGACACTCTCAGTAACAAAGGAGTGTAGGTCTTGACTAATCTACTGTTTGACGGAGGTTCCTTCTGACAATCCTTCTCTCATACGATAGTACAGACTGAGAAACACTGGGGTACCTGTCATCGGACGGTCCGAAGAGACAAGAACCCTAAAGGGTCCGTTCTTATAACCTCACTGAACGGTAAAGGATGAGGTTCCTAGAAGAGTTGGGTCCTTAACTTGGGTCCAGAGGACGTAACGTCCGCCTAAGAAATGGTAGACTCCGTGGTCCCTTCTGGACCTTTCTCTCATGGAGTCAACTCTACTCTCTCGTACTGACAGTCTTACCAATACTTTCAAGATTTAGTTCTTCTTTTCTGTTTTGGGTAGTCTTTCGTTAACTTTTCTAACTCTCAGGTCTCTCTTACTTAAATATAGTGTAACCTTCTCGTTCTTTTATTTACTGTGTGTCCATCGTTCGAACCCACTAGTTCACCTGACTCTATTATTCTCCTTCCTGTTTTACAGAAGTCCAACTAGTTTAGTCAAGTCTTTACTTTAGACGTTCACGGGTCTCCGTCAATCCGTTAATTAAATCTTTAGGAACTTATATACCATCTACGAATTTCCTTCAGGTAACCTACGTTATCTCGTGTCCGTCTTTGAACCGTAATTTTTATTTTATAGTCTCCGAGGTCCCGGGTTTCTGATACTCTCATCTTTGTCTCTCTCTACGTTCCACGTTCGGTCCGTTACAGTTGTCCGTCGTGTCGAGATCTTCGACCCCTCGTCCCATCTAAGTGATCTTGAGATGAGTTTTTCGTACCCAACGGACCACCCATGTGACTTACACAATGTTCGTGTTCCTTTATAGTTCCAACTAAGAAAAAGGAGTCTTTAGACTTTTAGACTATCCCTCAGATGGTAGTTTGTAAGGGGAAAGATTTAGTTTGTCTACCTCCAGAGAACATCTCGACGACGATATGTGCCGAAATGTAAATAAAACGAAATATAATCCATCCGAGGTCTCTTTCGTTACCGTAGGGTGAGGTCATGAGAACGGACCTTTTAGGGTACCCACCTTCTCGGACCACCCGACGTCAGGTACCCCAGCAATTCTCAACCTGTGCTGACTTGCTGAAGTGAAACTGAAAAGTGAAAGTACATAACCTCTTCCTTTACCGTTGGGTGAGGTCACAAGAACGAACCTCTTAGGGTCCCTACCCCCTCGGACCACCCGACCACAGATACCCCAGCGTGTCTCAGTCTGTGCTGACTTTGCTGAATCGTCGTCGTCGTCGTCCTTCCGAAGTCGGGGGTCAGTCGGACCAGGTTTCCGAATGCACACGTTCCAAACGTTGTCAGGACCCTCTTCACTGACGACGTACCCACCCCTTATCTGACTCTGAGAAAGAACTGTAAGTGGGATTAAACGGAAGATCCGTACATCGGTTCCCTACGACTCGGCGTGTCATCAAGACCTCGGAAAAGGAACCGGTACGATTCGTACGCCGGGTTCTACTTTGACGTGTTTTCCAGAAAT